>CATOUR010000059.1:13605000-14205000 GCA_951848785.1 Callosobruchus maculatus
AGTGAAAGCAGGCACTCCTATCTGAATGTAGAGGAGAGAAGACAGGAGAGCATAGTCCAATGCATCTCAAGGTTCGTAAAGAACTTAGGATGGGACCGGGGGTGCAAAATGAGCACTAAGGCTCCTCACTACTAAAAAATCGGTAGATTGTTACTACTACCGATGTATTAATTGTACTTGACTTTCTGCGCCTACCTATATGGCTCTGCCCTCTTTGAGTGTACTGCAAGACACCTTCAGATCAACCCAAATAAAACGTGCTCTCTCGACAAGCTTAGAATTTATCGCAAATCTAGTGCTTGTAAGAAAATTGAAGGCATTCATATAATGATACAAGATTTATTTCTACGCTTTCTGCTAGTACGAATCTGCAGCTAAAGGCTGCTGCACTTGATACGAGTATGTCTTACAGCTAAATAGACAGACACAGCTGACATGATTTGTGATTTTTTAGTAGAATAATAAAAATTCATGTATAAAGATATGCGACTTTCATACAATAAATTAAATATTCTAGCAGTCTTACCTAACTCTTTGAGCCTACTGGAAAACACCTTCAGATCAACGCAAACGAAACGTGCTCTCTCGACAAGCTTAGAATTTATGGCAAATCTAGTGCTTGGAAGATAAAAAAATATAGAAGGTATTCATATAATAATACAAGTATTATTTCTACGCTTTCTGCTAGTACGAGTCTGCAGCTAAAGGTTGCTATCCTTGATACAAGTATGTCTACAGCTACACAAACAGACACAGCTGACATGAGACAAGAATTGATTTCTTAGTAGAACAATAAAAAATTCATGTATAAAAAGATGCGACCGTTATACAATAAATTAAATATTCTAGCAGTCTTACCTAAACTTCATGATACATATCTGTCTCATAATTAGTGCTAAACTATTACCAAGTTCAGTCAAGTAATCAGGCATCTAGCTCTAATATGAAACATAATATTGTTCTAAACTTCGTTGTAAAATTGCAAATAAATTGAACTGGGGCGCCTTCAAGGTAGTTGAGCCCATCAACAACATCCAATAATAAGATGCTTTTGAAAAACTCATTGTCACCCTCTCGAGCACATGATGATTCAAATCATATGTAGTTTTACTTAACTAAAAAAGTACTACATAATGTCATTCACACATTCGTAGGTCACCAACAATAACAAGCTCTGTTGAAGCAATCGGTTTATGGCCCATTAATTTTTCATTAGCTAGGTGTCATTCATTGTTATCTGGCACCTATCTGAAGTTGTTAATGGTCGTTATGAGAGATCCTGGAATCAATGTTTACGTGTATCATAAAATAGTGAAACTGGTTTTATATTTTCCAAAACAAAACCTTCCATTTTATAAACAATATTACCTGTTTGCGGGTATGATGATCAATAAATAATAATATAACACCAAAGGCCAAGGAGATTGAGATCAGTACTTACAGTAAGAGCCAGTGATCGGCAGAGTTACGGTATTTTAACAAACCTCATATTGATGCTGGGATTGCTAGGTATACTACTACAAATGCTGTAGATGAAATGGGGATTCCTATCCCCAGCTATGGTTCCTTTGGGCGTGGGTGGCAGTCCAAAAGCTCAAAAAAGTTGGTTCTAAAACGTCATTTTAGTGAATCTGCCGTTTTTGTATATTGCACTATATATCCTTTTCTTATACAAAAACCCAATGGCTGACACCTATTCCGATACCTGATTTGTTTTATAAGATTTCAAAATTTGAAAACTTTATGAAAATGTACGTTATTTTAGCAAGGATAAAATGATACATAACACATAATAAATGTAGTTTTTGAAAGGCAGACACCTAGGCGGGTTCCAATATACTAGCAGACACCAGAATATTCCTCTGTCATTCTAACCAAACAGCATCAAAAGCAGCTTCTAAAACGTGACCTTAGTAAGTCTGCCGTTTTGATATATTGTAGTATAACTTTTTTTTCATTCAAAAATTGAATGGCAGACACTTACTCCGGTTCCTAGTGTGTTTTATGAAATTTCACAAATTGGAAATCTTATGAAAATTTACGTCATGGGTGGGTTCCAACACAATGACAGACGCTATAATGTCTCACTATCGTGTTAATTAAACAGCATCAAAAGTGGCTTCTAAAACGCGAGTCTATATTTTTTATTGAAAAACTCAATGGCTGTTTTTGACTAATAAAGGTATATACTTCGATATGTTAAAACGGCAGACTTGCTAAGGTCACGTTTTAGAAGCCAGTTTTGACGCTGTTTAATTAGTACGACAGAGAGACATTATACCGTCTGCTACTATGTCGGAATCTGCCTAAGCTTCTGCCTTCCAAGAACCTAATAATAATAATGTGAAATAACTTAAATTTTCATAGAATTTTCAACCTTTGAAATTTTATAAAACACATTAGGAACCGGACTAGATGTCTGCCATTAGATGCAATATATTACAACGGCAGACTTGTCAAAATGCCGTTTTAGAATCCACTTTTTTGAGATTTTGGACTCTCGCTCACGCCGAAAGGAACTGTCGCGTCGTCGGGAATAGTATATCCCCATTTCACCTGTAATAGCATCAATATAAAGTTTGCTAAAATACCGTTTTTCGATCAGTGGCTCTATTACACCGGCTACAGACCATGATACTACGACTTTAGAAGGTATGCTCACGCGCATGATGTCTTCCGTCTCGCTTCCACCTGTGACGTCAACGTGTGACAAACGGGATTTGTTTACTCGTTTAGTTACAGGTTATAGCCGAACATTTTCAGTTTATTTTCTTGAGTTTACTCAAGGGGGGGGGGGTAATTCTCTCTGGTTTACTCGTTTACCGTAAGTTTGATAAAACATTAATTATTTGCGATTCTGGAGTTTAACACATATTTGAACAATGGTTTATTGTGTGGTTGTGGGATGTAATAATAAAAAAGTAAAAACTATTCGTCACACTACCGCTACTTGGGATGGTTTGGAAAATTTGGCAGGTTTCATTGCATTTAAGTTGAAAAATAAGGAGAAACTGGGTTATATCCCAGATTGCACAGATACTTCTCTCAGTTGGGTCAACCATTTGACTACAAAAACATACAGATGAGTTCTTGGCAAAATGTAATGAGCTCGGCCATATATTTTCCAACTATAATGGAAACGCCTTGAAAATTGAAAAAAAAACTATCTTGCGAATTTAAACAAATTATCAGAGAATGTATATGTGACTGATGAAGCAAAGATGAGCTTGTTTTCTAGATGCAAAATGTATTTCAGAATACGAATTCTTGATAGGGGAATTAGAGAGACCTTGAATATTAGAAAACTGAAATTCACTAACATTGTAAAATTGTATAAAGTAATAAGTATACAGGGTCCTGCGACGGTGTATCCAGCTTTCCTAGCGCCTTTCCTATTTGGAATAAAAAAAAAGCTACATAAAATAAAAATACGCTAAAAGATGGTTGGAGATTTACAGGTTGCAGAACGTATTTTGATATTTCATTTTTAGTTCATATAGAGAAAGGCTAGTTCTATATGCTCTTATTCACCCCTTTTTCAGTTCTTATTATCTGTTCAAAATATATTTCCCCATAGACTCATATATACAGAATCAATACCTAACTACAACACAAGAGAGCAACAAATAATATGCCCTATACCCAGTCCATCAGAAACCATCACTGCAAGTGGATCAAACTTTTTAATTCAAACATATTATTAAACAGATACATCGTGTGAAAACATTTTGAAAAAAATTGAGGAAAAACCTGTTATTACTAGGAATCTTTAGTATACGAGAATTCACCTGTACTAGCTAAATACAATGCCCAGAAAGATATTGTATTGTTGTATTGTGATATGTTTTTACATTGGTTTAGCATATACGCGGTTGGGACATATATGTGAACAAATAAAAAATAAGAAAATTTGGTAATGTATTTTTCCACCAATCATTAGCAGAAAAAAGTCAATATTCATTCTTCATAAACAATAACAATAACAATAATAATAGTAAACGTCTTTATTCACTACTACCACAGGAGGCGAGGTTTAGAACATGTCTACTCTTCTAAACATAATGCCATTATGCTTGTTCATGATTTTTAAAAACCTCTAATGACAAAATCATGTTATTTATTTCTTGTCTACCTTTTATTATTATTTATTACAGTAAATACATACACAAATTGGCTTGAAGAGCTGGTGACGCAACATCATAATCTATATATAAAAAATAAGAACGGTAATCAAAGGCTCCTGAATGGAGTATATAAAAATTCCACCCCCTACCCGAGAAATTTTCCCACAAAAAGATGGTTTCACTAGAAACTCCAATCAACCTCTTATATGAGATTTCAGAAAAATACGTCCAGACCGCTCTGGCTCTGTTCTCTTTCCACAATGTAAATTTTTTTTGAGTACATAGATTCAAATTTTTGTATCTGAAATTCAGAACGCTCGGAACTACTGCAAACGGGCCAGGCGTCGATTAATATCAATTCTCTGTATAACTATTTCACCAATTTTTTATTCAGATACAGAGCAATATGTATCGTTTATATTATACCGTGCATGAGCTATTTTCATTTTGTATGAATATTAAATATCTAAGACAGATATAACAGGAAACGATATAAAACTTTCAAAAATCAATGCTTTGGCGCCATGTGCTTGTACACTTTTGTCACACGGTGACGTCATGCGCAGACCGGTTCGAAATCTGTCCGCCAAGTGATCATATCTGTCAGTGTCGTAGTATCATGGCTACAGACGATCACTTTTAACTTACAGTTTTTACTGAACACTATAAACTGTCAGTGAAAACTGACCGTGTGTGTCATAAAAACTGACAGTTTTCTTAGTGTCAGTTAAAACTGATATTATATTGTGGAAACGATAATTTTAACTGAAGTGACGGAACTGTTCAGTTAAAACTGTACGTGTGTATGTGATTTGTATCAGTTCTAAGACAACGGTCTGTCAACATTGCGATCCTCTACTCGTATTTTGTTATTATTTGCAAAGATAGCAGATGTAGGAAATTTTGTTCACTCATTCTGAGATAGTTGTGCCAATCCTTTCGAAATATTTTGAATTCTGTTAATAAGTTAACATGTGAATAAACAGCCCTTCTTAACTACTCTTTGCACCATTCTTTACGTTTATTCCTCTTCTCATTATTTAAAACTAACAAAAGACCACATATGGCTAGGGCATCTAAATCATCTGATGACACCTTGAAAACTGATTCACCGTCAGTCTTAAAACTGAACGTATGTAGACAGAACGAAGGTCAGTTTTTACTGATAGTTTATAGTACTCAGTGAAACTGTCAGTTAA
This sequence comes from Callosobruchus maculatus, assembly GCA_951848785.1. NCBI lineage: Eukaryota > Metazoa > Arthropoda > Insecta > Coleoptera > Chrysomelidae > Callosobruchus > Callosobruchus maculatus. Next base: position 13,610,324 of record CATOUR010000059.1, read on the forward strand.
AAGTGGTCGTCTGTAGCCAGCATTAGTCTATTATTTTTTCACAAGAATCATACTGAAGGCGTGGTGGAAATATTTCTGATCCGACAAAAATGGCAAAACGTGGCAATACTAACACTAAAGGATATCTTGTATGTAAAATAGATTTTGCTATGAGAAATTGAAAGAAGTAAACACTGTTGGTGGAGAAAATAAATAAATAAAAAAAGATTCAGATACAAAACAAAACACTCACTGCTTTGCGACTTTCGCTAGAAGAGTAAAACGATCAGGCTGGTCATGTTGCGGTCAGAAACCCTTTGATGTAAATTTATACACAACAAAAAAAAGTAGAAACTTAACCTTTTCGGCGTCAGTATACATGTTCTTTTCTATAATCCTATTAATTATCTCAACACCGAGAAAGCGACCACTTTTCCATGTATTTTATATCAGGTTCTGTCACCTCGCCCAAAAAAGAACCACTTACCTTTTGATTCAAATTCTTGTAACACAACACCTGCCCATTGTCAAGGGAATTACCTTTGAATATCTCACAAAGTTACCGAATGATAAAAGGCTTAGACGGAATGCACCTCGTTATCTTCGAATTACCACTCCATTCATTACCATCATTAACAACTTCTTATGGATGCCAGATAAAGGTGAGTTATATACAGGTTATTGAAAAAAGTAATGGATTATAAAGTTCTTGTTCTAACAACTTCAATTGTCGATATACTAGTCATAAAAAACGTAGTATAGGTGTTAGTTAAGTAGGTGTGCAAGAACCGCCTTCGCTGCCGTGGTTCGGGGATATGTGTTCACTAGTTGTATGAAATTTATTAAGAATGAATGATTATTTTATCCTCAGTTTGAAGTCCCATACATTTTTTTGCGATTCCTCATTACACACACTAATTTTTTAACTTCTAAGATACCTACCTAGATTATTATGTAAGACCATAAAAAATATGTTCAAAGCGAGGTTCAAAGCAATGACGCGTAATTTTAGTGTCGAGAAAGAAACCGAATCATGCTTACTACTTGAGTTGTAGAGGCAGTTTGGAAACTTTTTTGTCATTGCACCACAACCCCAACATGGGAAAGTTCGGAGATAGAGGGATGGCGGGTGTTAAAAAGAGAAAAAATATCGTTAAGTAACCGAATGAAGATGCATGCGGTGCATTCTAGTACACCCACCCGCTAATGCTACAATAAATCATCATTCGAAATATACGAGCGGTTTGCGCATACCGATTTTTTTTTAAATTAAAAGAAAAAAATCATGAAACCGGTCGGAGCTTGATGTAAAATTCTTTGTTTTTTTTGTAGATAACACAAAAAAATATCATCCGTTTTTGCTCTGCAGTTTATGAGATATTTTAGCTTAAATTCAAATTTTCACGGCATTTTCGTTAAAAATCGTTAAAAAATTGTTAATGTTGTTTAAAACCGATGACGTTGTTTATACGTGTTTTTGGGAGGTCCAGCTACGACATGTATCAGTGTTATCCATTTTAATTATGTTTAGTCGCATTTTTCAACCCCTATAGGGAGTGACATTATTGAACGCCTTTCGTATCCTTTCAGAACGAAGAAGAAGAAATAGCAAAAAAGGTTATGGAGCACAAGAATAAGTAGGTATCATTCTTGATTTTTACCCACTATTTTCTTTAATTTTTAAACAGGTCCAAAAGAGACGCCTCCTCTATGTTCCTGGTACCAGGTACCAAATGGTGTGGAAAAGGTTACTCTGCCGACAAGTACACCAGACTGGGAGGCTTCTCCAGGACAGACAGGTGCTGTAGGAAACACGACCTGGCGTGCCCTTTTTGGATAGGAGCCTTCGAGACCAAGTATGGGCTCTTCAATTGGAGGATGAATACGCTGATGCATTGCAACTGTGACGAACGGTGAGTCTATCATATTCCATGGTGACAAGGATTTGAACATAGAATAGAAGTATTTTTATTGTCATTTTAGCTGAATACTTTAGTTCTATTGCTAGCAAGTAGCGTACTCATATTAGTGGGTAAGATAATTTTTTGTTTAGAAATTAGTTGAGTTTAAAAAAGTCTATTTCATGCTGCCATTGTTTATAACATTTTTTGAGAACCACATTTTCAGTGATCTTCAGATGTCTTCAAGTGGGATTTTCAGTAGCTTCTCCCTATTGGTCTGTCTGTGTACGGTGTTCCGGTATAGTGGCATCGGTTTCTGATGACATCGCCATTCGATGATTGATGCTTGCCACAATTGTACTGATGCAGTTACCGATTCTATAAACCATGTAAGTCCGGAATAGACCCTTTCTTTCGACATAGATTAACAAATATAGTGCAAATGTTCTTTTAAAGTCTCCACATAATACATATTAAATTGAAAATTAGGTATTATAAAACACTATTTGAGCTGGCTTATAAATTCTTATTTATATACACACATACAGCTACAATGCTGTTTGAAATTGCGCTTGTTTATTCAAAACCCTATCCCTTCAAATTATCGTAAAAAAATCTTTTTCTTGTTTCGTGTTTTGTCACTTATGTAGAAAGCTAAATTTGCAATAAAGGCAGCATTTTTTATAGAAGTTCGCATAGGCAGAGCCTAAGTACCGGAGTACCACGGCTGCTGTGAACAGGTTATGTTAGGGAATGTTTGTTAACGCGGAACTTGAATAGGCCAATACCCACAGGCCCAATAAATATATATCCTGGCAGTCCATTCTAAGCCCAGGACACCGTGGGAATAAATGTAAGATCATACAGTTCTTGATATACGAAGAACTACCATCTTAGGATCAGATGCAGTAGCTGCGCGAGTGCAACTGATAGGATTGGTGAGCGACGGAACTATAGAGGATAGCTCAGAGGAGCAGACTCCTTTTGAATATCGGTAGAAGAGAGAGGTCACCAATCGCACGGTGGTGAGAAAGCGGCTGAAGGTGACGCGTCAAGACCGGTTCACTAATTAGTCGAATTGCCCTTCTCTGGACGGTATCAAGTAAAGACAGGGTAGTAGGGACAGCAGTTCCCTAGATATGAAAACAATACTCTTCCTACCTGGGCTTTACATAGCGTGAGGAGGTTAGATGGTGAGAAGTACTTTCTGGCTCTGAATAAGTACCCAAGCTTTTTCCGAGCAACTTTTGCAATTGACGCAACGTGTTCGTGCCAGATCAACTTTTTTGCAGTGTTGACTCCTAAGAGCTTGAATGAGTGCTTTCAAAGTACTGTCATCCACAAAACTGTGGATTGGCTTTGTAGTACTAGAGGGTATGATGTGAAGCAGAAATGATGTCGGGACCAATGTAGATCCCTGTCGAACTCCAGCATTGATGTTACGAAAGGAAGGGAAGAAGCTGTCCATCACCACAGAGATTTTCCGACCTGAGAAGAAGTCTCCAAGCCAACCGCAAGGACTAACAGAGAGACTGCAGGGTGGAAGCTTGTTTAGGAGAACTGTATTTGTATATAGTTTAAATTTACTGAGAAGCTCCTCTTTTATTTGCTTAGTCCAATCAAAAGAAGTATGGCCACCGTAGCAGTAGTGATGCTATACATTAACACTGACCATCAATTCAACCAATCAATCTTTATTTTTGAAGAATTAGGCCAAACATCGAGGGTGTCACTTTTTTGGATCTGAGTGAATGTACAACATCAAAACAAGTCATTCTACACACCCGAATCTTTACTATGAGTTCACTAACTTGGATACACTTGTCTAAAACCAAGATACGCATAACTATGTATATAAGTTGCTATCGCACATTACTATCTTCATGTCCAATTAGAGAAACAAGCAACACCCAAAAAGAAGCTTTATTCCAGGAACAATCTCAGGTGATATATTTGGTACGACCATAATTTCTAACAGGCACCGAATCAATCTACATATGTTTAGTCTGAGATACGGTCTCATTCATCGTAGGCATTTTAAAACGAAGAATTCCAAATTTCCAGGTGAAATTATTATATTTTAGTGTCTTGCTTTGGTATGCGAACAGCTAGATGATAAATACACTTGGATCAAGTTACAATGGAAATGGCATGATGAAATCTGGATGTGTAGGTATGCTTCTTGGACGAGTAAACACAAGCTGTGTTGCTTTCTAAAGAAAACGGTGGTATTTGTTTTTTATATATAGTTTGATTTAGATATAAATAATATATGCATATACATATCAGGTTTTACAAAGCCTTGATTAATTACCACCATTTGCCCCAGCTTATTTGGAAACAATATAACACACGAGATGCTGCTGCTGAGACTTCTCTCAAATTGCTGAAACACGGAATGTCACATACATCGCTCTTGACTTTCCAATTAATAAATACAGTTTGAAAAACTAAAAAATACGCTTTTAAAGAATATCGAACTAAAAAATTAAAAATAATATGGCACAAAGCGCCCACGCTTTTTTCACAATTATAATTGTTTCAAACTTGTTTCTTTTTGTTAACTTCATCACTAAAGCGTGTCTTGTTAGTTTTTTTTAAACTGTATTTATTGTACTGGTAGTTTCAGTAGATAGACTGCAGATCCACCGACCAACCGTACTGTAACTCCACTGAGAGCACCAATATTCACCAACCGGTTTTTCTTAACATCCCTTAACTTGGGTTTTCAATACATGAAAAGGATAAGTTTTCTAGACGCCTGCTCCATCAGTTGCAAAAATGTTCTCTTCTTTAAAACATCACCCTAAAGTTGATTTTTAATACTATGTATAATGAAGATGAACATTGAACAATTGTTTTTGATCAATATGCATAGCATAATTACACATTACTATTACTACATAAACGATTATTAAAACTGTCGTCTTTCCTAAATAAATTTCACAAAAATACAGTTGGACGTCACGCATTTTAAACTCTCGATACTACGCCTCTGTGTAGTATTACCAAACTTCAAGGTGTCTGCACCATCTCTCAGTCAGTAGTGTCACAAGCTGTGTATAAGCTGTTTATAAGTGCACAAAGTCCCATTGAGTCAACTTTGCTTACCTCATGTCATTGACCTAGTCCCCAGTCAGCTATTACAGCCATTACGTGAAAGTTAGTAAGACGACTCTGACCTGCATGTAAGGGAAAATTGCTTAGTTCTTTTTTAAATACTCACATAATTGTTAATTGTTTGAAAAATCTAATAACATGTTATTCTATGATCGACTCATCTTATTTAATAAAAGTGTACTAATAACAGTAGTTAGCCACCTGCTCTTAATTCAAATAAGAATTACAAACTCAATATAAACAAACAGGTGAAGCTAAAAGAAGCGTGTTAATAAAATCACATTTATTTAACCAGAAAAAGATTTACTAACATTTCGACTACTTCTACAACATTTTCGTTTTCCACACATTTTGTCAAATTACATTGTTCCACGTGGTATCAAATAATAAATTCAGATTCAGTAAAGTGGGTCATACACGTTATCTTTACAACGAAACTTCAAAAGTTGGTTCCTCAGTACAAATGAGAATTTAAGAGTAACTCCTTTTGATATCGACTTTACATTCAGAATCTCAACTTGTTTCTTAACGCGGTACCTCTAGCCTCTTTCTCAACTTCATATGGTAGGTGATCTCTGACTTTCCTACCGGTACTGAGCCTGCTCCTCCAAGCTATCCCCTATAATTCCGCGACTCACCGCAAAGCGATCATTATTCTATAGATCACGAACCGAGCGAAACTGGAGCGATAGACTGGACCTGTGTTCCCAGAGAGTCCATAGCTTGGAACGGAACACCAATAATTGTATTAATTAAGCATGCGTGTGCTGTCACATTCACGGCCCGCGTCAACATACTTCGCCTGACCTAACATTTTCATAGCAGCCAGGGTACCATGCCATTTAGGCTTTGCCTTCACGACTCCTCAGTTATAAGAAAATGAATCCATTGGACCACCCACTAATTGCAATACTGTGTAAACTAGGTCATAGAAAGTCCCAACACTAAACTACTTGACGAGGGGTTTAAGTCGTTCCGATTTATGCCCATTGTATTGCTTTTTAGAACCCTAAATGGGGCAGGTGGTGGATCAAAAAAGAGCAAAGCAGTCGTCGACCCAAGGGTTCATTCACGAGCTTACCTGACCTAAACATCCAATACCGTCGTTATTTTATAATTTGCACACCTTCTGTGAACCACTGCCATAATACATGTGAAGATACCGACTCCTAATTGCTTCATTAGAATCTCCACACTCATAAAACCGGTGAGGCATATCCTCCGATTACCAGAACCAATAATTACGGAGATCTACACGTAACGGTGTCATATTTCATTGGCTACTAAATTAATTCTCTCAAACAAACGAGTAACGTATCAATTCGTCTAATGGCAATCTCTTAATTGAATACAATCTCACTGCTCCTTATATATTGTGTGTTTGCTGAGTAGTTAAAAATGAGTGCCTCTAGTTTGTATGCTTTGGAGAAAGCTAATTTGTTTGGAATTTTTTTGGAGTGAAGAGTTTTGTGTATAGACGTACATGATGCCGTGTGTAAATTGGTCATTGACGTACAATGGGAGGCTGAGAGAATCCACTATAATTATGTAACTAGTCTCAAGGGTGTACTTTGTTTGATAGTCTGCACAATAAATCACGAAAATTTGCATCAGCTGCACAAAAAAGTCTAGGTTTCTCAATTAGAGAGTCTAGGGCGCTGCACATTCTGTCCAACTTATTGGTGGCACTTAACGCGCCACCTTAAGCCTCTCTGTCATCGGTGGGCGGACGTTAACCTGACATTTTTCTATCATTATTCGACACCCAGAGCTACAGTAGGTTCTAGAGGTACTCAGACAAAAGAGGTACAGCTCACTTATGGTATATAAAATCCAGATTTCTTTTTTTTAGCATTGGGGAAAATTCTCAATCACTTACAGGTGTCATGCATCCGTAAATTCCAATACTGCAATCTTCTGAATCTTGGCCAAACCCTAGATGTTAGTTTCCAATGGTAACAATATAATTTTTCATATATAATAGAATTGGGACTCTAGTAAAGACTCTTACAGTAACTAACTATTTGTGAACTTAGATGTAATTTTTATATTATTATAATTTAGCGTATACTTGTAGTACACATGAAAAAATCATAAAAAAGGTAAAACAGTTAAGACAAACAACACAAAATAATAAAATGCGATCTAAATAGTAACTAGTCTATAAGTGAATATCGAGCTTGGAAATCCATTTTACGGCTGATGGCTTGGTTTTGAGGAAGTCCTTGTTGTTGCCTGGGTATGCTATAAGGCTACATTCTTGCACTATATGCCTTTCAGTTTGGCGCTCCACAGTTGTATCGTGAGGATTCGCGCTTGTAAAGAATCTCACTCACACTCCATGCGACGTGCGACTTCTGTCGAGTCGACCATTCCTTTCGGTAGAGCTTAAAACCAGAGGATTCTTGACCAACAGTTAGATTGCTTTTCACTTCATCTGGTTTTTGGGTCGCCCAAATTTCTGCCCATTTAAATACATCAAACTCAAGTTGGAGAGCTGTTGTATTTGGTGGTTTTCTGGACCTTAATCTGTGCAAGGAGATATCACATCTTCGTGGATTTGCAGTGAGGGATTGGTTTTGATTTTGTTATATTCTTTCAGAAGGGCATTTTTCTCGACGGATGAGTGGTAGAGCTATTTGGCTGAGTGTTGGTAGCCAGTAAGTTTTGGTTGATTTTATGCATCCCGTTTAGCCACACTGGAGAGCAAAATTGTGCGGCAGTGAAACATAGGCTCAGGGCCCTCAGGGCCGAAGTACGGAGCGTAGAAGCGGAAGCATCCCATAAATTTCAACGTAATTTTTACAGGATGTTATTTCTGCTGTTTACTTTGTCTGCGATAGACTGAATATGTTTTTTGAACGACAGTGTTTTATCCAGTGTGACAGCTAGGTATTTGGGTGTGGAATTATAGAGCAACAAGTTACCGTCAAGGTAAATCTTTAGCTTTCTGTTTGTAATTTTATTGTTAATGTCAAAACACGATGTATTGTCTAGCTCATACATGGCTTCAGCTACCATCTGCTGAAATATAATTTCAGGATTGAAAGGTCGGAAGTTAGTGCAGACTCTAGAATGCCAAAGTTGGCACTTCTAACTTTTTTAGTTTTTAACAGGAGAGGCTAATGCTGAAGTTATGCCTAAAAGAAATAAGGGCACTAAAATCCCATAATCTTTGCATTATATACATGAATATAAAAAATAAACTTTAGATCATCGGAATATTGAGAAAAATGAATACGCCTTCCTCTAATCGCATTGCTTATACATCTTTTCAAGTTCTATCTGTACATACGAGTTTCAATATATGATGCATAGATAGATTAAAGTTTAATTGAGTAGAAACTTCTACCGCAAGTACTCTCATGATGTGAGGTATCCTAGCCTGGTCTGAAAATGATGTATTCAAATTTTCCCTTAGAATCTGCATAGATAAGGATCTCTGTATGTATTGCCTATAAATGTTCACAGAGAAGTACTGTTTTTGCACGATAACACACATATACAGATATTCTCTGAACCGAAGCTAATTCCTTTAGCTGTGAACGAACAGATTTTATTTTATTATAATCATTATTTATTAGCTACCAACTACGAACGGAGACATGATGAATATTCATATGGCCACTTAATTACGTATCGTCATTAATCTTACACAGATAAATTGTCACTAGTAATATGTGTTTTTGTCACTGTTTTAAAACACCTTCAGCTGAAGTTTACATCGCATTTTTAAATTGCGAGTACATAAATGTAGGTACTAATTTCCGGTGGAATGGCATGAGGGAAATGTGGGAGAGAATATGAAAGAGTAAATCTGATTTAAAAGACAAGATGGCTTAAATATCAAAATCATCTGTTTTTGCTGTCTACGTCATTGGACTGAGGAGGAAGTATAATCACAAAACAGAACGGAAGTTTGCCAGTGGGGCGAAGAAATGATAAAAAACCAAAAACACAAGGAGGTGCAAAATCAAGTACCCTATGGAATGTTGACGAGGTTTCGTCTGTAGTTGACATCTGTTCGAGTTTTGCTGTCAGTTGCAAAGTAGATACTTGGGAAATTGATTATGAATCGATATACAGGGTGAGTTTTTAGTACCGGCTCGGCCAATAACTCCACTACTGTAGAAGATAGCAAAAAAAGTTGTATATAAAAGCTGTAGCCACGGATAATATGATCCTTGCTCAGAAAATATTTTGATTTATACAGGGTGATCCATAACTACGTGGTGATGCAAACATGCATTTTTTTAAATAAGAAGAAGAAGAAGAAGAAGATATTATTTCATATTCAAATTCTACTAATTATTTTCGTTCTTCCAATATTGGGTATTGTTACATTATACAGGGTATTTCAAAAGTTATGACCATTTCTATCTCCAAATCCCTGTCAAATGAACATACTGTATATCAAAAAGTGATGAATCAAAAATTAAATTTTCTACACAGATGGATAGGAAATGTCATCTAGTTTTAAAATATTCGTATACAGGGTGATGCAGAATGCAAAATCCAGATTTTCTGTTTTTTTTTCAAATGTAACCCCCGATATTTTATTATACCGAAGAATTGCTTTTAATATGTTCTTTCATCTTTGTATAACACTTGTTGTACCTACGTCCATCAGTTTCCGAGGTATTTCGATTTTTCGGTAAATTTAAAATATAGCTTCTATTTGTGTACTGAAATTTATTTATTTTGATAAAGTACTATTGAATTTGTTTTTTTATTTAACGAACAACTAAATTATAAGGTCATGATAGTATTTGATGAAGTCAAAACCCTGAATCATCGAGATAATGAAGTCAGGTATGCTGAGGAAACAATTTTGTAGGCGTGATGCATAATTATCAAGCAGATTTATCAGGTATGCTTTGAAAAATTGACGGTTTTCATAACCTGCTCAATAATTCCGTAGGTACTGTGTAAAAAACGAGCTTTAAAAATTAATTTTTCCATTGAGGGTATTTAGGAGAATCTTTGAGAAATTGCCTACTTGCCTCTAGAATATATCAACTATGAACAGCAATATCCAGAACAGATCCACTCTAAAACTAATGCGTTTTATTTGGACCGAGTCGTTTAATATTTCATAGCCTACCTGATAGATCTGCTTGATAATTATGCATGACGTCTATAAAATTGTTTCCTCAGCACACTTGACCTATCTCGTTAATCCAGTGTTTTGACTTGTATTATTCTGGCCTTATATTTTAGTTGTTTGTTAAGCAAACATAAAATTTGATAGTATTTTCCCAAAATAAATAAATTTTAGCAAGCAAATAGAAGGTATATTTAAAATTTGTAGAAAAATCGAAATATCTCAGAAAGGAATGAATTCAGCTATAATAAGTGCTATACAAAGATGGAAGAGCATATTAAAAGCAATTCTTTGGAATAATAAAATATTGGGGGTTACATTTGGAAAAAAAGAGAAAATCTGGATTTTGCATTCTATATCACCCTGTATACGAATATGCGTCGCGGGCTTTTTTATAGCCGATGTCAAAACTAGATGATATTTCCTATCCATCTGTGTAAAAAATTTTTAATTTCTAATTTATCACTTTTTGATATAGAGTACGTTCATTTGACAGCGATTTGGATATAAAAATGGTCATAACCTTTGAAATACCCTGTATAATGTAACAATACCCTATATTGGAAGAACGGAAATGATTAGTAAAATTTGAATATGGAATAAGATATAGGGTGTCTCATTTAAAAAAATGCATGTTTGCATCACCACGTAGTTATGGATCACCCTGTATAAATATAAATATTTTCTGAGGAAGGAGCATATCCGTGGCTATAACTTTTATATACAACTTTTTTCGCTATCTTCTATAGTAGTGGAGTTATCGACCGAGCCGGTACTAAAAACTCATCCTGTATGTCTTGAGATCGTGCTGAAATAGTAAAAAAATCAAAATAACTCTTAGGTTATCCTAGCTCAACGAGAATACCGTAGAAAATATGGAAGACGCGGTGTTCCAGCTGCAAAGACATTTCGGCAATTAGCTCCAAATTTTTAACAAGTTGGATCTATATCTGATAAACTGCATATTGGCAGTCCTCGTTCAGCTCGTTCAAGGGGTAATATAGACCGCGTACGTAGTGATGTGATGGAAAGGCCTATCACAATTAAACATTACCCGACGTTTATTATTACAACGAATTTTCCTGAAAGGTTTGCACTTGTTCCCCTACAAAACACACGTAACACATAAAATTTTGCGTTTAGCTTTGAAAAACGACTTCAATATTGCAATATTATCGTAAACCTTGAAAACGAAATTGAGGATTTTTTAAACAAAATCATAATGGGCGACGAAGCTCATTTTATCTGTTAATAAACATAAGAATAAACATAAGGGTAGTGACAATCCACAAATTATTCACCAGTGACCGTTACACGAGCTAAAAGTGACAGACCGTGTGGTGTCGCATTATTGGCGAAGAAAATTTTAGGGCCTTATTTTTTTGAGGACGGTCGGGGAAGAACCACAACAATAAATGGAGGTCGCTGCAGAAGCATATGCTGCTGGATTTTTTTATTTCGGCAATTGAAAACCTTAATCAGGAAGATGGTGTCAACAAAATAATGCCATAGTACACACGGTTCGTGAGACAATAGCCATTTTGGTTGTTTGTATCAAAGATACGGTATTTGTAAATAATTCTTGAATTGTGGAAGCATTAAAAGACAACATCCGGGATGAAACTGACACAAAACTACGTGGTGTTGGAGAAAGTTACTAAAAATGCTTTAAGAAAATGCTTTCAAAAAAGGGCTTATTATTACATTAATGGGATTAGTATTTGCTCGTTATTATTTGTAGTGTGTAACAAAACAAATTTTAACAGTTTAAATAAATATTCTTCATTTGACCGTATTTAATTAACCTTACTTTTATATAAAAAAGAAGTAGGGGATTTTATTTTGTTTTGGCAGAATACAGTCCTCCACTTTATTTTAAATTTAAATTTATTCATAAAGCACATTCTATTGTCCAGCAATTTTCAAAACTAGCCGGAGATGCTCTCATTTGCGCTCAAAATCATTTTCAATAACTGTCACGAAAGGGTAAAAATTTAAGGTAAAAGAGGAAATTGAGAACTTAAGCTGTATGTAAGTATGTAATGCTATTGATATTAACTATAAAAACACAGTTTCACCGAATTTTAATGATCTAATAAAAATTATATACCTACATGTTTAAGACAGACTTTACTTACGTTTCAAACTACAAAAATTTGAAAACAAAATAGTTTTAGTACGACAAGTTACAACCGCAGTATAAGTCTTAGAAATTATGAAACACAGATAAAAACAAGACGCAAAATACCTAATATAATCAGGAGATTGATGGTGGCCAAAAAGTCAATGATTCTTTTTTCTCAGCCCCATAGGCGAATGTTTCAACAAAAATGTAAGGGTCAGATAAATTTCATTTTTTACGTATCGTATTTCAAATCTAAAGCATAACATTTCAAAAAATATACTTATGTGTACTTCGTATACAATACAAATGCTAAAACTATAGCTGACAAATCGGTTTATAACCTGTCAATATAACAACTTCTACATCACATAGTAGCATACACTTTACGTTACAAGTTATCCTATAACTACAGTTACGAGTTGAAACAGGAAATAGCAGACCAAATACCTTATTGAAAGTTCCTTAACACCTGCATATTGATTTACACATTATTTTACACGTCTATGGCTTACGTAACCCGATAGCTTTTAAAGATGTTAAATAGGTGCTAAACTGGTACTCAACGAAACATGTTAACGTTTACCTTACTACTCCAAGTTTTAAAACAATCAGCAGTTATTTGGTCAAGTATCACTTAGTATGCCACAATGAACCAGATGGAAAAGGCATATAAAACAACAGTTAGCAGTTTGTAATAAAATGCTAATTGAGTATCAAATATCAAGAGCATATAAAATAGACAGCTGTTAATATTAAGTTAGTTTTTTTCTATTCCTCTTTATTAGCAATTAGATTTAGCATTCTATAAGCTTATTTACTAAGTAGTGCATTGTACTTCATCGAAATTGTCAGTAAGAAGGAACGGTAGTGACTAAATTCATAATAGATCATAATTATAAAAGAGACCTATGAAGACCATAGCAGTTGGATAGATGAAGGCAAGACCGAAACCGAATAGAAGACTGTAACAGCCCAAACTACTGGAAAGAGAAGGGTGGCTAAAGGCTAAAAGATTCATAGCGAACCTTGACAAGGGCCGTAGGCTATGGCTTTTGAACAAAGGCAGAGAGAAGATCAAACTTTTGGTGTGGGTTCTCACAGCCCATTGCTGGCAGAGATTTGTCGCTGAAAGATGGGAGGGGCTCCATCTGCTTCAGATGCTGGGTGGAGGACGAAACAGCATTTCACTTCCTGGGCAGATACGCAACATCGGGGTTCGGATCTTCGGCGAGACGAAGTTTGGGGAGGAGTCACCATCCTCAGTGATATGGTCGGATATACTGACTTTCGTCAAGAGGTCTGGTAGCCACTGAGTATATCTACTGTAATATATCACAGACAATAAAAAACAAATGATGTGGTGAGATGCACTGTCCAGCGACTTTTTTGTTTTCGAGACGTTTCGAAAAAATGAAAATTTTTTATTATCGACTTGATTTATTTCTGCTTTATTTCACGTATTACATTCTTGCCAAGAATACTGTTTTATACAACTTTCTATAGAGATTTGCCGTAAGCAGAATCATTACCCGACGTTTCGATTTTTTCTTATCAACTTTTTATTTTTTAAATACGGACCCGATATTTAAAATTCATATTATTACTCCAATTCTCTTTCTAAATACAACGATATATAACACTTGATCAAAGATTACTTGATGTGAAACTAATTGATTTTAAGCAACGCAGTGCACGAAATAAACACTAATCTATAGCTAATACGGATATAACTGTCAAAAATGTATTTAATACATTGGCGTCGGAACAATAATAATTTGCAGGAATAAGATTTGACTACAACTCGTACATTTGATGATATACTCAGTATATAGGAACCTGTGTTGAGAGCACCTACTTAAGTATTCGGCATTGACCAGAAAAAAAGAAATCGAAAGCAAATCAAAAAGGTCGTATTTCATTCAGGTACCAGCGAGATCATTTTTCAAAAGTTAGATGCTCGAGGTCGATAAGACTCCTTAAAAATACCCTTGTCGTCGACATGCCAACTGTAGTGTTAACAAATACTTAGAAACGAGGACAAATCGTGTGACCATTACTGTGTTGAAATGAAAAGTGATTGTCTACCTGCCATCTAGATAAAAGGTTTGCTTATGGATTACATGTGAATCGATTGATAGTGATGGTCATTTGAACCTAAAACACCCATGGTATCTATATGGTGTTTGTCCAATTTTTCAATGTCAAGCTTTGTAACCAATGGAGTTGTGATTATAATTATTTTGGTGGCATTTTAGTAGAATCCCTTTTTTATAGTATTATTATTAGTATATAATAGTATTGTACTATATTTCGCGACTCCTTACTATATACTGATGAAGAAATATATACTACCCGAAAATACTATTGTCCCCTTAGAGCAGAAGTATCCTAAGTCACAAAATGTAAATTTTACAGGAGAAGCTTTTTTTTTGTTTTTGCCATATTGTAAACTGAAAAACTGCTTGATGGAATTGATATAGCCATATGAGTTAACTGGTTATAAGGTGCACTACTTGGAATTGGGGCAAGCTTTATGTTATAGAAAATGGTGAACATAGCATATATTAGGACAGGTCCATCGCCACTGGTGGTATACTAACTCACATATTACAAACCAGAATAAACCTATATCCTCCGATGAAGTGTACTCCAAACATGAGAAACCAGAACTAGTTTAAGTCCATTATCAATGTATACTATTTCCATGACGGCACATCAGTACTAGTCTATCTCCAACACAGAAAAGACTTGAATTTTGCGAATTTATTATCACCCCTTCAGGGTCTAGGGTATAGCGCGCGAAATTGAGAATTCAAGAAAAGACTTATTCCCGTGTTAGCGTGGAGGCTAGGATGAGGGGAGATAAGTCCAAAAATCCAAAGTTAAAGTCAAAAGGTTCAAAGGTAAGGTCCAAAGGCCACCATAAAAATGAATTGCGCATTTCCAAGCTCCTGACGTTACCTTTAAACTTACAGTAATGACTCAAAAAGTAAATTGAAGAAGAAAGCTTGCGCTTGTGCAACTATTCAGCCTTTTTTTGATATCGTGTTTGATTGTTAAATCAGAGGCATTTATAGAATGTATGATTTTGCATTGCGAGTTTTTTTACACATTAAAAAACTTTTTTGAGAAAATCGAAAATAGTTGTCATTCATTGAGGTCTTAACTATCGCCTTCTGAAATAATATTATATATAGTTTGAAAATAGAGTGAGTTATGCGAGAAATTGTGAGCCCGTATTTTACATGGCAAATACGTATCTATAAATGCGTGTATCCAGGCCCCTTCAGTGTGGACTTGGAATACTTCTGTAGTAGATTCGGTGATTTTTGATGTACACGTAGGCATTTAAATCGCAAAATATGACAATTTGGACATAGTATAGTTCTGCTCTCAAGGGACGCTATATTTATAATAATAATAATAATAATAATAATAATAAGTTAGGCCTGGACGAAAAGTTACACAAAACATTCCAAAAGTCTGTAATTCTGAAGACCTGTAACATCGTACGATCCTTCCTAAATTCCGATCAATAATAGTCCGGGTGTTGACTTGGCTCAGCCCGTCAACACTTGTTGCTACCGCAATTATGCGAGAGGAACTTAGAAAGATGAATAATAATAATAATAATAATCAGCTTTATTCAGAGATCATCAATGATGACATAGAATGAGTCATGATTGTAAATAAATATATAAATATATAATGTACATACATGTTAAAAAATATAATTGTATGATCGTTAGACATCACTATAACAGTAAATAGTCACATAGCAACGCACACAAAAAAGAACAATAATATACATTCACAGAACGAAGTAAAAACAGTCAAAATGAATTTGGGTCATCACAGAGGTACTCATTGATAGAGTAGTAAGCTTTTCTTAGAAGTAGTGACTTTATATTTCTTTTGAATTCATGGAGATTAGCTTGTTTCAAGTGAATAGGTAATTTGTTATATAATTTAATACCCATATAATTGGGACTATTTTCAGTTACTGACAATCTATGTGCTGGGATTTGTAAAGTTGAATGATTTCTTGTGTTGTAACAGTTGTGTGAATTGAGGACATCAAAGCAACTGATATTTTCTTTGATGTACAGCAACATTTGATATATATAAATACAGGGCAGTGTAAGTATGTTTAGTTTAATGAAAATATCTTTGCAGTGATATGTTCTATTTACAAAAGCAATCATTCTAACAACCCTTTTCTGGATTAGAAAGATCCTGTGTGCATGATTAGATGCACCCCAGGCAATGATTCCATAAGAGATTGTTGCCTGAAAGTACGAGAAATAGTAGGTCATGATCACAGGTCTATCCACAACGAATCTTAGCCTATTTATACAGTATGCTAGAGGGAGTATTTTTTTACAGACGTTGTCTATGTGCAAATGCCACTTACAGTTTTCTGTCAGATGTATGCCGAGAAATTTAACCACAGTTGATTGTTTGATAGACCCCTCTGATGATTTAACTAAGAGACTCTCATTGTGCTCTGGTGTGCAAGAGAATCGTAGAAACAATATTTTTTCTTTATTTAGAACTAGACCATTATGTGTGAACCATTCTTGTATACGAGTTAGTTCATTACTAGCAGATCTTGTTAGTTCAGGTATACTAGGCGAAGTTATAAGGAGTGATGTATCGTCAGCGTACATGACATAATTATGACTAACAAAATCGTTCACAAAAATAATATACAGCAGAGGTCCCAGTATAGACCCTTGTGGTACACTCACCTCGTATTCAAGTACACTCGACTGGCTGCTGTTCACTTGAACATAGTGACGACGATTGTTCAAGTAGCTACCAAACCACCTGAGTGGCAATCCTCTAATGCCATATAGCTCTAACTTATCCAACAGCAAAGTATGGTCAACCAAGTCAAAAGCTTTACTTAGGTCAATGAAGATTCCAATTGATTTGTTGCCTTCATCGATTCTGTCATAAATCATATTGACAAATGCGGTTATGGCCTTTGTTGTGGATAGACCTTTGAGGAACCCAAACTGATTGCTTTTAAATAAATTGTTTTTTATGAAGAATTCTGTCAAGCAAATTGCCACATGTTTTTCTATAACTTTTGCGAATGCACTTAAGAGAGATATAGGTCTATAATTTTTTGCATCGTTAGGGCTCCCTGATTTGAGCACAGGTATTATTTTGGAAATTTTCAGATCATGTGGAAATTCTCCAGATTGCATAGATAAGTTCAGTAAATATGCTAAAGGTCTGACAATAAAATTACAACATTTTTTGAGCAAGTTGGTGCTTAAGCCATCTTCTCCTGTAGAGTCAGAGCTTTTCAGATTTCTAATGATGTTGTATACATCAGACTCAGTGGCTGGGCGAAGGAAAAAGCTATTTCTGTTATTAATATTGAACGGAACAAGCTTAGGTTCTACCTTTTTTCTAAGTTGTTTAGGGGCATTGGAGAAGTGCTCATTGAACTTATTTGCAATTACACAGTCATCCCGAATAATTTCATTATTTACTGATAGTTCAACAATTTTAGTGTTTTTCTTCTCCGGTTTGATTACACGCCAAACAGCTCGTGATCTATTATTAGAATTAAGAATAACATCTCTATTATACAGTTTTTTTGCCTCTTTAAAAAGATTTTTATATATTTTTTTGTATTTATTATAATAATCCCTAGTTTTATTGTCAACAATAAGAAAATACAGGTTTTTTAGCTTTTGTCCTGATATAAGGAGACCTTTGGTCAGCCAAGGTTTTCTACCTTTACTGTTATAGTTACTGACTCTTCTTTTCAGTGGAAAAGCGCTCTCAAAATAATACCTGAATATACTGATGAATGTAGCAAATTTTTTGTTTATGTCGCCTTGAGCCGCATATAACATTGACCAGTCTTCTTCCTGCAAGTATTGATTAAATTGTTTGATATTTTCATCATTATTTAGTTGCCTGAAGACGTGGAAAGTTTTATTGTTTTGGAAATGTTGTATGCTATTGCTAACAGTTAATATTTGCGAGAGATGGTCACTGATATTTCCATTGACTACAGTACTTTGACAGAGCTCTTTGTCAAAATTCACACAAATGTTATCTAAACAATTATCCAACCTGGTAGGTAACTCAACTGTTGTTGTTGTTTCGGTACAATAGATGAATGTTTGTATTTTTCAACCAAACTTTTCCAAAATAGTTTCATTTCTACTATATATGCCACAACTTCGGCATTCACAAAAAATATGTTCTGTTACAAATGCCAAGTGTTAATTTATATCAACTTAAATATTTCGTGTAATAAAGCGTATTCTAATTTTATCGAAGACAGAGAATTGTTAAAAATTGCACGAAATGCAAAAAAAATGACATTCATAAAAAAAATAAATAAACATATAAAAGTCTATTTTTTATTCTTCCCTTATAAGGTATTATATTTGTTTTGAAGCGTACTATATTTTTAATCATTTTTTTTATAAAAAATACTATATATAAGCAAAAAAATGTTGGCAACCCTAAATCCAGCGCTTAGCAATCACAGAGCACACACAAAGCTGACTCTGTCCAGGTTCGTCGCTAATATTTTTTTTTAGGGGAGGTGTAAAGGTTTTTTATTTAATGTGAAATATAATCACGCAGTACCTAATATACCTCTTTATTATTGTATGGAGTTGGAGCATGGACCCTAAAGACGAAAATTTAAGTAAGTTGCATGCTTTTGAGATGTGTAAATATAGACGCATGCTCCGTATTCCATGAACGGACACAATTACCAATCATGAGGTGCCTCTGCGAGTAGAAAGAGATGCAGAATTGGTCTTTAACATACAAAAAAGAAAACTTGAACACCTAGACATGTATTGAGAGGAAGTAAGTATGAAATTTTGAGGTTGATAATGCAGTGAAATATTGAGGGAAAAAAATGAATTGTTAACAATGACTATGAGGACAGTGGCGATCTGTCAACGTGCATTAACCATGATTATCATATTATGACATGTTGTTGTATTCTTCATCGAAGTTATCGGAGCTCAGTTGGAAATTATGGTATCATAGATAATGAAATAATGACTTCAATGCTCGCTATACCACCCAAGCTAGTAAGGATTTAAATGCACCATCGCATACATTGGCATTATTCTAAAAAGCGCCTGTATTTGCCTGCATAAAGGTGTTCATTACAATACCTGCAGAAGTAAAATGTTTGGCTTCTATCATGTCCTGTAAAACGCATCTCCGAAAATTTGTTGTGGAGCAATTTTTCTACTCCATATATGTCTTTTTTGGCACTAACTTTCCTCCTGCTTCCTCCTTTAGAACACAGCGAACGTTACTTTCTTATGTTCTTATGTTTTTATATGTTCTTTTGCTATTCTTCTCTGTTCCACAACAGCGTATTTTGATGTTTTTTTTGCTTTCTTTTTTTCTCAGTTACACACCTACGCAATTTTCGAACTGTGTATTCATCCATTTGCATCGTTTGTTTCGTTACTTGTGTTTTTTGTCCATTAGTTTGTGATATTTAAATTTTCACTTTCACTGTTACACGTTTCATGTCATGTTTCATACACGTATGATATAAGACTAGACAATAAAGAAATACCATACCATACCATTAATAAAACTTTGTGGAGTACTTGGTCAAAGAGTACTGAAATTTTAGTTGTGAGGAAAATTATATTCTTAGTCAGACCATATTATTTCTTTAGAATGACTATTGACCATAATTTCTTCATAACGAAAATTTTCTCAAAGTTTAAACAGGTTCTTGTCGCTAGTTTATCTTTAAAAGAATGTCATAAATATGTGTGTATTAAAACAGTTCCCCATATTATCTGAACAGCTACCTTAAAATCTTCCATATTATCGATGTACAGCCCCTCGTATTAATACGTACGAGTACGAGTATATTGTCGTCCCACCCTCCGGATCGGAGATCGGCCAAAGTGTCACCTAAACAATGCAGCACTTCGACCTAATGAAATATATGGCAAAGGTGCAGCCGCTTTGGCGGCCTTATTGTGGTGCCTTTTCAAGCACCTTTTGTATTCGCCGCATGGGGTCCACCGAAAATTTCGGAAATTACTCAGTGCCGCTTTGAACGGGCCGAAGGATTAGTTTTGTGGTAAACGCTCGCTAACAGGCGGGGTGGGTTTTTTGGGGTACTGCCTCCTTCAATAATCGTGGTAGAATACAGGGAGAACAGCCCCTTTACATAAAATAACCACATATTTGTACGATGTTTTTTTACTCGAATCGGGTAATTCTCCTAGCCACTTTGAGGTGGTCAGCAATGCCTTCTTAAAACTCACTGGACGGCATCTTATTACTAACGAATGGTTGGTTGTCACACCAAATTTACATGAAAATTTGATGAATTATAATATAAAAAATGAAACTTATAACAAAAACAATCAATTTGCATTTTTTTTGGCGTTTCACGCCGCAATTGACTCAGTTACAACCGGGAGTCGTTTGCGTTTGCACATTAGTCTAGTGTACGTGGTTTTTATATTATGCTGCTATGAATTTGAAGCTGTCAATGTTATTATGATAATAATTGACGAATAAAGTCAGTAGGCCGTTGGCGGTGGCCGTTGGACAGTAGTTCAAAATTTGATTCGACGGCGCATTCAACAGGCACGTGAAGCCATGACAAAGGTCACTAAAATATGGCGCGATCGTAACAGCTACCAAAATGTCGCTGGTTCAGTCTCTTGTGTTTTCCATATTTTTGTATGCCCCGAAAACTTGGACAGCTAAAAACGCAGATCAAGCTCTCATAGATGCTTTTGAAATGTGGGCGTGGAAGAGAATGCTGAGAGTCCCTTATACCGCCCATCGAACTAACGTTTCCAGCTTTTATCCAGTATGGGCTCGTAATCCAAAGAGGCTATCCTCCATTATTGGGTCGACGAGAATGCTTGCAATCTTCGGACTATTCACAAAAGCGATAGTATGGAGAAACTTGTAGTTCAGGGTCATGCCCCGGGTGGGCGGCGCCGTCGCCGTTCCCCTACAAGCTGGGTGAATACGACAGTTGCTGGATATGAGTATCAAGAGCGCCACTGAACTGACAGTAAATCGCGAACGAGCTACAGTTTCCAGAACTATTGATAATATTCGTGTCGGTAATACTCCAGCTCAGACTTAATGCATTTCACAACATGTATGTTAAGACATTGTGACTATGATGATGATGATGATGAGGCTGATCACTGTTATTAGTAGGTATACCCGTGAAATCAGTGTGTGGAGGTTGAAAATGCAGCTGAGTTATTGAATGTTTGGAGTTTACAAGTAATAACATGTACCCATAAGTTCAAGACGTTGTCGGTATATTGTTGTTTGAAGTTTGTATAGACACGGTAGATGTTTGGGACTTCCATTGTCTATACAATTTTGAGTGCAACGTTTTGATTGATCTGCTATCTGGGATCGTCTTCAGGTGAACTGTCGAACATGTTCGGTGCCGTATTCTTCTGAGTATGTTAGTTCTTGATGACGTGTCGTTCTTCGCGGCTTATTTTGACTGGTCGCTGTTGTGTTCTGGTTCAGTGGCGTCGCTTCTCACTGAGGATGACGAGGCCGTTCGATATTCACTGCATCCCACGTTTTTGTCCAAGTTTGTTCTGTCCAATTTTAGTTTTTCTATAATTCTCATGAGGGCTGTCATATTGGTCTAGTTTCCACACTAGAATTGATGGGCACGTTCTTGCTGCTGCTTCTTTGAATTTCCGACGATATCATTGAGGTTGCTTGTCAATAACCTTTACAAATGGTTATGTGGTACTCGGTCCAAGCGTGATCTGCTATTCCGGACTTTCTTGTCTCTGCTCTTTGGGTGTTAAGTTGGTGCACCGACTGGAAATTTAAAGAAGCCTATTAGACGCACCCTGTGGATCGCCAAATCAAGAACCGAGCAGTACGATGGGACTTTTGTTCCCAGAGTGTCCAGGACTTGGAATATACTGCCAGGAGATGTATTTATTGAGCCTACGAGTCTTGGCCTATTCAAGTACCGCGTCAACAAGTTCCCCTAGCATAGCCTTCTTATAGCAGTCGCGTACTTAGCCGTTGCCTTTACTGCCTGCTGAGTTATAAAAAATGTATAATGCCAACAGACTAATGCTAAAACTAGCAAAAAAGCTACGTATATATTTTGGACTTGATGAAATGGATACCCCAAACAATCTATAAATGCAAGCACGAAATTGAAACGATAATCGTTGATCTTTTAATCTTAAACTGTAGAACTAACAAGAAAAATCCACAAGGAAACCTAGAATAGACCTATTAAGAACAGATGAGATAAAACAACATTATACATATACGAATAACGAGCATACCCGTGAAATGAGTTGGTGAATATACCGATTCCACAGAAAATCATTTTAAGATGAAAACATTAATGGAACTACTGTTTTGAGCGACTTCTCCTTCTAGAGGATACAGAGGTTTACATTTGTTCAAAAAAATATACCTCAAAATGTCTTACTCCGACTCTGCGCACACGTCATAATAAACAAGTGCGGGATGTCCTTCGCGACCACCGGGAGTCATCTAACCGGAAGTAGGCGATAAAAGTGACAATGCGAATACCGAATTAGTTTTTTCTGGAGGTCAATAAGTCACAGGTCAGTACGGATGGGTGAGGGCTGCACAATGCTGCCAACCTTGCAAAAAACGCCCACCCCACACGCAGATAAATGAAAATGCGTGCGAGCACAGAAGCTATACATCTTTTCGTATCGTCATGCCATTATAGGATCTGCTTATGATTAATCTTGGACGATGTATTTCTATATATCATTAAAGTCCCGATACCAGTGGCGGATGATACATTAGAACAGCGGAGCTGTCCGCAGCTGTCACGCCTAATTTCAGCAATTCATGTTTTTTTAAATACTTTTTACTTATAATAATAATCGAAAATCCCAATAAATTATTACCCCAAAGGCAAAAAAGTGTCACAGCCTACTAGTTTCCATATAATGACTCTGGAATGACCATTACTGCTTCTGTTTGTCATTTCATGGCACTAGAAAGGCATTGAACGAATGAAAGAAGGAGAGAGGCTTTCTGTCCAGAGATTCCTATCCATGTTATAAGATGATGATTTTGCAACCACACCTCTGTTTTACTTCTAATGGTTCATACTGCCAGTCCTACAGCCGGCCATGATCCAGGAAATTATTCTTGCTTTGCAAGCTCATCCGTTCCACTCCAGCATGGCTCAGCACCCACATAAGTGACT
Organism: Callosobruchus maculatus; assembly: GCA_951848785.1. Lineage (NCBI taxonomy): Eukaryota > Metazoa > Arthropoda > Insecta > Coleoptera > Chrysomelidae > Callosobruchus > Callosobruchus maculatus. The sequence goes on from CATOUR010000059.1 coordinate 13,633,792, forward strand.
CCTGATGTCTCGCCGAACTGTCCTTCAAGACCTTTCTACATTCCAGAACGGGCCTTGATGTAAACCTATAAGCACTTAATGCTTTTAATATCGCCTGGCTGTCAGAGCAGATAGGAATCCACCTCCTAGGCCCCTGAATTTCATGAAAACGAGAGGCACACGCTAAAATTGCGTATATTTCTGCTTGAAATACCGTGTTATTCTCCAAGAGCTTTGTTTTTGGCTCGCAGAGCCCAGCGCCGGAGCCTTCGCCGGTAACTATGTATACCAGAGCGGCGCTTCCTCCTCAAAAGGCCGCCTGCCGCTTGAGCCTCCATCTTCCCTTGTAAGATACTTTACCGCAAATATTCAGTCCAAGCAATGTGTAGGAGAAATTACTAATCATATGTGAGATAGTCATCCATTTGCAGTTCCGAGAGAATGACAGAGTGGGTCACAGTCTAGCGTATCTGGCAGTTTATGCTATACTTAGACATCAACTATTTGCCACATTTTGCATATACGTTGTACCTCTTTGTATATATTATGTTTTGTGATTATTGTTGTTATGCATAAGTAACAGTGTATCGGAAATGTGACTGCGGAATAGAAAGCTCTTGAAGGATATTATTCAGTTCTGTTCATAATTTTTTTTGCTAACGTCCTATAAACGCATATCAGCTGATGAAAAGATGAACTGTGTCCTTCTGGATAATAAAGTCCTGGTACAACTTCAAAGGGATATATATACTGATACTATATTCATCGATATACATTCTCATGGATTAATGATGCCATGGACTCGAAAGATCTATATACGGATGAAACTAATCATTTTTTGTGTTTGTTGTGGATGTTTCAGCATGCTTCATCCTCCAAAACTAGCCACTATTTTTGGTACTGTTAAGGTATTTATAACTTGTTGCAAAGTGGTCTGCCACTCGTTCGTAAACCTAGTCTTAAAAAAGAACATAAAAAAATTATTGCCATTCCTAAGAAGAAATATTTTAATGGACTTCGTATGAGTTTCCGATTCGATGTGTGCGACAAAAAAATAGTTCAACACCCACAGAAACAGGTAAAGTTTAGAAAATGGTTTCAGGTTTACGGTATATTTATGTTGGACGTTAAACTAAATTAATTCAATGATCATAAACCGAAATTTTATAGTTGGACCTAATTTGCACATATCTCCGACACACATCATAAAAATCACCACAAGGAGAGGTAAGAATGAGTCCCAAATTTAATGAGCTACATGATACAGCAGTCTCCGTAGGCGTTGGTTCATACGAAACTTCCCACAGTTTCATTCCATGTTTCTTCTAGAGAGCTCATCGCTTCATAACACAAAAAGTATTCTATTGTTTGATTATAAATATCTGATTCTTCAATCGCTCTTAATTTGTGTTCTTAGATTCACAATATATGCAACAGAAGCAGGATCAATAAAGCATAATATAAAGAGATCTATGGAATTCCTTCGAACCTTCGGCATCTATGGCTTATCATAGATACCACGAGAAAGAAAGAGTATTTGGGGGTGCCGTAATTAAGCAGTCGACGCTAGACGGTTCTGTCTTTCTAAAGAGACCGAGCCTTATAATTACGACGAACGATTAACTGTAGGCTGAGGATGACTCTCGATATCCATTATCGTTTTGCTCGCCATAGGTTGGCTGTCCAAAGATGATGTTAAAAAAATCACACGCTGAAGTATGGTGGTTGAATTTCAGATACATTTTAATGCAAACTATTATAGAATAACATCTTAGAAGTAGACTAGTGCTACTTAGGGTTGATAGTATTGATTTTAACGAAATATCTTTTCAAATAGTACATGTATGTACATACATAATAAGAAATAAGGTTTCTTGCACATATCTCTACTCTTTTTCGAGAATCGAATTTAACCTGATGGCTTATTGGAATGGGATGTTTACAAATGCTTAGCAAATCAAAAATCTTACTTAATATGGGTTCCAAGAACGTTTCGGAAATAGCTTCTTTCTGTAGATCTGTCTGTCGGTTTTGTTTCATTTGATATTTAATTGATTACGCCATGGAAGTAGGCCAACATTTATCCTTTTTGCCAACCCCACAGAACCAGCATTAAAAAAGCATGACTTTTCCTGGAGAACTTCAAACTCTATAAAGAGTTTGGAGTTCACTCTAAAGCACGCCTAACCGGAACGAAGTTTCGTCGTGTTTCCAACATCTGGAGCACTTTTTTCTTCTTTATGTGCCGTTTCGTCTCAGAAGGTTGATTATCATGGCAATTCTAACTGTAGATTACTTACAGTGATACCACTCTCGTTTTTCAGCCATGATGTGCGTCTTCTCCCTGGACCTCTTTTTCCTTGTACTTTCTCTTGTATTACTATCCGTAGAATGTGGTATTTTTCTCAATGCATAACGTAACCCAGATAAGAGACAGCCAATTTTTACAGGTTCTACTATTTTTGTTTTTCATATAACATTTACGACCCCTTTCGTCCAAAAAATACTGAGCATGCATCTATGTACCCACGTTAAGAGAGCCTCAAGTCTTTTCGTATCAACTTTGTTCGTTCTCCACGACGTCATCCCATAGAGAAGGACTGATAAAACGTAATTTCAGGCCCATCCAATCTTAAGTTTCAAGTTCAGATATCTAGAGAAGAATACGACGACGAATAGACGATGTGTAGGGTGCAGTCTTTGCTCTTTTCACTATTGTTGAGATGTCATTGACGTAACGCCAGTTTCTGATATCTTCGAGCCATCAGTGTTGTTTGCAGCCTGGACTGATCCTTCCTTCAATTCTACCCATTAAAATCCCTTTCAGTAGCCTATATTTGGCGCCTCTATGCATGTGGCCTAAGCAAGCTGCTTTCCGTTTTTTTTTGTTGTTTCCAGTAATTCTCTTTGGGTGGAGACTCTATTCAATACATCCTGGTTCGTAGCGTGGTCTGTCCACGGGATTCTCAAAAGCTGACGTAACGTCCACATTCCAAAGGCTTCGATTCTACTCATTGACTTGATTTTGAGCACAGTAGAGTCACAACACAATTCTACTGCGATTTTGAGGGACCAGCACCGTACATTAGCATTGGCCATATACCTATAGCATTTTACCACTCGGAGTATGAGTTTTTGTGATGTTTCTCGGCGTAAAAGAAGGCTGTTAAACTTTATAAAAGTCTTCCAGGTCATGGCAATACGTATTTTGTGTTCTTCGTCACAGTCCCATCTTGCATTTTGTGTCGAACCCATACCTTGTAATTACAAAGCGTCAAATAGAAACCAATTAGAATGGGCCCTCTAGGAGTTGGTTCTGCGTGAACCGGAGTCCGGAGTCTGAGGACAATTGACATCGAACGTCGCCGTCGCCGACTGCGAATGTGCCCGGCCAACTGTGAATAAGATAGAGGCAGACGCCGAATCCTGACGCGTGACGCGGTGACGCGGTGACGCGGTGACGCCTGACGCTTCACGCCGTCGGTGGCGGCTGGCGATCTGATAACGAGCGCAGCCGAGCTGCGAGTACGCTACGCACGGGTCATTTCTCTGCAGCCGCAACTCGCGCTCCGGCAAGAATTTCCTCCTTCGACTCAGGGCTGGACTTAAGGGGCCTGGGTACACCCAGTTATACACATGAATTTGCCATGTAAAACACGGATTCCCATTTCGAACAGAACTCACTTGTTTTTCAAACTACATGCACAGTATTTCAGAAGGTGATAATTAAGACCCCAATGAATGACATCTAAGAGCAATTTTTCCAAAAAAGTTTTTTAGTGTGCACAAAAACTCGCAATGCAAAATCATACATTCTTCAAATGTATGTAATTTAACAATCAAACATCATCATAGTCACAATGTCTTTAACAGACATGCTGCGAGCTCGTAAAAAGCATTAAGTCGGAGCTGGAGTACTGCCGATACGAATATTATCAATAGTTTTGAGCACTATAGCTCGCCATCGTTCGGGATTTACTGTCAGTTCAGTGGCACTCTTATACTCATTTCCAGCAACTGTTTCGTCGTATCCACCTAGCGTGTAGGGGAACGGCCACGGCGCCGCCCACTCGGGGCATGACCCTGAAGTAAAACTTTCTCCATGTTATCGCTTCTGTCCGAATATGTCCGAAGATTACAAGCATTCTCGTCAACACAATGGAGGATAGTCTCTTTGAATTACCGAGCTCATCCAGCACGGAAATGTTAGTTCGACTGGCGGTGTAAGGGACTCTCAGCATTCTACTCTACATCCATATTTCAAAAGCATCTATGCGAGCTCGATCTGCCTCTGTAGCAGTCCAACTTTCCGAGGCATATAAAAATATAGAGAACACAAGAGACTGAACCACTGACATTTTGGTAGCTTTAGTGATGTTATGATCATTCCATTTTTTAGTAAGCTTTGTCATGGCCACCCATGCCTGTTGAATGCGCCGTCGAATCTCATTTTCACAGCTACCCGAGTTGTCAACAAACACGATATCAAAAAAATGGAGGAAAGTTGATTGACTCCGTACTTCTCATACATTCCGGTGATACCAGTTTATTATTTTCCCATAGCATGAAGCTCTGGTCTGAGATCCCTTGCAACCAAATAATCGCTAGCGCCCCCCCCCCCCCCACTAAAATTCTCCTATGCCGCTAGGTGTTTCCTTCACAGGGCAATGGACATCCTATTACCAATACTACAAACTTTTCAGTTTTACACCCCCCACTCCCCCAATGATCTAAAGCAATAAATACTCGTATGTATACAGAAAATTCTTAGTCCCTTAGTTTCCATAATAGGCTAGGCAATGTTCGGATGAACCTAAAAAGGTGATTTATGTCGCTAGGTCTTTCTTCACAAGTTAATGGTATTATGATTACAAGACATGTTACAATTTTTCAAACCCCCACCCCCCAATCACCCCAATTTCACCCCCACCCAAAAAAGCGGAAAGTGATCAGGAACCTCTATAACGCTTAAAAACGAAGGTTGAGCTATTTTTATATTTTTAGTTTTTTTATTAGGTACTTCTGTGCCGCCACTGGTACGATGTATAAAAACCATACGCATTTTCCATCCTCGCCACGGTGGTAATACTGTGTCAAAATTTCATTAAAGTCAATTCAACAGTTTCCTCGTTACACAATATAGAACGAGCTAAAGCAATACTCTCGTATGTTTACACCAGAAAAAATTCTAAGTCATTTGGTATCTGTAATATGCAAGGCAATATTTGAATGGACCTAGAAAAGTTATTCATGTCGCTAGGTCTTCCTTCACAGGTCAGTGGAGAGTCTATTATGAATGCAACAAATTTTTCAATTTTACAACCTCCCACCCCCCCACCAACCCCAATTTCATCCCCACCCAAAGGAAAGTAAAAATTGGTCAGGAACCCCTAAAACGCCTAAAAAAGGTTTGTGCAATATTTATTTTTTTTTTGTTTTTTTGCTAATTACTCCGGCGCCCATGCACCGATTTTCAAAATTATAGGAACATTACCTACTACGACCCCATAGCATATCGCTGCCCAAATTTCGTTACAATCCATGCAGCGGTTGCTGAGATTACTAGGCTAGAAGAAATCGTCAGACAGACAGACCGACGGAAATGAGTGACGTGGATTTTAGTTATTGTAGACATCATAAAACGCCCAAAAAGTATATTATCTCAAAATCGAAAATTTTTGCGATCACAATACTCCTCTCAGCTATCGCTGTGGGAAGTAAAAAGGCCACCACAGTGACCAAACGCAAGCCTTTGGACCTTTTAACCTTGCCTTTGGATTTTTCTACCTTCCTCGCTAACACGGGATTACGTATTTTCTCGATTTCTCAATTTCGCGCGCTATGCTCTAGACCCTTAAACTCATTTGATATAAATTAGTAGTACGCCGGCTCCATGTATTACTTTCAATATTGGTGCCATTTGATCTTTTTCAAGAAAACCGACCACCAATGGCCAACTCCCAACACGAGCACCAACGTCGTCCAGCATTCACGCCAACGGTATTTTGTTCATCCACACATATGACGAACGCTGTTGGTTCCAACGTTGGCCCCAATGTGTGGAGCTGGAGGTAGAAGTAGCTGTGAGGCGACCGCTCAAGTACGCCCTTCTTCCATCCCAGATTATCATCCCTCCGTCATCACTGCCTTTCTCCTCCTCCCTACCAAGCCTTCCTGACCTTTTAACAAAAGCCATTATTTCGACCCAGCTTAGGAATGGTAATTTCTCTGGCTGGAGTCTGTCGGATCCAAAGGTCTTGTATTTCAGCCTAGCAACTCATACTCCGCAAGGATGTGGTAGGCCGTTTCATCAGCTGTTTCCACAGCCCATACAGAGGAAGTCTTGTTCAATTCATAATAGTGATAGATGCCGCTCTGTTTGCAGTGCTTTGTCAGTACCCACGACGTTTCTGATTGCCCATCAGCCTTGGTTCCTTGGCTTGCATCCCTCACTTTGCCTCCACTCCTCATCTATGATATCGTTCACCCACCTTTTGAGGGCTGACGTTACATGCTGCATACTTAATCCTATAACGAGCTTCATACCAACAAACTGTCTACTAGCAAGTGAAATCCGAATACTGAGAAAAAAAGGATGCAGTTCATGAAATGTCGCGGAACTACATATAAAGACAATAATAAATGAGCCCATTTCACATAATTAGTTTATAAAAAAACACACCGGTCAATAAAGGGTGACCCCTCCATGTTGGCGAATGCACTCCTCTAGCCTACGTGGCATGCTCGTAATTTAGTTGTTACTAAACTCTACAGGCATAGCCTTTCAAGCAGTCCCACAACTCATTTCATTTCGTCCAGGGTGGTCGGAGGAGTGGGTAAATCACGACTCGCTACGACCCATTCAATCCCATGCTTTTTCAATTGGCGATAAATCGAGTGATCGTAGAGGCCAAGAGGGCACCATGACCTCAGCTTCCTGTAGGAACCTCATCGACGCCTTTGAAATATGAAGACGCGCATTATCTTGCTGGAAGAAACCCTCTTCGAGGTCTCGGGCATATGGAACGGCAACTGGTTCTATAGCATCTAACTCACATAATGTTGGGTCGTCGTTGTGCCACGAATCACAAGCAAAGGTGACTTGCTGTTAAATGCAATGGCACCCCTAACCATCAAATCAATAGAGTGCACATGGCGCTCAACAGCAAACTGGAGATCACGTCGTTGACCCTGTTATCGTCTAATGCGTTGCTGCCTGTCGTGGGCCCCCACACACAATCTAGATCCATAGGAAAAGGCCGTCTGCTGCCATTTAATATGCCATTGTTGTGTCTAACCGTTGGCGACGATGATGACACATTTTACGCAATCTGTGTACAAACTGCGGATTCGAAGGGGCCTACCAATAGCTTCATACCAAGACCAAGTTTCATCAATAGCTCGAGTGGATTGCATTCCGTCTCGAAGGGCCTGTAGTTGCAGTTGACGATCGTGCTGATCTCCTACGTGCTCCAGATCCTTTAGCTTGCTTCATTTGCCGAAACCTCGATCCACGTGCCATGCTGCTACAACTGTAGTCACGCTACGCCTCATGGATACAGCAAATGTTCTCAAAGAAGCCCCATGTTGGCCCCAAGTGGTAGCAGGGCTTGTGGGTAAGAAAGGAACGGGTATTAACCGGTCGGGCCGTAGTGGTATGTCGGGTGGACGCAATTGCGTCTGATGGACATCAGAAGACTCAAGCTGGTCAATGACGAGCGGGCAAATTCTCTCTCGCACTTCCGGGTGCGGTAGTGCTTCTGTCCTGCGATCAAGCCGATTTCCTAAACCATCTATAATAAAAAGAACTATTATTATTATTACTAGCCGCCACTGGCCAATAAACGTCACGGAAATCAGTCTTTAGTTGGCGCATTTATAAAAGTCACTCGAATTTGTCACAGGGCAAAAACAAGTCGTTGGAAGATTTGCCGCACCTTGCCCATTACGAATGCAGCATTGCGGTTGCTCCGATTTGTCATAATCCAGACGAGGGGCACTGATAGATGCAGGTTTTCAATGTGTTCTTGCAATCTGTACTTGACTTGACATCGGGAATGCTAAGCGCGACTGACATGTCTATGCAATTATTTATACGCATACATAAGTAAGTATCATTGCGCAGATAATCTACATTTCTTCCTCTCTTTCTGTTTGTTTGTCAACTGAATACTGATTGAGATGTCAGTCATCGCTTGTTAGTAGTCGCCAAAGTGTTCTCCAGATTTCAATTCAGATATATTTTTGGCACTGCTGGTTACAAGACTCAGTTGACCTTAAGCAGCGCAAAAAGATCCACTTTCATCTTGCAAGGCCACAAGTAATAAAGTATTAATATGGTACCTAACACGACGCATATATTTATTAAAGATTGGAATTAGTATATTTGGAAGGAAAAAAGACAGATTTGTACGCATACTCATACAGTTTATAGACTTTTTACATGCTTAGGCAAGTACAGCCAGAATAGACACAATAAGAGAAAAAGATCATAACATCATAACCAATCCATACATCTGTAAGAGGATGGTCATTATAAATAACAAAATCATAAACTGAAATAGGAATGTAAAGTTACATAAGTTGAAGGTTGAAGTAGAACAGATAAGGAAATGAGAAATAATATAGCAGTGATAGATAAAGTAAGGAAATATTGAAGAATACAGCAGGAGTGAATTGATGAGTGAATTATTTGTAGGTGGTTAGACTAATATATTTAAAGGTCCAAATCTTCATCAATGCTGTAAAATAGTGCTCCGGAAGAAATTTCTTGATAAATAATTTAAAGGTATTCAGACTCATATCTTTTTCGTGCATGTGTTTGAAAAATGAGTCCAATTTATTGTAAATATCTGTTTTGACTCTATTCATCTGTGCCATTTCTGGTATTATAATTATGATTAAATTCTGGCATTGTGAATATGCTGAGAGTTACAGTTTAAAATCTTAAACAATCCTTCAATATCAAGTAGCTACTACAATTATAATATACTTCCTCCTATAGTTCCTCCGAACATAAACATAAGAACAGGTGGCACTTGGCATCGGTACCTTGAAGTTGTGAGTCCCTGAGAGGCGAACCGCTTGAATCTCCCATTAAAACACCGTCTTCATACACAAGAACATTTCGTTGTGCGACGTCGACAACAGCAGTAGTATAGGATTGTCGCAAAAACCTCTTCATAAATAAGGGTGCCAGTAGGCATGGGACATCGAAAGAAAACATCGATGTTGGACATCGATATCGACATCGACAGTCTGCCATCGATAACTACGATATATCGTATTCAAAGCATCGATGTTTGAACATCGCAAAACCATCGATATTCGGGTATTGGTGTTTTTCAATTTTAATGTTAGAAATAATTAATAATTATATGTATTTTACTATTATTTCAAATTTCAAAAAATAGCATAGTAAACAGGAAATAATGAAGACAAGAAACTAGCTTACCTAACAAATTTATTAATTTAAACAAAGATTTAAAAAATAGTTACTCAATGCTCCTAATCAGACTATAATCCCTAGCTTTAATATTTGGCCAATCGATGGAACTAACTTGTTTTCAGTTCGGTTTTGGTTGTCTATTTCTTTTTTTAGATTGCTTTTCAACTTTAGCGAATTTGAGAAGATGAAATCAATCAATGTCGAATGTTCATCTCAAATTAATTTGAAATAGGACACGACAAACAAAAAACAATTCGATTATTATCGCCACCCCTAGTTGTCAGACATTTAAAGATGGGACCGAACAAAATGTGTGACGGAGAGACACTGTCCGTACTATTTGATGTGATAGAGAAAGACATGACTTGGAATGAATAGTCGGCTTAGTAAACACGCGGTTATGACAATATGTACTGTGAGAAGAAATTAAAATGACGAAAAAGAGGTATTTTAATGCGGACTAAAGTGTTGTGCAAATTACGCGTTCGTCAATTAGGGCTGTAGCCTCAACTGACGAAAAGGTAGCAGCAGAGGACGGATAAATGGTCTTGGGTAAGATCCCTGGGCAATTAGTGTTGAAGCGCTGAATAGTAGTTACGAAGTTGCAATTTGGAATTGATAAGTAAAAAATGTCAAGGCACAGTTACCTAGTTCTAGTGTGACGGCATGAAGCAAGACAATCCTGGCGGATGGTTGGTCGGATTTGTGGGGTCCCTGATATACTCCGTGGTCTCCTAGGTTCAGGACAGTGGACCGTTGACTACGATATAAGTGTAACTACAATAGAAGTTAGAATGATGAAGATGCTCCCTCAGACCCGGTGTATTTAGTACTACGTATCTTTACACTGCTTTTAGTACGAAAAAGAGCAGCCCAGCAGAGTGGTGTAACAATCGGCGAGGGATATAGTGCCTTGATTTGGCGCGAGCAAATTACTAAGAAAAAATTTTATAACAAAAGCAAATTTAACGCTTCGACTGAATGCGAGCCTATACTAAAATAAAAATATCAGGAAAACAAACTAAAGGGCTACAACAAAATGATTCTGTAATTGGCTTTAATGAAAAAAACTCTGATTTCTGTTACTTTTCCCATGTGTTTCATATAATAATATTTAATAAAGAGGTTTGCATAAAAAAAATTATCTAACAAAATAGTATGAAAATTTTTCCATATTCACGTTCACATGTATTAATTAATTTTGTTCCGAATGTTTTTTCCTGTTTATTTAACGATGTTTTTTTAAGCTTTTATTTATGTTAATCTTTTCAGAAGTTTTTTCATCAAAATCTTTACGAGAATCGTTTTGTTGTTCCAAATCATATCTCGATGGTTTACTAGTTTTATCCTTATATATATCATGGATAGGAAACATGCACACTCTCTTACATTTTACGGCTTTGGGGCACACAGCTACTGTACTGCGTCCTTTTCTACCCCATAAAGCAGTACGCGCAGTGCCTCACCATCACATGTCTTAATGCTCGTTCCAAATTTGGAACTTAAATGCCTGGCAATCGTTATTTATAAACAGGTTTTCGCAGGTAACCCTAAACTTCTGTATTTGCAATAAAATTGTCAGCATTTTAATGTATATATCATTTTGTAAGCACACACAAGTACTGAATTTTTGAAAAATAATTATTTTTATAATTTTAATCAAATATAGTTATAAGCATTTTTTAGGCGACGCTATTGGTGGAGGTTTATAGATATATTTTAATTGATAAAATATAATTCTTGTTCGGTAAGCAGATCAGTGTCAGAGCCAACCTACCTAATGCAATTTTTGTCAACCAGGTCTTTCTGTCTGCCACTCTTTAGTATATTCAATTGATTACAGGAAATAACGGCTTGCATGGTTAGTATATCGTGTCCAAACAGATTTACATTAATATGCGAAAGACTGAGTCATTCTTCTTGTCTAATTTTTAATTATACAAAGAACCCCAATTTATCAAGAATATTGACACCTGCTGACCTTCTCCAAATTCGCGAACCGTCCTGTATAACGGACTCCGTAAAAGCAATTAGGCATTTTTGTACAACTACCCCGCCTACGTAGTACAAGTACACACCCGATCAGAGTACGAGCATAAGAGTAATTACAGAAACATCTATGTGGCTTTAGTGGCAGATATCACTGTCTAGGATCGCCTAGATTTATGCTCGAACTGATTATTTTGATATATTGAGCACTAGCGAATGACATTTATAGTTATGAATCTCAAAGTATAATAGGTGTAACGGTCTCATTAAAATTGAAATAAGTTCCTCGAATGCTCGTACATTGTCTCTTCGACTTATGTACGTTTAATTTTACGTGGTATTTTCTAAGTAGGAATCTGCATATCCTTCCAAAAATTTTGATTGCAGGATGAGTTTAATTGATTATATTAAGCTTCCTACCTACGATGACCAAATCGAGTCGTTTTGCATGACGAAGATATCTTTTAACGGATCACTGTTAACGTGTTTCATTAATAAGCTTTTTAAATCAAAAGCTTTCATTTAACTTACAATATATGTATGTTTGTTTGAGTGGAATGTTGCAACTCAATTTTGAAGCAGGTATCTGCAAACGATTGAGCTGAAATTTTGTTTACACGTTTAGTTTGGATGACAATGCACGATAAGCTATGTGACGTCATTCCTATATGGCGGAGCATCTAAGATGACGGAGTAGTTGTTTTTATGCACTTCTGCAATATGAATATCAAAAAAGGGCTTGCTGAGAGTAACTATAAAAAAATGTGACGTCATTATAAATCCAATATGGCGGGCCATCCAAGATCACGGAATGGTTATTTTTCATACACTTCTGCAATATGGGTATCAAATGAAAGGGCTTGCCGAGAACAATGAGAAAGCTATTCTGACATCACGCCAATATGACGGACTTTTGAAGTTTTTTATGCTTTTCCTTTAGCCTGGGTACTAAATGAAAGGGTTTGCTAAGAATAAGAAAGCAAGTTAAAAAAATGGTGATTATAAAGCTCATAACTAAAAAGTAGAAATAAATTAAAAGCAGGAAGCCTTTTTTTTTAAAGTTTTTATTTAAATGTTCTAAAAAGAAAAAAAATCCTTTGAAACTTTAACTATCAACTTATAGCCTCATCATACATAAATATTTCTCACGTGATGTACCTGTGTAAGTAATTGAGAAATTTAATCTGCTAAGATTAATTTTTTAAATTTCACTTTATTTAAATACATATAGGTAATTACGCAAACCTTGCGAGAAGCTTTTATGGTCATATAAATATTGTATAATGATGCTATAAGTTGATAGTTAAAATTTTAAAGGAAAATTTTATCTTCAACTTTTTAGAGCATTTAAATAAAAGCATCTTTAAAAAAAGTTTTTTTGCTTTTAGTCTGTTGTTCTTATTTTTGAATACCTTCTAGCGTAGTGTAATACTAAAACAACAATAGATGTTTCCTGAACACGTTTAGAACGTTAGCTCATGCGCGGTTGTAAAGTTGTTGTTCGTGCTGAAGCAAATTCTTGTTCTGGGTTTAAAATTCCGTGTTCGTGGAGCAGCAGGATTTAATTCTATCGTACATACATAACCTCCTCTGTTCTGTTCTGAAGTATATGATGATCCCTATTTTGAAAGGTATGTGGTTTATGATTTAGATCTACGCTTTAGAATATTCTGTTTACAACCTCTTTTCTGATAAAACTTAGAAAAGCGTTCGCGAAGCTGAAAAATCTGGAACTAATCCGAAGGTGCGCATGAGCATTTGATGAATTCCTAATTTATTCTGGTTAAGGTCCTTTCGGGATTAGCTCCTCAAAAATAGCTGATAGCGGTTCACCCATCTTTAACTGTAGAAGTACTACTGTAATTTCAGAATCATATCCTGTGCAGTGTTGCCAACAATAGTTTTTATTTCAGAATTAAGAAAACAGCGCTTTTTTTTATAGTACTAGCCATATTCTAGGTAGGAATCCGCATACGCCTCCTAAAATGTTGATTTCAAGATGAGTTCAATTGATTATATTAAGCTATTTACTTAGGGTGGGCTAATCTAGTTGATCCAAGTGACGGGAATATTTTCTAGCGGATCAAGGTTTACGTACTTGATTATTCTTTTTTTTGTTTTGAAACTTCTGGCGTGAGGTTATATTAAAACAGCAATAACGGTTCACCCATTTTTAACTCTGTAATTTCTAAATGACATCCTATACTGTGTTGCCAATTAGAGTTTTTTGTTCAGAATTGAAGGAGCAAGGTTTTTTTTGTAGCGCTAGTCATATTGTAAATCACCTGGTCTTAGAAAAGTTTAGAACCTCTTTATTATTGGACAATAATAATACAAAGAAGCAGGAATATACATATCAGTTTGTTAGAAAATAATACAATTACATTGAATCAAACAGAACTGTGTTTCTATTGATGGAAAAATGAAAAAAAGTATTTAAATACTAGAAAGCAATGAACCAACAGAAGTAACTACTCCAGGGCAAATAACCCTACCGGCATTGCACTACACTACTGGCTCGAGTGCTTCCTTTGAGGAAACACGATGAAAATGATTTCCATCTTACCCAAAGAGCGCTCAAGGGAATCACAATCCTTGTGTGGAACATGTCCTGAATCGCATTGGGCACAATGTCCCTAGTCCACGATAGTGCTATTTTGATCTTTCAGATCTAGTCAGGTGGACTTGGCTAAAACTTTGTATCAGCCTGATATGAAGGCAGTGAACTAACAGAAACAACTAATTGGAGGCAAATACCCCTACCCCTACCTTCTTTCGAACATGTCCTGAATCGTATCAGGTACAATGTTTCCAGTCTCTGGATATGGATAAAGCCGGCATCAAGCTGGTAGGATAGATTTTAATAATGGACCACTAAAATACTTTAAGAACAAGAATGAATGATGACCAGGGCCAATGCCCACAGAAATAATGACGAAATAGCTGCATTAATAGGTTATATTGTCAAAATGTAATCTGTATGTTATAATTATTGCCAATCTCCTCATACAAGGTATAACCTCCGAGGGGTGGCATTATTTGTAATACACTTTTACAAATAAATGAAGTAAAATGAAAAAATGATTGTTGTTGTCCATGGGACAGTACTCTTCTGCAGAATACTTTCTAGGACCAACTGGTCTAGGCTATATTTATTTACAAACTGGTTCCCGATAAGACTGTTCAAACAGTAAGTGAATGAATAAACTAATGTTTTAGCATGCCTGATATACGATTTTTGAGCCTACTTTCAGTGATACTTCGTTAATCAGTTCCATCCTCGTAAACACAAATAATGGCTCCGTTTAATTGCGACATTTGAATCTTTCGACTTGGTAATATATATGACTTCCACAGGTGGGAAAGGCACATACGCAACGCGTTTTGCCAGGCCTTAAATCTCCATATACTTAGCATGATTTCCATATCAATACCCAAAACCCTAAAATTCCACATACAAATAAATCATCTCCAGAGCATGTCATTATAACGAAATATAACGCACCTTCTTATATGTAGGTATAGAGGGCTTGAGTTAACTAAAGAGATGTTTGGGTAGATTGAAAATTATGCGTCAAAGAAGAAAATGAAAGACAAAGATACACGACTTTTACGTTGAGCTTCATCTTAGCTTTGACCTTCAAATCCATAATTTTCAACCAGAAATGAAAAATAAATTATTGCGGCGGATGTGGTCTTAGGCAACCCACCCTTTGACCTAGAAATCTTCTATAATTACAAATCTCAGCTTCCTAGGAGTGTACGTTGTCCGGGGTTTAGGTTTTTCACAGTGGGTGATGAAATTTAAGTTTAAGAAAATGATTTTCATCCAAGCCAAAGTGAGCTCAAGGATATCACAATCCTTGTTTAGAACATGCCCTGAATTGCTTCAGGCAGGATATCCCTAGTTCACGACAGCGCTGTTTCGATCCTTTGGACTTCATAAGGCGGACCTGGGTAAACCCAATATTAGGCTAATATGGAAGCAGTTAACCAACAAAAACAACTACTCCGAGGGAATTGAATTACAGTATTGGTTCAAATGCTTCCTTTGGGAAAACATCAGAAAATGATTTGATGATGATGATTTCACCCTACCCAAAGTGAGCTCAAGTATATCGAACACCTGGGAGGCATACATCAATTGTACGGAAAAGAAAAAAGTATAGGTCAGTGTGAGGGAGCGTTTGAAAAAACAACATTCCCAAAAATTAGCCAGCAACTCCAGGCTAGGAACGTGCCTAGCACTGTGAGCGAATGGATACTTAGCATGCTCTCCAACAGAGCAATAACAGTCAACGTAGAGGACATTTCTGTTAAAGGTGTTGTTACCAGGGTTGTCCGCAGGGAGGTGTTCTGTCACCACTGCTTTGGAACGTGGTTCTGGATACCCTCATCAATCACCTCAACAGCAATGGACACTACACAAATAGCATATGCGGATGACATAGTCATCCTGCAGACAGGTGGATTTGAAAACACATTGGGTGAACGCACCCAAGTAGCACTCAAATCAATAGAAAAGTGGTGTCTAGAACACTCATTGTCCATCAATCCCAAGAAGACTGAGATAGTTCTGTTCACCAGAAAAAGGAACATCAGGGGCATAAACCCCTCTGAGCTTCTCAATGTCAAGCTACATTTTTCTGAAGAAGTGAAATATGTTGGTATTACCCTCGACAGAAAGCTGACGTGGAACTCTCACTTAGATAGTAGAGCCAAAAGAGCATATGTTGCTTATGAACAATGTCGGCGAACAGTGAGACGCACTTGGGGCCTGTCGTCAAGAGTTACCCACAGGATCTATACCACAATCACTAGGCCTATGCTGACGTATGGAACCATTGCCTGGGTACCTAAAGTTCTGCAGGTGACAGCTATTAATAAATTATATAAAATACAACGTATGGCCTGCATTAATATAACAACACCGACTGCTGCTATGGAAGTAATAATTGGCATTACCCCTCTAGATATTTACATCAAAGAGGTTGCGTTACTGTTAATGTTACGACTTCGCACGGTTGGTATTAATCCAGATGTAGTATGGGACGACTGAGGTAGCTGGTATGGCGGGAAGCGTTAAAGGCACTACCCAAGCTACAAGCAACCAGCCACTCAATTAAACCAACATTCGTTTTTAAGAAACCCTACAAAATAGAAATTAAACAGAATGTTGAGCCAAATGTGACAAATACAATTTGCATATACACAGATGGCTCCAAAACAAGGGAAGGCACTGGATGTGGTATATACTCCAGGTCTCTAAACCTAAGAACAAAGTGGGCTATGGGCAAACACGGTAATATCGTTCAAACGGAACTGGCTGGCATATCGATAGCCGCAAATGAACTAGCCAGGAGAGATGTGTCTGGCAAAACTGTAGCAATCTGCACTGACAGCAGACAAGCACTTCTAACCCTGAAAAGACCTTGTATCACCTCAGGGCTAGCAATGGAATGCCACCAATCTTTAGACCATGCTTCGAACAAAAACAATATTGTCCTGAGGTGGCTTAAAGGGCACAACACCAACAAAGGCAACCGTATAGCGGATGGTCTAGCCAGGAAGGCCGCTGACCAAAGAATCTTAGGACCATGTGACCTTTCTGGAATCTCGGCAACCACAATTCCGGAAATAGGCAAAAAACACTCCCATGCCCAAATAGTAAAACGATGGGAAGAACTACAAGGATGTCGATTTGCCAAGGAAACCCTTGCAGGTTTTGACATGGAAATATCCAAGAAGTATTTGGCGATGACCAGACCAAACCTACGTCTCTTAGTAGGATTCCTGACTGGCCATTGTCAACTCAGGAAACACCTCCACACTATGGGGTTAAGTGACACACCGATATGTAGAATGTGTGAAAGCGAAGACGAAACTGTGGAACACGTCATATGTGAATGCCCAGAGTTATCTTCTATTTGAGAGTGTGCGTTCGGCGAGTCTTGGCCTACACCTGCCCACATAAGGGAGATGTCCCCTAGCGACTTGTTCACCTTCCTACAATTGGCAGGATGGACGTTGACCTGAGGCAACAACTCCCTGGGAGGATGCACAATGGGCCAGTTGTGGCTTAAGTGCAGTGGGACCACTCACCCTCCTCACTCTACACATAGAGATACAGAGGTCAGTGTGACTTTGAGGAGCCTACTTTTTAACCCAGGTTCTATAAAATCAAACTACAACTGCACAACTACTGGATAGTACAAAAATCGAATGAAGTTTGCGGACTTCTTTGCACATCGCATACCACATACTGCTTTCGCTTTAACTGGTTAAAATATACTAATATTATATTTTTACAATTTTTGGAAGTGATGAAATTAAAAAGCAGATAGTTTTCACATCTTTAGTCAAATCAAAAATATGTTTTAGATTTTAAAAATTTTGAAAATATTTAACGGTGCGTCTTCCGCAAGAATGTCTTTATGTTTATGTACAGTATCAATTTCTGGCAATATAGAAAGTGATAATAAACCTACTTTTATTGTAATGAATAGTAAAACTAGTTCTTCTAGAGCGCCGGTCGTCATATACCAACTACTCCTTCACATCCTGTATTTTCAACGAAGTAAACAAATAATTACTAACAAATCGGTAATGATCAATTTCGTTTGTGACCGATTACCGAACAAGTCCTTTAAGATAAAAACCAGACTTCCAACAACAGAAAATTTCATTAACTCAAATTTGCTTTTAATGAATGGAATCAGACAGCTCCGTATTGGATTATGATCTTTGCTGCGCCTTCAATCACACGACGATTACTGTCTTTTGGAAAGTTGCGTATATTCAACCTGTTTTCCAACATGTTTTTAGACACTGGGTTCAATAAAAAATGCATGCATTATTTCAATTCTTGATGATGACCATATTCATTTTATCACCTGGCAGAAGTTGTTCTACAAATTAAACTGATTTTCACACAGCGATACAATGTGGTAATGTCATGTTCAAATACAGTGCGTCCCAGCTAAAATGTGCCACCCACCTAGTGTCAGAAATGATAAAAGGAAATAAAAATCATCGTGACACGTCGATTTGTATTTCGAGGTGCAACTCTTTCACCAAATACGTCATCATTGTGCCATTAACCCCTTCATCCCAAGCAACCTCTACTTCAAAATCTTGAATGAAACCACCATACATCATTTTTAAGGGAATACAGCAGTGTAATCGGATTGAAGTTTGATTCCATATTATGAAAGCTAATGGAAAGTATGGTGAGCATCAAATATCAAAATGAAGTATTATTTTCATTCCCTGCAATACTATCGTAAGAAAGGCTCCAAATGGGAGTAATTTTGTTCCACACAGACGTAAAGGCATAGCCTTTATTGATTCAGAATGTCTTCGAAACAACAAAAGTAAACCCCATAATCACTCACCTACTTGAAAACGATGATAATTTACGTGAAGGTCAGTGCTGAGAAATGTGCAGAGACATTTTGAACATCACCTGTACGTCTGTATAGAACAAAATGGCCTCTATTCGGAACCCTTCGTACGATAGTGTTTGAGGTAATGACAATAATATTTCATTTTTGTAATCACCATATCTTTATTAACCTCCATAAAGTGAATCAATCTTCAATACGATTGGATTTGTCAACGAATTCCCTTCAATATGATGTATCACAAGTATGGTGGTCTCATTTAAGATTTTGAAGTGGCGGTTGCTGGGGGTGAGGGGATTGATGGCAGAATGATGACGTATGGGAGAGTACCGCCAAATCCAAATCGACGTGTAACGGCGATTTTTATTTCCATTTATAATTTCAGAGATAAGGAGGGTGACAAATTTTTGCTGAGATACACTGTATATTATGCAAAGCGAATTTTGTAGAGTCGTGTAGAAATGAGCATTCATGCTAACAGCTAGATATTTTGTAATTCTAATTTTTGAACCCCTGCGTCAATGGCCTTAAATGAAAGTATATCCATTGAAATAAAGAATTAAACGTTTCGGCTACATCCGCAGGGTTTTAAAATTCAAAATAATAATTTGAAATTAGAGACATTTATTAATTGAGGATCATCATCATCATAGTCACAATGTCTTAACAGACATGTTGTGAACTCGTAAGATGTACTCATTTTACGAGTTTCTCTTGGGATATCTTTAAGATATTATTATTGTTTATTCATACAAGTACCAGTACAAATAAAGGCCACCTTTGAAAGTAATAACTTGTATAAAGGTATTGGCTGATAATAATGAAACATTAAATTTTTTACACTTCGTGACAGATCTAGCAGGTCTTCAGCAGCGGTCTTCAGTTCTCCAGCTTTACATCTCTTCTACGTTGATGTTACCCTCATCTGCCTGGCGATCATGGTACTCAGACATTTGGTTTATGAAGTCTTGCATGCATTCGGTCACTCGTAATATAATAGATCCTACATTTCGCTCTGACTGACAATTTCGAATATTGACATTCACTGCAGTAGTTTCCCATTTGCTTTCTGCATCCTCATGCCGTTGATCAGATGTATCTACTGGTTCATCCGCCTTTAGGGGCTATTTCTCACCCCAAGGACAAGAAGGTGTCCTGACTCTTCTCAACTCGTCCACCCAAAGCTGTTGGTTGAGAAGAGGTCACTGCTTATACCGACAGTAGTTCGGTTCCTTTTAGTCGCCTTTTACGACACGCAGGATATACGATGGGAGATATTCTGACCCGCCCCCGTACGGGATAATTGAGTATCTCCCGTAGGTAAAAAACTTTTCTACTTTAACTAACATTCTAGATAATGATTATCTAGCAGTACAGTTCAGCGTCTGATGCTATGCTGATAAGCCTAATTGCCAACCAGTAATTAATTAGTTGCCCTACAATCAAAGTTACTTTACTAGTTTATTTTAATCAATCTAGTTATCCGTTTCCAAAGTTTCATGCGACAGTACGCACCAACTTCACTGATGATAAATAAATTTATATGACTACATGACATTTTAGATGATAAGACTAGAGTTATGAAGAAGCTTGTCTCCAAACAAGCTAGTTTTATCATTCAAGTATAACAGTTTCGTACTATTGCTGCGAAGAGACACTTTTGATGTTATCGACAGACGACAAGATGTCTGTAAAATCCGGAGACTTCCAGTTAAAGTCCACTTTTCGTGCTATATTTTAAACCAATAAATACATCGGTAACACTGATCTTTGAGCTGAGGCTGTCAGGAGCATATTTTTATGGTCGATTCCTGAGACCGTTAGCAGATTTTTATGAGCCCTCTAGAATGTCGGCAGCTGACCCTTGGCAATTTTCAGGATTACATTTACCCGTTCGAGACGAGTGGATAATTTATGATGTAAGAAACGTCTGGAGTAGATCTAAATTTTGTAGAATTTTCGTGCTACTTCTAGGTGGAACTTTTCCATAAAAGAAAGCAGTTTTACTTATCACACCGATAGGAGAGGGGAGTATTGTCATCGTGAAAATTGTTGATTTTGAAAGTTTTATGATATTTCCATAGCGAAAATCCAGGTCACGCATTTTGTCGGCCTGTCTGTCTGTCTGCCTGTCTTTAGGTCTGTCTGTCGCGGTCTTCTAACCTCGTAATCTCAATAACCACTGCATGGATTGTGATGAAATGTGGGCAGCGATTAGCTGTATGGTCGTAGTAGATAATGCTGCAATAATTTTGACAATCGGTGCATGGACGGCGGAGGAACTAGCAAAAAACAAAAAATTTCAAATATGCCTCAAATTCTATTTTTAGGCGTTTAGCCGTTCCTTATCATTTTATACTTTTATTCTGTGGGGGTGAAACTGGAGTGATTGGGAGTTTTAAAACTCACAAATTTGTTGTATCCATAAAATATCCTACATTGCCCTGAAAATATGACTTTGGTTGTATCGCGTACTTGTTAGACCTTTCCGACTATTGCCTTGGAATTTTAGATCTGTGAAATAATTGAATACATATATATTGCAATCACAACGTGTAGCTCAGAAACAACGAACTTGATTGTGAAAAAATTGTGAAACCCGTGTTACTACCGTGGAGGGAATGGTAACGCAAAACGAAAAATAGCAAAATCACACGAACTTCGTTTTTGAACCACTAATCATTATCCTTTCAAAGATGGCGTAGGGATAGGGAAACTAAATTTTTTGGTAGTACTGATAATGTGTGGGAAATACTCAGTCAACACACTTGACGCCATTTTTTATCATTTTCAGACATATCTGTGGACTTATCTTTTCTTGATATATTTTAAATTTGACAATCCTATGTACTAAATTGGAAACTAAATTGACTGTAGAGATATTTTGACACTGTGTTACAATCACAGTAGAGATGGATAGTTTTTGAAAACCTTGTCAGTGGTGAAGTAATCATAAGAAACGAAAAAACATTTTCTAAATTTTGGAGGTTTTAAATCCTGGTGAGGAGAAGTATGATGGTGGTAAAAGGATACCAGCATTTTTCATACGTTTTTATTATCAGTATTTTATTAACTCCACCCGTATGTTTATTTGTTTGTTAGCTTGTAACTCTCCTTTGCATCAAGAGGTCTGACCGACCATTGTCCTGTCCAACTGAACTGATTTTGACGGCTTCAAATCCGTTGGACCAGTGGTCGCATCCGCCAGGCACGTATTTAGAGGGGGAGTCCAGGGGGTCCGGACCCCCCGAAACGTTATAAAATGCCGTCCAAAAAATGGAATCAACAAATTTGGGCGGCAACTCTAGTCTGGACCCCCCAAAAAGTCAACCAAGTGACATCCATAATCTGGACACCTCAAAACCAAATCCTGGATACGTGCCTGGCATCCGCTGACTAAGAGATGGCGCAAACCTTAAATTTTGTTAATATTATACGGAGGCGTAACAACGAGAGCTTAAAAAACATCACATCCAACTGCTTGGGTGTGTCGAAGTTTTGTGAAATTTATTCAGGAAAGTTGACAGTTCTAATTATCGTTTATGCAGTGACGGTATAATGATTATACTGTAAATATTGTTGGAAAACAATTGTTCACCTTCATTCCACGGAGTAGTAATAAATACAGTTCAAAAAAATTCTCTAATGATAAAATTAACTAAAAAATTAAAAATAAATGTAGTTTCAAAAACTAAAAAAAAAAACACGATTTTATAGAACATACTAGTATTTTTTGTTCAATAATTCCTTAAGCTTACTTTAAAAACTATATTTTAACTTGTTGTTCCCTAAAAGCGCGTTATTTATTTTTTTATTTTTTGTTTGATCAAATTGTTGTACTGTGGATAATGGTGGGAAGTATTGAGTCTAGTTGACTCCATTTACTTAAAATGCAGCCAGCGTATTCTTTACACATAAACAACGCTGACAACTTATAATTGGTAATAAATACCTAGCATTATTCACGTTTAAGTTGATCTTATATCAACAAAAAACGTCCAATATTTCATCATTGCTATCAAAATCACATAATGCATAATCACCTGACAAAGCATATGTATACAATATAGGTGAATAGACTCTGTGCCTACCCAACTGTTGTGCCTCATTATATTTACACTTACAAGGCAAGTTATTTTCCGGTGCACACAACACGCGTTTGTGTACAATCTTTTAATTTTTCTGTCACGACACATAAATTACAGCTGGTGATCACGGTATAAATCTGCTCAGCCATGGGCGACAATTGAAAATTTGTTCCGTGCCTACTTACAACTAGTATACAGAGTACTTCAAGTACCTACTCAAAACGACTGCCACAGCTAACTTGACAGTACCCCACCGAATCAGGTTTTAAATGCACTTTCGATTATTTGGGACCCAGTTGCATGATGGGCTTCTATTCTATTCTAGCAAATAATCTAAATATCAAACCTGGCTTGACTATACATTGCAGTCATTGCAGTAATAGTAAAATTAAGATAGCTAAAGAGGCATGTGAAGCATGCAAATTCAAAGAGAATCTACAGTCTCAAAAGCCGACAAAATGCTGTTATTAATCCGATTAAGACTATGCTACCGTAGAACGTGCCATTTAAAAAACTCAAGTCTAATTGGTGGGGCGGTGATCAGGTAATATGTCGTATAAATAATTATTTTCCACAAAACGTGACAACGTCGCATCGACGGACCGCCGACCTTGGGCGAACAGGAATAAATAACAGATAGTGGCAGGGCTTTGTTTTGGTTTGATCGTATCTTGTTTATGGAGCAATTTTCGAGTGAATTTTGCATTTTATTGTGCATAAGTGAAAAATAGACTATTTTAGACAATTCCATAATATGATGAAGGGCTGTGGAATTTTCAAAAGACGATTTGATTACGATTTGTCGTGCTGAGTGCAAATATTATCATCGATAGGAATGTAAACACATGATAACAACATGATCTTGCAAACAGTCACATGTCTGTCAGGGTATGGGCTTTGCTTCTTCTAACCTATGCAAGTTCGTTGATGCTCACACTATCCTTAAGGGTTCTCCACTCAAAAAACTAACGCGTCAAATCACAACTTCAAGGCGGCCCATGGAAATGAGCATTTTGGTTGCATATTCTGTTTCAGAACACATAACATATTGATGGTTGCGGTGACTCTTTTAAAATAAAACCTCCCATGTGTTGTTGCATATTTGGATTCTTTGGTCAATAATGTGACTTTATGTATTACACATGTCCAAATAAACCATTTAATCATCGATAGTTTAGACGCAAATTGCCATTTTTGATATAAGTAAATATCTGAAAAAATTGAATATTACAGTGACTATAATTTTTTTAATTATTATATCGTACCGTAAGTGCTACCGGTTCTCTCGGTGAACGCATCAGCGGCATTAGCTTGCATTGAAGCACTTGCAGATATAAATATATCTTAACTATGTGCCGCAATTGTGATACATGCTCATGGGATTTAGATTGTCATGATTCACACATGGTACATGAATCTTCAGACACCACTAACCACTACGCATTTCAGGTCACCCTGTATTCGAATAGGCTGAGTGCAATGAATTTTCGTTAAGGTTGTCACCATTAGACGTAGGTTGCATGGTACTTTGAAAAGTTCTCACACAGGAATTCAGGTATTTAGAATGTGGGAGGCGAGATATATATTCTATGTTATAGGTGTTGGTTCTCTAATTACAGACGGAAGAATGAAATGTTTACGTTAAGGTGAAAGTAACTCCAGTTTCTGGGAACAGTAGAATAGTTTAGTGTTGGCATGAGCATGCTTACCGATTCCAATTCGAAATGTGTCAAAAGAGACAACAAAAAGCTAGAATCAGTGCAAAGATTTGAAGAGCAATAATCATTAAATTTATCAATATCCAAATTAACTTTTTGCTTGGGGAAAACAATCCCTAGTTATCAAATCTGCCTCGAATATGGTCAAAATCTAGGAGCTATCTCGGGCCATAGACATCTCAATAAATATTATGTAGACGAATGGTAACACGATTACCGAACTACCTCGTACGCTTGATAAACAAATTAACAATAACAGAATTGAACAGTTATTTTTTGCCATTATTTAAGCAGCATTTATTGCTCTTGTTCTTGTATAAAATAAAATAAAATAAAATAAAATATTTCATCTTTTTTATAAATTTATCGGGAGTAATTTTTATTATTTTTTTATTTTTTCGTATTCTTGACTGTTGTTACCATTTACAATAGAACTACACAGGGTCGTTCTTAAACACGTCTCCATATCTAAAGAGGTTATTTGGGTCAAAATAATTTAACATAAAAGGGTCTCCTGTTTGTTTTTGATGCGATGAATGGTTTTTGAGGAAAAAATCCTACTCCTACACTCATTGTATTAATAAGCATCTATTTAATTTCCTCTCTTGATTCCTACTTCTGTGAGTTATTTTAATTACACCTTAATATATTTTTGCTTTTATACCGTATGCTAATGCGCTAAATCATAAATGTACACCAGATGCTCCTCAATAACCATTTGATCGCGGATTTTAAAGATATTTTAACATTTTCTAATTCTAAACATATTTCAACAAATTATATGTTATTTAATGAATCATTATTCGTCGTTGCCAGCGTAATATATTTCTTATGACAAAACTTTTATACCATTGACGTGTGTTGCACATAACTCTTTCAAATAATTCTCTAAAATTTCTATTTTTTGTGAGAGAATCATCTTATCATAAAAGTTCGATTAGCATATATTTTTATTCAGCATACGAAGTTCAAAGCTTAACTTTTTAACATGTTTTTTATTTTCGCTTTTTGGTATAATTCAGGTATTGAGTATATGTCCCACTTAGTGACACGCCCATGAACCAGATGATATTGGAACAGGAAAAAATACCATAACTGTACACTGAAAGCTTGGAATATATGAAAACATACTCGTAAACTTCATTATAGACTTAATCCCACTTAGAGCGCATTGATCTCAACGCATTGAGATGTTTCCACCCAATACCGGGTTATAACCAGCACTTCGTATCGTAAAATCTCACAGGCATTCCTTAATCCTTGCCCACTGCCTTGCATTTACTTGCAAATGGACGTCAGTTTCTCGTCAGCAACTGTAATTAGTTCATTTTTACCATAAGGGTCGTTACATTAGCATCCTTTCGATTGATGTGGAACTAGCTAAAGAGCGGTCAACATGCCCCGGTCCAAAAATACACTGAAGCAATAAAAACAAAATCCGAATTTACGTTCCATCAACTCTATCTTACATTATGTAGAATTGCAAAATTAAGTTTGGTGAACCAAATTCGACTGTATAATTAGATAAATTATAAGATCAGCAAGTACCTACACACGTGCGGTTTGGTGTTTTCTCGCCAAAACGCATATGCAAAATCTGCAGGTTCTGAAGAGCAGGACATTGTGCACAATCACTAACGTATCATGGTATGTTTCCACTTATACCCTTCACAGGGACCTTGACACATTGAATAACAGGCGCAACAACGTTATAGTCAAGCGGAATCGGTGGACTACACAGTCGAGCAAGTTCGCAAGCATACAAGACCACAGCTCGCATTGTGATCAAAACAAAATCGTGAAATTTTGAAAATAACTGAATTTCTGTCCTTTTAAAATATCGAACCTCAAAATTAATCCTTAAAGTTAAACTCATGAATTACAGAACTCAAGTCAACTATGTTAAGCTATACCCTCCAACCCACGAAATTCCTGCTTTTTGCTCTTCTCCTTCTTCCCTCTCTTTTTCTTCCCTTACCTCTCCATGACTTCATCTGGTCTCTGGGTAACCAGACCTGACAAACCGATTGGCCGACATGACCGATCTAAGAACAAAGGTCCACCAGATCGCTGTGGCAAGAGTTGACGAATTGTTGTCAGTTGGCATACTTTAAGCACGGCTCAACAAACAATCAGCTGTCTTATTCAAGGTCGGTTCCTTTGTGATGACATGTTGCAAATATCTGACGTCAGTGATGCCATTTTGGGATAGTTGCATTCAAAATGACAGGGGCGGGGTAGAAAAATGTATTATTAGTACAACAGGGCAGAATTAAGAAATAGACATCCAGGTCATATAAATCTTCTCTTTGACTGTCAATGAGCCACGTTCTAGCTTTAGGAATATATAAAATTATTACTGCGTGGACAAGCATAAAATAAGAACATAATGTATACGCCCTCAAATCTAGACGTTAATTTATTAAACCATTATTCCACAGT
This sequence comes from Callosobruchus maculatus, assembly GCA_951848785.1. Classification (NCBI taxonomy): domain Eukaryota; kingdom Metazoa; phylum Arthropoda; class Insecta; order Coleoptera; family Chrysomelidae; genus Callosobruchus; species Callosobruchus maculatus. The sequence continues at coordinate 13,660,859 of CATOUR010000059.1, forward strand.
ATATTCTACTACAGGTTCTTATATAAAACTATTAAAGAACAAAGGCTTGAAGTCTCATGTCTTAGTCTTTGAAAATCGCTGTGGGTAACTGACATTGCCTTATCTGTACTAAGAAATGTTAATTCTTACCTTGAGGAAACTTTAGGAACCCTAAAAAACTTATATTTTTATTAGAGTAACTGTTCGAAGAGCAGCTTTTTGCAGCACATTCATGTCTAGCATTTAATTTTCCTGTTTCCATACTTATCCCTACACAAAATGAACATCAAACGAAACAATGCTGAAAATGACGACTAACTATTTAAAAGGCCGTAGCAAAACGCAAAACAGCTCGGCACAAAGCATCCCTAGACCTTGAGAATGACAACTGATTGTTTGTTGAGCCGTGCTTTGAGCTCAGTGCATGGATAAGCAATCATATAGCGTTTTCGACTTATTGCCCTATCACTGCACTCATAGGAACTGAGTGTCAGAATTATGTTCGTCTTAGATTTGAGTGCAAAACTAGTGTGGTTTTTTGTTTTCGACTTATCCACTTAATTGCACTTGAGTGCAAATTATCGCCACGGACTCTCTGAGCTCGTGGAGATTTCAGTGCATTTTTGACGTTTAATTAATTATAACCTATTTTATTTGTCAGAGAAAATAATTTTTTGAATTAAGAACTGGGTAGTGGGGTAGTATACATAGTAGCATGAAAGGTGCGGAAAGTGTAGTTGGAAGAACTGCGAATATCATCATCTTCGGATGATGAGGAAATTGAAGCATATCTAGTTAAACAACAGCTGCGGGGTGTCCCAAAAATACGAATATTTGTTGAAGAGATACAACAAGATATACATAAGTATTTACCGATATAGATAGATCTTCATTTTTAGTGCAAAAGCCATATTGCACAAGATGCTGTTAGTTTTTATGTCGATAAATAGAATAAATTATTGAATAGGGCGGATTCAAACTATTCAAATTCCAAAACCACCACAGAATGAAATTGAGCTCTCGCGACGCAAAATGACATCAAACTGTCATCAATTGGCTGACAGAACAGTTACTTGAATTGCACTGAAATTTGGTGTATGTCCGACTTACCAGTTCAGATTTATTGCACTTCTGGGCACCAGACGAGTTTTCAATGCGCACTGTAGTGCAATCGTGGTTAAAATCAATGCAGTAAGTCGAAAACGCTAATAGATAGGTAACCTCCTCCTTGAGATAATGAAAACATCACTGACAGTTCATCAAAGCGGCGCCTGTCAAATGACAAATGATGTTGCGATGTCTGTCAAATGACAAATTGTGTTGCTGTCTTTGCGAAACAGTGTTTATTTTGTTGTTGTGTTGTGAACTAGCGATCTGGTAATTTGCGCTTCTGTTTTTAAATATCTCTCCTGAATGGACAAGTATCACGAGGTTAAGAACAATGATTTAACTGTTATAACCGCTTAGTGCATACAAAAATAAACGTACTGCTGCATTTCGTTACTTTCTACATCATTTTGTTTTTTAGTAATTCCGTTCTAAAGTTTAGGAAGGAATTCAAATTCAGCCAATCAGTGCCAACCCCGCGAATCATCAGCAGTGCATTGTTGCCATGAACAGCTCCGACTCGCAGACGGGAACACAAGATAAGATAGATGACCCAGCCCGCGTACAGCTCCGGCATTTCGCGCCATCAGAATGCGGCAACATAGCACATATATCTGTCTTTGATTGGCTGTTCGCCATTAGGGCAGTGACGTCACACTAGAATTCAAATATTTTCCTTATTTTCCCGGCTTTCCTGTGCCCAAAAAAATCGGAGAAAAATTGAGATGCTTTTTATGACATACTCTATCATATGCAACAAAAAAAAAATTCATGATACTAGCCCATTGAGACTTTCGACACAGTCTTTAAAAGCTATTTGGATGTACAGGGAGCTACTTAAGCATAGGCCATCAATTTCTAATAAGGCGCATCTCTGACTCAAGTTCAAGTATCCAAAATATGTCCTTACTTTTTACTCTACTTATGTATGTCAGACGAAGATAGAATAAAAAGGTATTTCACATTGATAAGCTAAATCAGTTCAATTAGAACGAAACCATAAAGTAGGTGTGATGTAATTCAGAGAATATCGTTTGATACATGTTGCTTGTTACGTAGTCAGCTCTTAAACTATTTGTATAAGAGGTATTGCGTTTGAATAAATGAGCAGTTGCTGGTATTGAATGCTTTTTATATGTCGGCACTAACAATCCTCTCAACCTGTTCCCTGCTAATGAGTTCGGTAAGGATGATTATTTTTCTGAAGCCAGTTAAATAAAATAGGTGTATTTAAGATACGAATAACACAATTCAGATTAAGGATAAATATAATCTACGACTGCTCAAATTAGCCTGCTCCGCAGAGTAAAATTCAGGGCTCACAAGGGTAGGTACACCTCGTAGCGTGTGTAGCCGGTATAAGATTTGTACAAGTATAATAGTCATCTATGCATCAGCTTCTCAAAATGGAATACAGATGCGTTTCCTAACATATGTGTAGTGGCGTATTCAAGAATATTAAAAGATGCAGAAATGTTCTTGTTTTAAAACAAGTTGTTCTTAGATATCAGAGTTCGAGCTTCATGAATAAAATCGCGTTATAGAGCAGTTGGCAAAATAGGGCCAAGTACCTAGCTCCAAAAAGATTCTTATTCATGTAAAAAAAGGAGTTTCCAATGCTTCAAAGTATGTTTAATAATTCTGTTTAGCTAGTTTAATAATACCTATTAGTAAAATGATGTAACAATGCCGATGAGGAGAAAAATATTTGGAGAGGTAATATAGAATCATACAAGTAAACAGAAGATTACTTGTAAACTCTAATAACACTGAAATTGATTGCACAAGTTCAAAAAATTTAAAGGATAAGCGCTTCAATTTCTTCAATCACTAAAATTTTGTGGTTCCAAGCTATGCATTTTTTTTGCAAAAAAAATCAGGCGCAAAATATCGTGATAGATATATCAGTAGACCATAAAAAATCCTAAATCATAATTATTTACTGCATCTTGTGAGGTGTAGGATGTAAAACTAAAAAATGTTCAAGTCAAGTTGATTGACTCAGTACTTCCCACACATTACGATGATACCAGTTTATTATTTTCCCATAGCATGAAGCTATAGTCTGAAATCCCTTGCAACCAAATCATCGCCAATTTGTCCGCAAAAAAAACACCCAACACAAAAACTCTGGTAAATAGTTTCTTGCGTCACTCTCCTTAGGAACTAGGACGCCACAGTTTTGATTCTGCATGCAATGCGAAACGCTCAGGAGCCTACAAACCGTCTAAAAGCGAAGTATGAGCTGTTTCTATATTTTTAGTTTTTTGATTATTGTTGCGTCGCCACTGACACGATTTTCCAGAAACTGACGTGTTTTCCATTCTCGCCGCGATAGTAATTCCTGTGTCAAAATTTCATTAAAATCAATTCAATCATTTTCGCTTTACGCAATATGCATAGAACGAACTTAAGCAACACTCGTATATGTAAACGTCACAAAATCCCCATGGTTTATGTAATAGGCAAGCCAATGTTCAGATGAACTTAAAAAAAGACTATACCGCTAGGTATTTTTTCCATAGGTCAATGGACACACTATTATGAATACAACATTTTTTTCAGTTTTACAACCCCCCACCCCCCAACCACCCCAAATGCACCCCTACCCAAAAAAAAAGTAGAAAATGATTAGAGACCCCTAAAACGCCTAAAAACAAAGTTAGAGCCGTTTTTATATTTTTTGTTTTTTTATTATTGCTGCGCCGCCACTGACACGATTGTTCCAAACCATACGCGTTTTCCGTCCTCGCCGCGGTAGTAATACTGCGTCAAAATTTCATTAAAATCCATTCAATCACTTCCGCGTTAAGCAACATAGAACGATCGAAGACAATACTCGTATGTATACATCACACATTCTAAGTCCCTTGGTTTTCAGTTTTACAACCCCCATCCCCCAACCACCCCAAATTCACCCCACCCAAAAAAAAGTAGAAAATGTTCTTTGCTAATTACTCCGCCGCCAATGCACCGATTTTCAAAATTTTAGCAGCATTACCTACTAGGACCCCACAGCATATCGCTACTTAAATTTCATCACAATCCATGCAGCGGTTACTGAGATTACGAGGGTAGAGAAACTCGACCGACAGACCGACAGACCGACAGACCGACAGACCGACAGACCGACAGACCGACAGATCAACAGACCGACAGACCGACAGACCGACAGACCGACAGACCGACAGACCGACAGACCGACAGACCGACAGACCGACAGACCGACAGACCGACAGACCGACAGACCGACAGACCGACAGACCGACAGACCGACAGACCGACAGACCGACAGACCGACAGACCGACAGACCGACAGACCGACAGACCGACAGACCGACAGACCGACAGACCGACAGACCGACAGACCGACAGACCGACAGACCGACAGACCGACAGACCGACAGACCGACAGACCGACAGACCGACAGACCGACAGACCGACAGACCGACAGACCGACAGACCGACAGACCGACAGACCGACAGACCGACAGACCGACAGACCGACAGACCGACAGACCGACAGACCGACAGACCGACAGACCGACAGACCGACAGACCGACAGACCGACAGACCGACAGACCGACAGACCGACAGACCGACAGACCGACAGACCGACAGACCGACAGACCGACAGACCGACAGACCGACAGACCGACAGACCGACAGACCGACAGACCGACAGACCGACAGACCGACAGACCGACAGACCGACAGACCGACAGACCGACAGACCGACAGACCGACAGACCGACAGACCGACAGACCGACAGACCGACAGACCGACAGACCGACAGACCGACAGACCGACAGACCGACAGACCGACAGACCGACAGACCGACAGACCGACAGACCGACAGACCGACAGACCGACAGACCGACAGACCGACAGACCGACAGACCGACAGACCGACAGACCGACAGACCGACAGACCGACAGACCGACAGACCGACAGACCGACAGACCGACAGACCGACAGACCGACAGACCGACAGACCGACAGACCGACAGACCGACAGACCGACAGACCGACAGACCGACAGACCGACAGACCGACAGACCGACAGACCGACAGACCGACAGACCGACAGACCGACAGACCGACAGACCGACAGACCGACAGACCGACAGACCGACAGACCGACAGACCGACAGACCGACAGACCGACAGACCGACAGACCGACAGACCGACAGACAGACATATTATGTTCTAATACCTACTTGTCTTCCAACAGCTTCTTGTTTTCCTATAATAAGGGCTTCACCCAAAAACCCTAATCAGAGGCTTCTTCTGGTTCGAAAAATCATGTCGCGCCAGTACGCATTTAATCACTTATTTAGTGTATATTCTCAATAGACGTACTCCACGGCTCTCAGGCTGTGTGTATTTTATTCTTCATCGAACCAACAGGAGCTCGACTGGAAAATATTATATTCTTACCAAAACTGCATGAAACACTTGCTCGAAAAGCATTGAAGTTTTAGTTGTATTATATTGTTAGTCAGGGCATATTTCTTTGGATTAAGTATTACAGATAAAAATAAATTTTTCTTGCATCAAATCAACCATAATTTTCTTATGAAAAAATTTTTCTCAGGGCGAGAACAGATGTTCTTTTCGCTAGTATATCTTTACAAGATTATCAGAGTTCTTGAATTGAGAATATCTTTTTATTTGTGTGGACCTGCCCCCTCTACAATCCACTATCCACCACTGAGGCGATACTATATTTTATCAACTCGCAATCTACTTCGATCTCACTTAAAAAAAATAGCAAATTGCAGCACTCCAGAACTTCAGCTGCAAATATGATTGCATTGACGTAAACATTGAGCTGCGTTTCTCGCTGTAGACATAACTATTTGGAACAGTTGTGCCCCGCTTCACCGCATTCCTATTATACCAACACTATATTAACTTTAGCTAAATATGCACTGATAGAATGTGACCACTTGTTGTGTCAAATGTACTTTGAGCACGAACTGACCGTAAGATAAAGCGTTGCACGGCGCTGGATAGGAAAAAAAGACAGCTGTTTTTCTCTCCAGACAATTTGCATGCGAAACTGCATTCTGCATTCACTCTATTAAAAGCAGTGAGGTAGCTACGGTTCTATTAATAAGGCTTAAAAGCTTTGAACCTCTCTACAACACCTCGTCCTAGATTGAGACAGAGACCCAAATTTGAGACCCTTTTTTGTAATTTCGAAATACAATTCGCCGTTTCAAAATTTTATTACTATTGTATTATAATACTTGCTTAAAGTATCGTAAAACAGAACTGCAGAAAATTGAGACACAGTGACATCCTTCCTAATTTGAGACAGTTGTCTTCATTTGAGAAACTGCTCAAAAACCCTATTCTTCCTGTGCAGAAAGAACATATAACATTTAATTTCTCCACGTCCCCCCCCCCCCCCCCAAAATTCTTCATGAGCCCATGTATCGCAATGGACACATTTTGCTCGTTGCTCGCCATGCTTATCTTCTGAAAATTTGCTCGAACTCCTACCAAAATAAACATTGCTTCCTCCGGATTCGTCTAAAGAGGAGTTATCTAGTGTGAAGTCGTTTCCTTCTTATTCGTTGAAACCCTGAAGTGGAGCGTTGGTCTTGTTCTTTAGAAAGTATCTCTGTTATTTTTCTTTCTGATTTTAACTCTGCTGCTGTTTCCCTGTTTATAGAGTTCCTTGCAATTTCTTTTACTTCACACACCAATAGGTGTGGGGAGTATCGTAATCGCGAGAATTTTTTATTTTGAGATAATACATTTTTTGGACGTTTTATGGTATCTATGTACATAACAAAAATCCACGTCACTCATTTTCGTCGGCCTGTCTGTCGATCAGTCTGTGGGTCCGTTACCTTTCTACCCTCGTAATCTCCGTAACCGCCGCTTGATTTTAATGAAACTTGTGTATCGATATGCTGTGGGGCCGTAGTAGGTAATGCTGCAAAAATTTTGAAAACCGATGCATGGGCGGCAGAGTAATTAGCAAAAAAACAAAAAATATCAAATATTCCTCAAACTTCGCTTTTTGGCATTTTAGGGGTTCCTGATGATTTTTTACTTGGATGGGGATGAAATATAGGGTGGTTAGGGGGTGGAGGGTTGTAAAATTGAAAAATTTATTGCAGGTATTCATAATAGGCAACAGTGACACCTAGCGGCATAATACACTTTTTAAGTCAATCCGAACATTTCCTTGTCTACAGGAACAAAGGGAATTTTCTGTACGTTGTACGTACGAGTATTGCTTTAGATCGTTCTGTATTGTGTAACGTGGTAACTTTTAAATTGATTTTAATAGAATTTTGGCACAGCAGTATTACCGTGGCTATGATTGAAAGCGCGTATGGTTTTTACAAATGGTGTCAGTGGTGGCCCAGTAATAATAATAAAACAAAAAATATAAAAACAGCTCAAACTTTGTTTTAAGGCGTTTTAGTGGTTCCTGATAATTTTCTATTTTTTTTTTTTGGGTGGGGGTGAAATTGAGCTGGTTCGGGATGGGGGTTCTAAAACTGTAATTTGTTGTATTCATAATAGACTAACCATTTACTTGGGAAAATAATGAACTGATATAACCTTAATGTGTGTGAAGTACTGACTCAACCATCTTGACTACATTTTTAGTATGGATGTGGGTTAAGTGATTGCTTCATTTCCTTCATTTTATTGGCACTCTAAAATTCAAGATTGTCCCGTCACTGGTTCGTATTATTTAAGAGTGCGGAACCACGTATATAATGTCGCAGAGATTGAATTATGCATCTTATCCTTCACCTTTTTAGTCAACTTGGTGGCGCCTAAGCGCACAGTGCTTGTTGTAAACACGGTGTCTCCTTCCTTGTTTATTTATTTGAAGTTTCCATTCACGTATAAAAAACGCACTTGCATAATAAATTGCAATTCTAGCTATTCATGGTAGTATATGTCTAAGTTATCGATATCACTGGTATGATAGTTATCTTCTCCATTTAATATTTAAAAGGTCGTAGGTATATGTATGGCTTAGTCGAAAAAGGCCCTAACTGGCAACGGATATGCATTATGTGTATGGTATATTGTACTATATCTCAGCAAATAAAGATTGTATAAAAACTTTATATAAGAGCTGTTTGGTATTACATTTGCCATATTACGCCAATATTCGTTATTTTTGTTTCATAAACCAAATGAATAACGAAAAAAATGGGTTTTTTTAAATCGTAATGTACCCTTTGATTGGGATTATTTGATAAATACTTTTTTCTCTTTTCAATGACTTAATATGTCGATTCCCTAATACAAGAAAATGTTAAAAAAATGAAAACTCTATTAAGTTTATTACATCAATGACATTAATCTAATATGTATGCAGATTTTTTTCAGACAAGTTTTTGTCAGATATTTAACCGGCCCTGTGCCCCTAAGCCGTCTCAGTGCCCTGCTGACTACTGAATTCTCGATTTAGATGACATTGATTGAAAATTTCTCATGCTTTTACTTCGTTCTTCGTTTCTGATCCCTATAACCGACTATAATCAAAGTTTCTATGCTTTCAGATTCTGTTACGTGAACCATTTCTGATTTTCGACGACCAGCTTATTAATACTATGTCAGCTATGGCTGGCTATGACATATGTCAAAAACTATCTGCAACATTTAGCGGCGGAAGCTTAATAAATTTTACATTTTTTACATTTTTTGTATCTGGGTACTGATATTTGATATTATTGAAAGGAGAAAAAGAATTCTCTCCAAATAAGCCCGATGAAAAGGTATATTGCTATTTAAAAACATCATTTGTTTTTTTTAAATAATAACCACTAAATACTACCATATTATGGAAAATACAAGTACAAATAACCTATGAACATATCCTTAATACAATCGTTACTTGCTGGGATATATACTACAGTCCATACATACTAACACTCTGTATATAATTTCTGTATCTTAATGAAACATGCTGCATTTTGAACTTTATTTTCTTTAGTTATGCCTCAAATTTAAAATTCTTCATCTTTGTTGAAGATATATTTTCAAAAAAATGTTTTCTATATTCCCTTTATTCTCGAAACCGATATTACGGACCACTTTTCCACTATTCTATTTTTATGCTCATACGAAAATATATCTAATATGTTAATAACAGATAAAAGCAACACAAATTACAAATTTTTTATAGATAATTCTAAATTGATCTCGAATGCAAAAAAAGAATCATGGGAAGGAATATATTCCTCGAACGATATAGATCAAATTACAAATATATTCATAGATAAAATTATAAATTTGATAAGCACAAGCACAAATAAAGTTAAAATCAACCACACCGAAATAGGTAGGAGTATATGGATAACCAAGGGACTTATCAAATCTGCAAATGAAAAAAATAGACTTTACATATTAATGAAACAAACAAATACCGAAGAAAATATAAATAATTATAACAGATATAAAAATAAATTCATAGAACTAATTAGACAAACCAAAAGAGAATATTATTTGAAACAAATAGATAACAATATCAACGATCCAAAAAAACTTTGGTCAACTATCAACGAAATTTCAAATAAAACAAATCAAATAAAAAATACTACCATTAATGAATTAAAAACAAGCTCTGGGAAAGTTATAAAAGATCAACAAATCATAAGTGACGAATTCGTAAAGTTTTTTACTGAGGTTGGTGAAAATTTGGCAAACCTTCTACAAACAGTCCCGAACATAGGAAAAGATAACGAAAAAAGATCACTAAATACATTTGTCTTGAAGGAAGTAGACCCCAATGAAGTACTAAATACAATTATGTCATTAAAAAATCGAAAATGTCCCGGATTTGATGGAATTAGAGCCGAACATCTCAAAATCATAGCACATGAAATAGCAGAACCCTTTGCTCATATTATTAATAGCTGTTTTCGGTTAGGAAGATATCCTTCACAATTTAAAAAAGCTGTAATCACTCCTGTCTACAAAGCAGGCGATAAAACAGAGGTTAGCAATTATAGACCAATATCTGTGACATCAAGCTTATCAAAAGTAATTGAAAAACTACTCTCTACTAGGATACAGGAATATCTAACTAAATATAATTTATTACACGTAAATCAATTTGGATTTACAAATGGTAGATCTACATCAGATGCAATTTTGACGGTAGTGAATGAAATCTATAGAAATATGGATGAGAAAACACCCTCCATTTGCATCTTTGTTGATTTACAAAAAGCCTTTGATACAGTGAATCATAAATTACTTCTAAGCACATTAGAAAGACTTGGATTTCGTGGGATAATGCATAATTTGCTTGAAAATTATCTATCTGATAGGCCACAATCCGTGAGGGTAGCTAAATCATTAAGTAAGGAAATGTTTGTTAAATGTGGTGTTCCACAAGGGACAGTTTTGGGACCACTTCTATTTAATATATATTTAAATGACCTCTTCCAAATTGATTGTGTTGGTAAAATAATCAGCTTTGCAGACGATACGGCCATACTGTATAAAGAAAAAGATTGGGATAAGCTAAAAAACATTATTGAAAACGACTTTATCAAAATTATTCAATGGCTTACTCAAAAAAAATTGACAATAAACTTTTCTAAAACACACTTTTTACCATTTACTTCCTATTCTAAATATTTACCTTCTTTCGACAATATTACATTAAACATAAATAATAAGAGAATAAAAATTGACAGATTAAACAATATAAAATATCTAGGAATATATTTAGACTCACACTTGCGTTGGGATGTACATATTAATAATCTATTAAAAAAAATTAGATTTGTTTCATATAAGATAAAATTACTAACGAACATTTTAACAGAAAAGCATTTACGTACAGTATACTATGCATTAGTTGAAACCCATCTCATTTATGGTATATTGGCATGGGGTGCTGCATGCACAGTATATATGAATGATTTAGATATCCTCCAAAAATCTATTTTAAAATCTATATTTAGAAAACCAAAACTGTATCCTAGTGACGATTTGTTTAGGGAAACTCTGATACACGATGTGAGGCAACTCTATTTCTTACATGCCATCACTCGTTACCACAAAAATTTGAATAAAGAAGATAACATCAAACACAGTCATAATACAAGATATAAATTACACGCAAAAGACATACCCAAAACGAGAAAATCAGTTATGCAGAAATCATATATCTATTTGGCGCCAAAACTTTATCAAAAATTACCTAACGATATAAAGGAATTACAGTCTAATAAACGCTTCAAAAAATGTCTCAAAGAATGGTTAAGTGCAGTAGAGAGGAAAGAAATACATAAGTTAATAAATAAATCGTATTATAACTAAATCCGCATGTAATCTAATAATTTTATTAAAAAAAAAATCATTTAAGTTATTCATAAACATATTTATCTTGTACATGTATGTAAGTATATGTTTATATCATTTATGTACACTAATTCGTCCATGTACAGGCCTAGACCTTCTATGGATGTAAACATTTATTTACTCATTTTTTTTTCTCAATGATTTGTTTTTATATGTAACTTGAGAGTAAATAAATATTATTATTATTATTATTATTATTATTATATTTGTATAGGATGACATCTCCTATATATGAAAAATTGTTTCAAAAATGCCACGTTCTCGCATGCTTCTTTACGATTTTAAACTGCGAAAGTTGTCAAAATTGCGTCATATCAATCACGTTTATTCAGTACCTCTAGGTATGGTATGCGTAAGACTTCCGTAGGAAGCAACATTCATAATAATAGAATTTGTATCTTACTAAAATGGTAGCTTCAGTTACCGCATATATTATTTATAATTTGTTTTAGAAATTCAAAAATGATGGAGATATCTATTTCAGAATTTCAGATGAAATTTTCATCTTCCATTTTCGAATGACATACCCTGAGCCTCTCTTTCAACTGCATATGCAAGTTCTGTGAAACATCTTGTAGATTCCATGTTTCTTGTATTCCGTATACCGTGACACGAGAACGATAATGAGAAGCAAATACGTTCCTAAATAGCCTAGGCAAATACACTCTACACTTTTCTATGCAACAATAATCAATATTTATTGGCTACAAGTACTGTGTAAACACTGGAGTTCAATATGAAAGGTAAAAGACAGACATACTAATGCGAGCATGCTTCTAGAGTATTTGCTGCTAAATAGTGACATTATACAGGGTGCTTATACAACCACAAAGACGCGTTTGCAGAATTTACAAAAATAAGGCAAAACTTATGTGCCAGGTACCAAGATACAGAAATGTGGGTAAAGACAGAAAAAAATCCCTGTTAGCGAGCCTTGTCCCTGAAAACAAGCATAGTGTGTCCTCAATTTCTCCACACCCACTCCTTGAGTGAGTAGGCAATTAAAAAGGAATGAAAGAATTAATACGAAGAAAGATAAGCAAATATAGATAGGAAGAACGCCAGCAGGATGCCAACCAAGGCCAATGCCTGTAGTTGGTGTACCCGTGCGGAACCTTACCACCATCTAGACTAAAATGGAAGCAACATACAATGTGTTTATAAAAAAGTATTTGGAACGAAGAAATAAGGCATCTGTAATGTATGCTCTAATCGTCATTGAAAGCAAATGTTTGTAGTACGTCCCTGTAAAAAATCTAAGAAAATCAAATTCATTGAGGTAATAAATGCTTGTGTAATAATAAAGTCGAAGTAGACGTTAATTAAAAGTGTGCCTAAAGCTAGATTAGTGCAGACGCTACAATATTCAGGCTCCCATCAGACACGAATTTAAAATTATTAACTAGGGTTCAACTGAGCTAGGGCTAAATGTTTGTCACGAAGCTAGACAAACTGCCAATCCAGCGAGCCAGACTCAGAGTCAGATCATCTACGAGTGAATTCGGCCCTTTCAAACCTATTTTCAGTTTCAATCTAATTTGTCCATCCCTAAATTTCAAGCAATTATTCTGTGCAATGGTGAATCAGTTGAATCACACAACCTTGAAAATGGTCCGAATCCAATTTTCCAGGAATAGGTGAACTCCTATCTCTGCGTGAGTAGACAAAAATAAGACTGACTGCTGTGGTATCGGGCAAGTACCGAGATACAGTAAGCATAGTAAAATGGAGACTGCTCAGACGACAGATCAAGGCAGCACACATGACTATTTATCAAACTGTTTCACCATTATCTGCATCAAAATATTCGCCATACTCTGAAGAGCTATGCCATACCATTCCGTCAATTTTTCCAGGGAGTGGAGGCACTCCACCATTGGTTGAACCTCATATGGATAGCGCTGATACTTTTGAATTACTAACAACGGCCATGGATGGAAAAACCAACATATATCGTTTAACAAGATCGTGTAATAACAAACCCAAAAAAATGGAAGATACATAATAAAGTTATAATTTTTTGTATATTTATAGTAGGTATGCAAAATTCCATACGATAAATGAATGAATACTAAATGAATCGTGTATAGTTTTAAAATACGAAAAAAATTAAGTGCCTTCTTTGGAAATTGTTTGCTAGTCAGTCACGGCTCACATATTGTAATTTGAAAATGTAGAAACCGCTTAAACTTGGATTTTAGATGTTTTTAAGATGACAAACTATTTTCACCTGTTTTTTTTTGGAGGGATCAAACTAAATTTGAGGAAGATGTGTGGTTGTAAAGGCTCCAAACATCTTGTCATTTATCGCTACCTTTTAACGATTTGAATGCGATCTGTGCCCTTAAGGTATTATCTGAATTGCAAGCATGTCTTGCATTCTTTTAGGAATCGTGTTCATATCCCAAATATTACAATTTGGTTTTTAAATATCCGTAAAAATCAAGTTCGAATAGGGACGAGTTTTGTAATGCCAGGCTGTTCTGAAAAAGCTATACCAAGTTCATAGCAGACATGTGTGTATCCTATGGACACATGCAGGACAGTAAAGAGTATACATTGCACATACAGCATAATACGTAACACCCTATATACATTTTCTTCTCACACTCTGTCATTTTGTAGCAAAAAGGTCGTTTATCCTTATACGAAGTGACTGTAATTCTTTAATTACAAAACTACCGAGCACCATGAATTCCGTCCGATCCGAAAATCTTCTTAACAAGCTCTCGAAGGGGCAAAAAAAGGACCTCGCGACCACAACGCCAAATGAACGCAATTATCCCCGGCTTACACTTTCTTTTGTTCCTTTTGTGTCAAAAGACACACTCGCTTGATCTTGACCACCACCCAGTCGGTCAGGATTAATTAAGCCCCAGTTTAAATCCCGACTCAAATAAATTGGACTCTATCGATATTTAGACTTTGCGATTGTTACAGTAACCAGTGGTGCAGCCAAACGTTTTCTTCATATATAAGCAAGTTTTCCTCGTGCTTAATGACACGGAAGAACTCGATAAAACTCATCTTACTTAACTGGCTCATAAACGAAATTATGTACAGTGAAATATAAACCCTTTACTATTGTTTCGGTCACCTTTGTAGTACAATTTTTTTTATAAAATAAACGAACCTTCATTGATACAAAAATCTGAGACTAACCCTAGAATATTAATCATTCGTAATATCTTTGAATGCAAATTAGGTTTTCAAGATATTTCTGAGCATTTCTGTGAGAAATTTTGACCACCTGTTGTGACAAAAACCATTTTACTACTGATATCGTTTTGTATTTTATTTTGATGTAAGATAAATACTATTCTAATGTCATTGATGTAATAAATTTAATAAAGTATTTAATTTTTTTAACATTATCTTCTATCTGGGTACTGACACGTTATGTCACTGAAAAGATAAAAATATTTCTATCAAATGAGCCTAATAAAGGGTACGCTGCTACTTAAAAAAATCAACTGTTTTCGTTTCTCATTTGTTTCCTGAAACAAAAACAACTTAACACTGCCGTATTATGGAAAACACAATATTGAACAACTTTTATATGAAAAATTATACAATCATTATTTACTGAAATACAGGGTGAGTCAAGCTCAACGCCTCAGCTCACGTGACCAAACGATATCCCCTTTCAGAAAAATAACTACCTATACGAGTGCGTGTAGGTCTAGTTAACCTACATTTTAGAAATCAGATTTTGATTTTGGTCAATTAGATTATGTTTTATAAATTTTCATTTTCTGTGATTTTGCTAATAAGTACTGAAGTATTTGCAGAGCTCCCGTCAGAGGTATTGTTACTTTTTACTTGACGAAAATAAATTCTTTTTTATATCATTGAATGTGAACGGGAAACGCTATCACCTCCTGCGTCTCATTCTTCAAGGTAAGATCGAAGGTGGGAGAAGAGGAATTGGAAGAAAAAAGCTATCATGGCTGAGAAATATCCGTCACTGGACAGGAATAAGCGACTTCCAGGAATTACAGAGGGCTGCAAATAGGATGATGTGATGAGAGAAAGGATGAACGCCTACGCAGGAATCTGCATGGCACCCTAAGAAGAAGAAGAATGTCAAATTTTATTCTGGATATATTAAACTGCCAGTAGCATTTGCCGATAGTTTTCCGTTCATTTCAAAATGTTTAATGGTTTTGGAAATTGTCAATCTCTACTACATTGCCGTAGCTAGTAGGCTGTGTAAAATATCAATTTATTTTGTGCTCCAGCTTCTCTTTGACGTATTTGATCTCAGATATGTTACCTGCTGTTTCTGGTTAGAGTAGATTTATTGTAAGTAATTTTTATAATAATCTTGTCTCTTAATTCCAGTTCGTCTCTATCTTTCCGCTAAGTTAGATGTGTTTTCCATCAGAACAGTTTTTTGTTTATATTTCATGGCCTAGGTTGCTTATACAGGTAGAAAAATTGAATAACACCAATTCAATTGAAAATTTAAAATTAGGTGGAAACTACCAGAAACTAATATTTGCAACCCTATAGCATTAAAAAGCCATCAAATTTTACACTTTATTGTATCGAAAAAAAATTTGGCGTTCTACTCGTAATTTGAAAAAAATCATGTTATCTCTGATTGAAGCTTCCTTAATTAATCTACCGATTTCTCCAAGTACAAAAACAATTCAAATCTGATATGTCATACAGAAAGTTAGACCAGAATTGACCAAGCACAAAAAAGCACAACTTTGATATGCCAGGCTTTTATGAGACACCCTGAATAACAGTCATTATTTTTAAAATGTAGTCCAGCTCGACGTACCAACCAAATGATTATTTTCCTGAACAGATAGATACCCTTTGGTCACAAGACTCCGATGCGTTGAGTTCGACTCACCCTGCATATATCTACTATATAGCACGGCCATAACGAGAACGGCCACTCTAAGCTGCAATATCAGTGTAGCTTTATAACCTTTAATCGAAGAATAAGGCTTGTACTTCACGGGCAGGTAAAACGCCGCGGTTTCCCCGCTAGCAACCGCTTGCTCCAGCAAAACTATGCCATTCAAATGAGGCCGCAGGCGGCGCGGCTAACACGCCCGTGTAGTTGGCCTCATATAGCATAGTTTTGTTGGAGCAAGCGGTTGCTAGCGGGGAAACCGCGGCGTTTTACCTGGCCGTGAAGTACAAACCTTACTAAAAATTATCAAATAGTGTAAGAAATACTACTAGAGAAATTGGGCAGGTAAGTAATAGATATGACAACTTAAAGGAAAATTCGAAAAGTGAAACTAAGGGAATATTGTAAAACAAAAACCCAAAAATATGGTGGCTTAAAATGTATAAGCACAAGTCCGATCATGCGCCATATCTTTCTATTTCTGAAACGATTCTGCTTCAAAACAGTTTTTGAAATAATATCGCGAGAAGTTCGGTTCATCAACCTGATAATCTTGACCTTATTTTTGTGCAGCAGTTCCTGTATCTGAAAAACACTGTCTTCCAGACTTGTAGGTGAAATAGTTAACCAAAAGTGCATGATATGCACACTGACTCTAAACTTCATTTATGTCCACTGGCTTCGTAATGCACCATTTCATGAAAAATAATAACAAATCCTGGGATAGCATTCCCTAGTAGTGGCCCTTCTTTTGTTATATCTATGCTCGGCGTTTATGCTTCAAGCTTCATACTCATGAAAGTTCCTTTCACAGTAAACATCTGGATACTGAACATTCTAACTAGCTGTCTTTCTGACTAAAATGGTCCACTGAGAGTCACAGTATATAGGAAGATATTTTTCTTCGCTCCATTGTAAAACACAGAAAACTTCACCATCAAGGTTGGCTATAGCTCATGTGGACGCCACTGTCAGTCTCAGTAGGCCTGTTCTCACTCGGTGCTCTTTTTTCTGGTAGAGTTGGCGTTGGCTGGATCGCCGTCAATTAGCGGATACTCTGGTAACAATCGCCGGCGTCAAGTCATGGCTACATCGAATCGGCGTCTGCTTTGTGACGCTCCGGGAACGATTGGCCCAATCCCGGATTTCAGGAAACGGCTCGTTAGCTGGTCTTAGCCCAGGAATTACCCAGAACGATATACGTGCGTTTTTTTATTTTAAACGTGTAATTGGGGACGTCCGTAATCAACTGCGTAGTTTTTTCTTTGGTTGGGCGCCCATCTTAGGTGTTGGGTAATTTTTTACTTCTGGCTTTTAAGGTCTGTATAACTACATAAGTGGTAAGTAAATACAGCTTTTAGGTGTAGGTTTATATAACCATCTGAAAATTTGGAGTAAAACGGCTTCACCCAATCAGGGGTGGATTTAAGATTTCTTCCAGGGGAGGGCTGATCCAAAAACCGATTCACCTCCGAGTTTCGCCTATTTGCCTCTGACTTAGCATTTGCTCTTTAGCCAGTGCATTTAAAAGTAGTACAAAATTTAGAAGAAACAAAAATTCTAAATGTTATTATTTTGCATTAGTTGTAAGCTTTTAACTTTTGGTATTTATATTTTGGTGTTTATATAAATATAATATGCTCCATCGCCCCCCTCTAAATCCGCCACTGCACCTAATACTATTGATATGGCCTAAACATACAGAGTGGTCATTTGAAAACTTCCCGCCACGGATTTATAGAAACTCCTGATTAAAAGAAGAAACGAGGAGACATGTCAAAAGATTTGTCAAAGGGGACAACTGTTTCACTAAAAACTACTTCACCCTCTTGTACCCTCTGACGCCCAAGGCCCAAAAATTATAAAATGCAAGTCCTTTATTTTAACGTTTGATTTTTTACGATCGGTCGATTCATTTTCGAGAAACTTAGAAATCTTTTGTATCTTTATTAAAAAAAACACACGTAATTATCAATTTTTATTGGAATAAGTGTTCAAAATGTCCGCTATTGGACAAACGATGTAGAGGCGATGTTCAAATTTTTGGCGGACAGTTGCAAAAACATTGGGATACCATGGCAGCTTTCGCTGACGGCAGACGAAGGACATACAAACTTTCAGGTTGGGGAGTAAGACCTGCTAGATCACGCCGTTCTATAGGAAGGACCCTATCCATTTATCTGGAAGTGCGTCGTCTAGCTATTGCCGAAATGGAAGAACATAGTGAGGAGGTCTGGCTGCAAATAAATTGCTGTCTCATACACAGTATAGGGTTTCCATCATCTTCGATTTGGTTTTCAATGGTGAGTTGAGTTTTGCGAGCAAATTGTTACAGCGATTAATGGTAATACCATTCATGCAAAGATTATCTGCCTCGTAGGGTTTCTCGGAACACGCCGAACAGGTAACGTCAGCTTCTGAGGATGTTGACCACTTGTGTTGGCGAAACGTCAAGCAGCAAAGCGCGCCGGCGCCAAGGCACCCGAGTGTGTCGACGCCGGCCGATTAGCCCAAGAAACAACACTTCAACAATATTTGCCTCATTGCTGAATGCACATTTTATCTAACTGGATTTTTTAATAAGCTTAACTGCTTATGTAGAAGGGCATACTCAGTACCCCCAAAAAATTAATGTATGGGCAGACATTTTATCGGAAACAATGTGATTTGTGCCATTTTTTATGAATGGAAAGTCAAATGGAACGAATTAAGATATAAAAAGATTTTTTCAATTTTCTCGAAAACGAATCGACCGATTAAAATAAATCAAACATTAAAATAAAGGACTTCGACATACCTTTGAAACACGATATCACTCGATACGCCTTGTCATTTGAAACTTTTAAGAGGATCGGGGGCAAAGGAGGTGAAGTAGTTTTTTATTAAAAAGGTGTCCCCCTTGACAAGTCTTTTGATGTGGCTCACCGTTTTTCCTTTTAATCAATGGTTTTCGAAAAATCCTTAGTGGAGCATTTTCAAATGACCACCCTGTATAACTCATAGCATATACAGGGTGGGTGTCCCTCGGCGATTAAGACAAGCAATACATTGGAACTGGGCAGTAGTAGTGAATTATAATTTTGGGGGTGTAAATTAGAGCATAGTATATTTTTTTATTATTTGTCACCCAATGAGGTATTTGTTTTTGGTCACGTGAGGTCCGATTCAAAATGTTTAACAGGACACCCTGTATATTTGTGACTTTTTGTATTTCTCTCGATAACAATTCCAACAAACTGGCACACTTGTGGTCTAAAGTGATTAATTCAAGAGCTACAGGTACTTAAAGGACCGTACCACTACCACTACGAAACACTACCAAAGTAACAGTTTGTTAGAATTGTTTTGTAGGAAGGAACTCAAAAAGTCACAAATATACAGGTTATCCCATTAAAATAAAAATTTTTGAATCGGACGTCACATGATCAAAAACAAATACCTCATTGTGTGACACAATAGTAAGAAAAGATACTATATTTGTTCTAATTTACACCCTCAAAATAATAATTCTCTACTGCTGCCCAGTTCAGATATATTGCTTGTCTTAATCGTCGTGGGACACCCTGTATGTCATATGTGACTTAATATTTAGGCTGTGTCAAAATTTCAGGATATTTCCAATCACGTTTCCCACTTTCGCTAAACCCAAGCCTGCTGCGTGCCCCCTCTGGTATTATAAGCGTATACAACTCTCTAACAAAAGCCTTATACCTTCAGCGAATTCCCCATATCTTATGCAAATTCACCCCATGATGCCGAGATTCCCCATTATCCTCAACACCGATAGGTCATGTTCCAGTTTTTTATGTAGCACATGCTCAAGTTTATGTACTTTGCGCCGGTGTTCTGGCATCCATAAAGCATGTTCTTTTAAATGAATACACATGTATTCACGTGAAAAACATCCAACGTACGTTCTTTAACGCACTTTCTTTCTCAACACGCATCCTATCGTGTAAGATGCGGTTGTGTCCAAATCGGGGAGACATCATTGGTGATTTAGGCTTTCTGATAGGCATCGCACAGAGACGGATCTATTGTACAATGGCTTTGAGATGGCGCCAGTACTTTTTAATTCGTTTAGCGTATCCCATAATGCAGGTGTAACTACAAGCAAAACTTTACTATGCATCCGAACTAGCTTTATGTTGATCTAATTCTATCCCTATTACCCGAGTATCACCCGTTACCTGAGATTGACTTGTTATATTAATAATAATAAAGCTTTCCTCTAATAAAGTCATATTGGTCAACAGTATAAAGGCACTTTACAGAGCAGTTGACAAATAATATAGAAAAAAAAATAAAAAAGTATATTTTGATACTATAAAGCTAACTCAAACTAAGTACCTGTATAGCTAAAATTTCCAACTAATTTTTTGTACACGTGTGAATATCACTTAGATCAGAGATTTTATCAAAATTAGTACATATTATAAAATAAATTGGTGATTTCACAAAGGCATTAGTTCTGTGAGTGCTACAATAGAATAATTGATGTTGATGAGTCTCAGTCCTACAGAAAATTCTGTTCATTGTTTATTGTGCATTGAGCAGTTTGTAAAGAAACAGCAACCCTGCAAAATTTCTTCTGAATCTCAAGCTTTTGAGATCGAATTTAACAAGAAAGGCACTGTTCTCTATATCTGTGGAAGTGCCTTCAAGTTTAAATGGGAGATACTTTTGTATACTTTCGATAGAACACATGTGACAATTATAGCAATGATTCCATACATGGGAACAGGATTCTAGTTTTAACCGAATGTGAGCACAGTATAAGGTTTTCAAACATGACTGGCCAAAAAACTGTCTATAATTGCGTAGGATAATATACGATATGGTATGTACGACGCGTTATCCGGAAATAACCTGGTACTTGTACATTATCTGCTACTTCTCTATTTACAGAAACTACAAAAAATGTTATTACTACTGCCATGGAACAGCTTATGGCCCACTCTTCGGGTTTCAGAATATTGATCAATGCTTCCTTGGAGCATATCCAACCATACTGATAAATTTTATCAATCAGAACTATGATACTCTTTGGGGAGAATAGAAAAAAAGGAACAAAGGAAATCACAATTACATTTTTGATTCAGCATTTGACTGTGACTGAGTATAATTGTATATGCTTTAAGGAAAAACCATATCAATGTTCTCGGAAGCGAAGTGTGGCTCATAAGTTTTCCAAATCTTCTCAGGGTTTGGCGTTGGAACCTGAATGAAATGCGGTATTATCTTTTTAGCTGCAAAAAAAGATTATATATTTAAAATATCATTTTTTGTCAAACTTAATGAAGATCACAGAGGTGTCAACAAAATTTATCTTCCATTATATTTGATTTTATATTGCTTTGACAATGAAACGCGCTGAAACATAAAGACAACCACAAGCTAAGTAACTGAAATTAAAGCTTTGGCATGCCAACAAATGTCTCTAAAGTCCACCTACGTTTCAAAATTTGGTACGCATTACACGAAAAACTATTTCCACAAACTCGTACTACTATTCGATATTCGAAGAAAATTTGCAACCTCATCTTTCCATTCCCAACCTGCGCATTCATCGTAGCAATGAAGAAATTCGATATCGACCACAAACTGTCATTCTATACAATAGCAGCCTCGCTGTCGGAACCGTATATATAGGGAATGAAATCAAGTGTAACTGTAACTCAATTAAAGATACATTGTATTTGAACGGTGAGAAAAGAAGGGCCCACAAATAAATGACTTCTGTGTATTCCATTCGTCTTTATGACGTTTCGCACAGATCTGTCCTTTGATAGCGGAGGAAAAATGATGTACAGGGGTCAGCAGTAAATACATAATAAATAAAATTTTCAAAAAAATTGATACCGTTAGATTCGCAGATCGCATAGCACTATTGAAAAAATCTAAAGAACAAATGAACATGATGCTGAGCAATATTGATGCCACACTAATCAAAAGCAAATTTTGAATAAACAATGGTAACTAAAGAACTATCATCGTCAAAAGATACACTCGTGGCCAACATTTTTGAAGAATATCAGAAGGATGCCTAATATTTCTGACAGAAACTGGTTTTGGTTTGAATAGAAATATCATTGGGCATCTCAGTTCATTACCCTAATACCCAATAAAAAAAACATTCTTCAAATATTCATATTGATAAAATTGGGCTTAAGTCACACAAGACAGTAATCAAGACTGGAAGGAGGAGATGGAGATGTAGCAGTGGAGGAGGAAACGACAACAAGCTAAAAAGAAACAGAAAATAGCAATAGGCTTGATATTCAAATTTTAATTGGCATACGTTTACAGTACCTCTTCGCAAAGCGCTTGATCTGAAAATTTCACTCTACTGTAAATTGATGTAGAATCCATAGGAGATGTGTATACGTACCTACTTTTTTATATAACTCTTTGAATGTTATTTTAAAGTACTATATATACGCTAAGTAAGAGTTAACTGCACCATGTAAATTGACTGAGGTGCTGTAAACAAAAAAAAAAATACGTACTCGATTTTGTCACTTTCAATTGCGGCATTTTTTACACTAGAACGACGAATGACTGACCTAAATCCATAATTGTTCAATACAATGTCTATTTACTAAATTAATCTAATATAATTTAATAAATAGATATCATATTTAAAATTTCAGACATCATCATCAACAAGTTAGTTAAGCGAATACTCAAAAAATCAAAACCTGCTTATGACGTAGTTGTTAATCAAGATAACCTATTCAAAATGAATGTGTTGTCGCCGAAACCCCCTCACCCTCTCATGCGCACCGAATGTGGGTAGGCTTTCGTTTCGTAAATTTTCTTTGAAATACACTTAATCATTTTAATGGGACTATCGCTACTTTCGTAAATTTTTCCTTAATTTAGCTACGAGTTCGGAATATGGACATGGAAAAAAAATAAAATTTGCATGCAATCTACCGATGCAAAATTGGATACCGACAGCTTGGAGAAAACCTTTTACCTTCCGAATATCTCCTTAATCGATACAATTTATAAGCAATTCTTATCCTAATTATGCGGTGAATAACAGGGTATATACCACTATTCATCACACGCGAATATTATTATATACCACGGAACTCTACACTATTCGCCAAAAGTAGCCAAACCAAAGACAGAGTAACTGAAATTCTTATCGGCATCAGCATGTTTTTCTTAGCTACCGCAGTGAGGAGGTAGCTAAACACTACCTGTTTGTGGCCAGCAACACCTCCGAATTGTGATTGGTGCTGTTACTGGACATTACCAGCTATGGAAGGGCCAAGTTAAGGGCAATCCCGCTTAGCTGCATAACTAGGTTGGGTAGTGCCCAGTTTTTAGGGATTCTGATCCTTGAAGGGATGTACAAGGGGGTCAGTGGGGTCCTAATAGTGTGATCATAGCAAATCACCCTCCTTCCAATACAGACAGTTACGTCTTTCAGAAAACTAGAATACTTCTGCAATTGCTTACGTCTTGCTTTCTTTATCGAGTCTCAAACTGCAAACACAGATTCATGCGAATTTCTTTGGGATAATAATAAACCACTTACACTGAAAACTTGTCAAAGGGTAAATATGTGTCAAAGGGTCGATAAACTCGCACAAGGGTCACATTTTGTAACCTTCCTGGACCAGAGTTGATCTAGCATTCAAAGATGTTTGTCTATCGGTGCATATTTTTGCCTTGTTCCTCAAAGTATACTGACTCAGACCAGAACTTCGCCCAACGAGGACATATAAAAGCTTCTATAAACTTTAATGTTGCTTTTTTTGCATTGGAGAGGTTGTAGGTGGTCACCATATTACACAGACTGCCCATTATGTATGGAATATAGTATATGTCTCAGTAAACTGTGTATTTTTGTGGATTAGACTTTTGCAGCATAGGTGTTTAACGGTATTATATAACGTTTCTGAGGAGGGGGAGGGGGATGTACGATACCTTTAGACCGTCCCCCCCTAAATACGTGCCTGGTACGACGATATTCTGTTGTTCTTGTTTCAGAAAACAAGTGAGGAATGAAAAACATTTGATTTTATTTAATTAGCTTTCATTAGGCTCATTTGCTAGAGACGTTTTTCTCAATTCAATTACGTAACATATCCATACTCAAATATAACAAAAGGATTCAAAAAATTAAATACCTTATTAAGTTTACTACACTAATAACATTAATCTAGATATCTGATATCTGGATATGAGTGCCAAGAGCGCCACTGAACTGACAGTAAATCGCGAACGATGGCGAGTTACAGTTCTCAAAACTATTGAGAATATTCGTGTCGGCGGTGCTCTAGTTCCGACTTAATCCATTTTACGAGTTCACAACATGTCTGTTGAGACATTGCGGTTGTGGCTATGATTATGATGAGATAGATATCTGAGATCTGTTAGTAGGCCAGCAAATGTGACAAAGCTTATTGACTTATGTTAATACTGAACGCATAGAAATTTTTATTATAGTCGTTTATTGGTTGGGAAACGAACACAAGTAGAACAACAACAGGTAAAATTTTGCCATGAGTGTTATCGAAATCGTGAACCTATCACCCAGTCAGTAGTTAGCAAGACTTTGAAACGGTTTAGGGACACCGAATCTGCCGAAAACGGGTAGATACATACATACTAGATTAATGTGTTATTATTGATGTAATACACTTAATAAAGTTTTTAGTTATTTTTAAACATTTTCGTGTATTTGGGTACTAACATGTTATCTCAAAGAAAAGAGAAAAAAATGTCTATCAAATGAGAAAGGGTATATTGCAGTTAAGAAAAATCAAACGTTTTTCCTTACGTGTTTGTTTTCTGAAACAAAAAAAATTGCCGAATTATAGAAAATACAATATTAAACAACTTTTAGAGAGATATGTAGAGATATGTACTATATTCCACATACAATGGGCATCACCCTGAATATTTAGTTTAATTGATTTAGCCACATCCTGTGATGAACGAATTCGTAAAAGAGGGACCCTAGCTCATTTCTCGTGATGCGCAAAAATTGGGTTCAGAAACATATCAAACAACAATTTTATATAATTGACTGACTATTTGTAATCCCAAGATAACCAATAAGCAGTTTGAACATAGATATTAATAGCCCATCAGGCAACAAAATATTTCTATGACGAATCCATTTAGATCATTCAGTGAATGTTTTCAGTCCTTTTTGCAGCACATACGAATTGCATTTTGTTATATTACTTGTTTCTTTTTTTCTTTATGCTGTGAACAAAAATTATTATTATTATCGTTATATATGTAGATGCGACTTTTAAAACGATCATATAAAGAGTTGGAAACGGTTCTAAAAGATACAATCTTAAAAATGATTATATGAGAATGAAAAAGGCCGTCCAACAGGAAGATTTCTGGAAAATTAACAAGACCAATTTTTGGCTTCCATATTTTTTTGTTATTTATCAAATATTTTCCAACTTTTCTAACATCAAATATATGATAGTTTAGATACCAAGGCTGAAAGGACACGCCATTAAATGCACAAAATACTACAAAAGAAATATAACAAAAATATGGACTTGGGCCAGTTTTATTTTCAAACTACAAAAAACATTTTTTTCTGATATTTACACTCCAACTTTCAGGTGTTCGCTTTCTTTTAGTCGTTATTGCGCTATCAGAATCCATTTCGAGGGAAACCAGAGTGACAGTGAAAGAATAACATAATCTAACTAAAACAACCCGTGATGCAGCTGTCAAAAATAAAACGGTCCCAAGTCCAGGGCTTGGGCCCGATTTCACTTCATACACATATTCCATGCGGCACAATTTAGGTTTCAATCGTCCACTTGGGCCTGTTTCTACGGTCAGTGATGGAATGAAGTGTGAACTTTGATTGTGCGCAGTTAAGTCAATTTTTAAAAATATGGACTTGAGCCTATTTCATTCTCATATGATCAACTGTGTTCATGTTCAACATAACATAATCGTCACGCTGTTAAATACGATTACCGTAGAAATTCATTATGTGGCCATTAAAAACACCTTATCTTATACTCAAAAACATTTTTTAGAAGTAGAATAAATTCTTGGAGAACGCTATAAATCGATGAATTTTTCTGGACTGCATTCCCGAATATAAAGATGTGCGTCTGGTCAGTTTTGAATAACGCCGCCATGGGGGGAATTAATCGTTCAATAAAAGTTTATTGTCGTATTTAAATTAAAATTTATGTTAATATGCTAGGATTAAGATTTCCAGAGGTGCTCTCGTTTATTTTATGCATATATATGTAGGTATACCCTCATGGTCGCCGATCGAAGGCAATTTTGCGGGCTCTGCTCAAACTATTTCAAAGAGGTAAGGATCTCCAGACAAAAGGTGGTATAATATTACTATTTGTCTACTCACATCGAGTACCAAAGTACTTTTAAACATGTAAAACTACCTGTAAGCAAACAGCGTGAATTATTCCGTATAACTCACGCTCCAGCCTTGGGATATGAACATTGCCTGCTAGATACCAGTTACTGATCTTTAGGTAATGAATATGAGCTATAATAGGTACAAGGGTGGCTATGAGATGTCAAACGCTCATTCAAACTGAGAGAAGGTGTGGCTATGTTACTATGTTTCAATAGTTTGTAACTATTTTTATTATGTATTTATATCGTACTATTCATTGTTACAGTCATGATAGAGTATATTATTTAACTGGCGTGAGTTATTACCGCTCGTTGAACAGTATACTATTACCGAATGCAGTCCAAAACAGCCATAATGAAATGTTGTGCAAGTAATAAATAAATTCGCTAGTGTTATACAAACACACTAAAAATTATATGGAATGTTAAAATCGCGGCTTAGCTTCAGATCAGCCCATATGCTTCACGTACAAACATGGGTTTGTTAATTAAACCTATATATATTAATATCTGGAATCGCTTCAAAAGTTGCAGCTGTTTAACTTTTCTAACTTTCAACTGCATCATTTTTGAGCTACTCGTTATATTATCCGCACCATTTTTTTAAAATTTGTCAGGAAGGTTACTCGTATAGGTTGGAAAACTTCCTCGACTTCCTATATAATGTTTAGAAAATTCTTAACCTGCATCATATATGTATAATGCTCTGAAATCTTTTGTTGTTCTGGGAAGAATAACATAGGTAACAACAAAAAACCTTGGGGGGTGGGTTGGCTCAGTGGTTAGAGTCAAGGGCTCGTGGACCGAAACGTCTCGGGTTCGATTCTCGCTAAAGGCGGAAATTTATTTCTGGTTTTTTTAAATCAAAAATAGATATCCATAAAGCTCAGCGAAGAATCCCTACCTGAGCCTTCACTGTTGGCTGTTCCTAAGTGGCGCCGGGAAACAGTAACAAAGCCTACACAGAACACGAGGCTAATGACCAAAGTAGTCGATGCCGATGACACACAAGTAAAAAAAAACAAAAAACCTTGAAGCTTTCGAGTTGAATGGGTATTTCTATCTTTTTTGATGCACTAAAAACAACTTTGAAGTCATAATTAATCTATCACCTTGGAATTTTGGCATAACCACTTAAACCCTTCTTATGAGTATATCACCATTTGTTTTTTAAATATCTTCCACATATCTGATCCATTTATTGTAGCTCTCAACACAATTTTTACTAATGGCGAAGAAACACTTTCTTCTTAAGGATGCATTCTTTATTTAAGTCTAAGAAACATCATTTCCAATTCCCTCAAATCACTATCACTAATAGAAAATGGCCACTTTTCTTTTTTATGATACAATTGTCATTTAACACTTGTGGGCATCTAAGAGAAAAGGTGGTAAAACAAGTTGCTGGTCTCAATGAGTACGATATGAGCTTTGAAGAAACGTGAGCAGAAGTAGGTTTGTGATATGACATCACCTAGAAATATAACTACACTACATGTACAAATGGGCTAGAAAAGGAACAAAGGTCTTTTGTGGCCAAGAAATTAGTTGAGAAGATGAGAAAGTCCTGGAGCGGTGACCAGACACTTTGAAGAACAAACATTTGGCATAGAAACGCGCCTATCTGGTTAGGTGAAGCGAATGCGCCTTTGCGTTTCGCTAAGAAGTTTGTTGCTTTTTAGCAGCGGCTTCCTTTGGCTTCTGCCTAGCATTTTTATCTATTCTACACTCATTGAGGCGCATAACAGTTTGCACCTTTTCACAACTGGTGCTGAGATTCATAATCACAATACTAGATCTATGAATGTACTCAGACAGCCTGGGTATAAACTTACTAAGTCAGTTAAAAATTCGTTGCGAGTCGATTTATATAATTCTCTACCTGTTGCTGTTAAGAGCCTTGATAAGAACCACTTTAAAATTACTGGGAAGAAATTTATTTTAGATCATTGTTTCTATAATTTGGAGGAATTTAGAGATACCCCGTTTGTCTGTGATCATCCTGTTGTACCTGCGATTGCTATGTGAGCACTCATGTACTATTTTTATGTGTATTGATTTTTAAATTATGCATTGTTTTTATTTTTTGTTCGCATGATTGACGTATCACTTGCACTTTTTTTATACTGTTGTGATGAATAAATTCTATTCTATTCCATTCTATTCTATTTGGTTTGCCATTACCTCTGGGTACCAGATGGCGCGCAGGCAGATCTTTTCTGCCGCCTACTCTCACATGCTTTACATGTCCCATGGCACACTGATGATCGCTAATAAGCTGTCTGCGTACTGATCGTATATTGACGGATATATAGAGCAACCAAACCCTCGTATAAAATAATGGGACATTTAATAAAAGAGACTTTGGTGTTCAGGGCCAACATTGTGTTCGTCGCTTTCTATAACTGTTAAAACATGTTTAGCTAAGACAATATCAAAAAAATAAAAATATATACTCGCAACATTGAGGCTTGCTAACCAGAAAACAACAATGTGTGAAGTCCTGGTGTACATTACTGTTTTTAACACACTTTTATTAGCTCCACCTCTATGTTTGTTTGTGAGCTTGTAACTCTCCTTTGGATTAA
Organism: Callosobruchus maculatus; assembly: GCA_951848785.1. NCBI lineage: Eukaryota > Metazoa > Arthropoda > Insecta > Coleoptera > Chrysomelidae > Callosobruchus > Callosobruchus maculatus. The sequence goes on from CATOUR010000059.1 coordinate 13,690,166, forward strand.
GATGTCAGATCGAACGCTCCAACTTTGCCGCAAAAAATAGGTTTTTTTGTGAAATTTGTTCATCAAAGTCGACAGCTCCAATTATCGTTCATATAGTAATAATTATGCTATGAATCTTGATCAAAAACAATTTTTTCATCTTTATCACAGATAGTATTAATAAAAAATTAAAAATAAATATAATTAAAAAAAAAAATAAAGACACGCTTTTAATGAACATCGGACTAAAAACTTGAAAATAATTTTTAAGATAAGCTTAAAAGAATAATGAACAAAAAATACTGTGTCACTGTGAAAAAAGCCTGGGCACTTTGTACCATATTATTTGTAAATCGGGCGCACGATGCTTTTTTCACTCTAATACTAGTATTTACCCCTCATTATTGTTTTAAGTTTATTTTAAAAATTATTTTTTACTTTTTAGTCGGTGCTCTTTAAAAGCGTGTTTTTTAGATTATTTAAATTATATCCACTATTGCTAGCAAACCTCAACAGTGAGTATTTATTCAGTTTTTTTGAATATTAGCTAAAACTTGTTTTTTCAACAGTTGAAGATAACCTCAAAGGTGTTAACAAGCATTGGCGAAAGCTGGGCTCCTAACACCAGTCTCCTTCATGCAAAAATCTTGCAATAAAGTAAAAAGTAGCGCGTTCATTACTAAGGTAAAGGTAAATATAAAATTTTGGTTGGTTGAAAATCCCCGCAGAGGGTACTATCCTCATGGTATTCCCGCTTTAATCTCCGCCACTGGTTCAACATATACACCAGCGCGGCTACCTGTGATAAGATAAACTCTGATGAAAAATTATATTATAATTTACGAGGTTGTCTCCCGCAAAATGTGCGGAGGCTGATTTAAAAATTCGATTGAGGTAGTCGACATGCCATTACAGAAGCTGAAGAATAAATAAAAGATTACAGATACCATCCTGGGTATGTATGTACAATATAATTCCCGGATTAGGTGCGTCGATTCTTTATGTGTTCTGTTAGATGTCATTCACTTTGCTTCTATAATTTAATCTACACCAGCTCGTATAGGATACATGCTCACACAATCATCAAAACATGTTAGCTACAACTTTATTGCACTAAGGCTGAAATATGGCAGCTTGTTAGCATCTTGTGACAAATATGTCGAACGTCTATTACACATGCTGACACCTTTCGATTCCTGAAAACCGCAATCGTTATGGTTTGACTACTTTGTGATTAGTAATTTTAATAAAATAAACAGTTATAAGGAAACCATTTGCAGGTCAATTTTGAAACAACAAATAAAGCAGATATATCAGAAATAACGGTGAAGCAATAACCATAAACTGGCTAATCCAAACATATTAAACATTACATTTACTTAACTACATAAACGAACAAATGCCGGCTATAGTGAGCAGACTAGGTTATAGTTGAAACATGTTGAAATAATCTATACCAGATTTCACTGAGAAAAGTATATAGTTTGTAAAAATATCGAAATTCTCCACAGCTGTCAATATTGCCAAAATTTTTGGTTTATCAAAATTTTCCAAATTTTATAAGAATTTAAATTTTTCTTTTTAATTTTTCGATAACTTCAAGACAGTAAAGTGACACTAAATCCTTAGCGTAACACTAACAAACACTACACAGCCTAAACATTCGCTAAAATATTTTTTTCCAAACTCAACACCTGTTTCTGTATGTTTGCATTCTTAGGGGAAGAGTTAGACTAAAAACTAACTTAAAATTATCGCTATTTATACCCAACGTGTGTATATTTGCTAGCGCCCCTTTATCTCCATTCATTACATTACCTGATCGCCTTGTAATTTCCAATGTTTCATACTTATCTAGTTTCTTAGAGTTTACTACATACCAACTGATTTTCAGTTTACACTTCCGAACACGTCTTCCACTGCACTAAACTTTTCTATTTTACCATAACTTAAATGTGTGATGTGTCTTTGAAACCTGATTTTAATTGATCTAGCTTGTTCTATGTAGCATTTATTACAATTGTTACAGCTGATGTCCATTTCTATCTAGTTTATCAACCTTGTCCTTTGGATTACCTAATGAATCAGCTTTGGGCCAGACTGATACATGGTTCTGAATCCTAGATTCCAAAAAACTTTTGCAAAACCCCTTGTACATTGATGATCAAGGGGTATTGAAATGTTTTTGGGTGTTCTTTTGTTTCAACTTAAAAAGGTGTGGAATCATGAGTTGTTTTCTTAAAGCTATGTTTATATTGTAACATACTGTATATTGTGGTATTCGTGTATTTGTATTAGTTGTCATTGGTTGTCATACATGATGTAAAGTCAAAGTGCTAGGTTAGATCTTTTGAAGTGTAAACGTCATCGAATCGTCTAGAGTTTTCGAGAATGACGGATGGATTCTAGAAATGTCATCGAATGCTCTAGATGGTTCGATGAAGTATATACAGGGTGGCCAATCGGGTGACGATAATAATTTTTTTTTAGATAGCCCGTACCGAGACCTATCCAAAACACCCCCATGTATGTGTACCGATTATTGACAGTTTTCGAGTTATGATTTTTTTTTGAAAACTTAGAAATTTTCCAGTTTTTCCAAGAAATCGTCAAAAACAAAAACAAGAGTGCTTTTTGGCTTTTATTTTTTTCTGCAATTATACTCAGTATTAAGCCTATTTTAATATTCAATAAAGAGAACCTGTACATCCGAACAATAATTAAGTACATTTTGGGCCCAAAGTTTGAAATATCTGTTTTTAGTCAGGAGACCAAAACCTTCAAAATGAGATTAAAAATACTTATGTCTGGTTCTGGAGCTTCAAGCTAATCTCAAAAACTTTGCAAGGCATTGCACTTTCGAAATAATAATGAAAAAGTAGCACTTATGGGGACATTTTGCGGCGTACGTGAGTGTTAAAGGTAAAAAGGTGATAATTCACGAATTTCCAAAATGATTTAAAACACTATTATTTTGCTTTGTTATGACAAGTTAACGAAAAAAAACTCGTAACAACTAATAAATCCGATGATCATTGATGTTTTGATGAGTTTTAATAAAAAAACTAATACCCAAATTGTGATTTTTGAAGTGTTTTTACTATGTACTATTAAACTTCTGCTAAATTAAGTTGTATGGAAAGTTAACAAAGGAAAGGAAGAATAAACAATAATCTGACTTCCAATTTCATGGCAGAATTACCTGGGAAGCGATGTCGTAGCATACGCCATCCCTTTCTTTCAGAGTAGCTTTTTGCGAGCTCATGTCGGCGAAGCGCAGTTGTGTTAATTAATTTTCGGAATAGGCAAGGCAATGTTCGGATGAACCTAAAAAGGTGATTTATATCGCTAGGTCTTCCTTGACAGGTCAGTAGACAGCCTAGCATGAATACAATAAGTTTTTCAGTTTTTCAACCCCCCACCCCCCAAACACCCAAATTCCACCTCCACCCAAAAAAACGCAGAAAATGATCAAGAACCTGTAAAGCGCCTAAAAATGAAGTTTGAGGAATATTTGAAATTACCTACTAAGACCCCACAGCATATTGCTGCCCAAATTTCATCACAGTCCATGCAGCGGTTACTGAGATTACGAGGCTAGAAAAACGCGTACAGACAGACAGACCGACAGGCAGACCGACAGACAGAACGACGGAAATGAGTGACGCGGTTTTTCGTTATGCAGACATTATAAAACGCCCAAAAAACATATTATCTCAAAATCGAAAATTTTCACGATCACAATCCTCCCTTCACCTATTGGCGAGGGAAGTAAAAGAGATGGCGTATGCTACGATAACGCTTCCCAGGTAATTCCGCCATGGAATTAAAAGTCAGATTGTTGTTTTATTATTCTTTTCCTTTGTTAACTTTCCATACAACTTAATTTAGCAGAAATTCAATAGCACACAGCAAAAAGCACAGGTATTAATTTTTTTTTATTAAAAGTGATTAAAACATCAATGATTATCATGTTTATTAGTTGTTATGAGTTTTTTTTCTTTAATTTGTCATAATAAAGTAAAATAATAGTTTTTTAAATCATTTTGGAAATTCGTGAATTATCACCTTTTTACCTTTAATAGTCACGTACGGCGCAAAATGCCCCCATAAGTGCTATTTTTTCATTATTATTTCGAAAGTGCAATGTCTTGCAGAGTTTTTAGGATTAGATTGGAGCCACAGAACCAGGCATAAGTATTTTTAATTTTATTTCGAAGGTTTTGGTCTCCTGACTAAAAACAGAGATTTCAAACTTTGGGCCCAAAATGTACTTAATTATTGTTCGGATGTACAGGTTCTCTTTATTGGATATTAAAATAGGCTTAATACTGAGTATAATTGCGGAAAAAAATAAAAGCCAAAAAGCATTTTTGTTTTTGTTTTTGATAATTTCTTGGAAAAACTGGAAAATCTCTAAGTTTTCAAAAAAAAATCATAACTCGAAAACTATCAATAATCGGTACATATACATGGGGGTGTTTTGGATAGGTCTCGGTACGGGCTATCTAAAAAAAAATTATTATCGTCACCCGATTGGCCACCCTGTATAAGGTGCTACGGGTAGCGTAGGAGTTGAGTCGAGTTGAGTTGTACCTGAGATACGGTTAGGAGATATTGTATCGAGTTGTGAAGTAAAACGGTGAAAGTTACGTCGAGTTTGATTCCCTGGGTGAAGAAAAAGAGGCCGTCGTGACAATATGTTTTCTACTAACCGTTCAACAATGTCTGTGTCATAACCATTAGCTCTGGCAACATTTTTTATGATCCCCTGTTCCTTTACGACAGTGGTTTGGGTCTTGAGTTATGTAACACACTGTAAAACATCTAGAAAGGGTAAGTGAACATGTCAAATGTAAATTTAATTGAAACAAATTGGCTGTCCATCTTTTTCACAAAACCGTCTATATCTTTATGTTATGTAATAGACCGCGAATATATCAGCAACGCAACTGGCCCAAACTCTGAGGAAGTACTCGAAACTTAAACTTGCATTGTACTCAGAATAGTTCATGAAAAGCTCAGCCAGAAGGGCAATTCCTTTGGCTGTAACTTTTTCAACGTGAAGGTGAAGAACTCTAGTGAATTGCTTTTGATTCATTGTGATCCACTAGCACATATTAGAACTACATCTGTTGAGATATAAACAATTTCGGCCACATCAATTTAAAAAATGTTTGACAATGCTAATTTGGAATAGTGACATTCACTAATAGCTGCAAAAAGAAACAAAAGCTGCTTACTATCGCATCTATCAGTTCCATTTATTTCAAATTAATTCAAATTTGAAACGCTTTGTACAATATTGATCGAGGCTACAAAAGTGAGCGAAACGTTAGTAAAGAGTCTATATTTCAACACATGTGGCTTTAAGTTTAGTTATGGACGCGAAATCACATTACATACCCCTGTATACGCCTGTGGTTTGTCGTTTGCTTAAGTTATTAAACTATCAGAAAAGCCTGACCAGATTTAATCCCATCGACAAACTTTCAGGTAGGTCCGCGATTTCCTTTCCATATTAATTATTCAGCACGCAATAAGCTTTACATCAATTAATCAATTACGCGATTTAATCTGTCATCAGTAATGAATCTTTCCTCTCAATCGATTCAGTGATTTCGGTGTGCCGGTTCGGTCACACCGATCAGCGATCGAATAATCGGCAATATAAATGATTCGAAATTATTAACCATAAACAATTTAACAGCCTTCGTTAAGAAACAGCCCATAAATCAAAGATCTCTATGTAAGCAAGTACAGGGTGGTCCTTTATTCACTAGAACTTGTTTGACATGGCCAACGACGATTAAAAAACATAGACCTTTCTCAGGGGCGGTTCCAAAATTGTGATGAGGGAGTGCCTATAAAATGTCTACTCTTTCTAAATCTAAACGCTGAAACATCGATACGGTTGCAAAGACCACAGGGTAGCTTTATTGCTTCAAAAATTCAAAAATACTTGAAATCATCAGTAGAGCTTTTTTGTTGTTGTTTCTTATCTCCGTCAACTACTCGAAACTGAATTTCACTGGTCAAATTCCAGACATACAAAATATCGAAATTTATTTTATCTTAGTCCGAAGAGTGGGGGGGGGGTCCGAACCCGAACCCCCCGTGGATCCGCCACTGACCTTTCTTTTCATTCAGTGGCAGACATGCTGCAGGTAGGTGGCATAAAATATAGGCGTATGAATGTGAAATTAGTAAATACCTTCAAGTATAAAGGCACATTTTATAACATTAATATAATAACAACAAGGATAATGAAATGTTCAATAGCAGTTCAATAATTGTAACAGGAAAAACACAAGTTCTGCGTCAGTGTATTCATAAATATTAACCTCAAATAACTCGATGTTAAATCCAAAGATTCTACACCACCATTATTTATTTTGCACACTTAACACGTTTTCACTATTTTTGATATAGCTATTATAGCTATAATATCACTCAGTCAAACGGCATAAAAATTCAAGCACAAAAAATGCAGAAATCCGTTGCTGTAAACAATACAACGTAGAACGTACGTCAAGCTTCTCAGCACAGCATAGTAAACAACCAGCACAATATCTCTGAGGATTTCCTACATAAAAAAGGCTCCCACAAAATTTGACCTTGGGATGTGAGGTTTCAGTAGAGATGCGAAAATGAAAATATCGATACCGGTACCAACTCGATATTTCTTAGCCAAATAGGCGAATTGGTTCTTACAGAGAATTTTGTGCAATTGATTACACCCCTCAATAATTATATAATTATTTTCGATACCGATACCCCTACAAAAGTACCGATACCAGCTTGGAATCGCTCAAAAAGCATCTAAGATAAAAATATTCGATATTAGTGCAGGAGTACAAGGATCGAAGTATCGTTAGCATCCCTACAAAGAAATCATCCAAAAGTGGGGACGCGCGTGTAACTGCTGCCAACCTGAGTTATTGTGCTCGCTGTTTACTATGCTGTGCTTGGAGTTTGAGGTTGCTGGAGTAGTATTTCTAATTCATAGTAGTGTGCGACGTTGCCAAATGCTGTACCTGGAAAATAGTTCTTTTATCGAGCTAAAGATATATTGTATTGAAAAGCAGTAATTTCAGAAAGACGGCAATTATTAATGTTTACGCATAGCTCTAAGACATAACTAAATTTTTTTCTTTCTGCTTAAAAGTACTGAAACATCTGAAAGATCAGACGAAAAATATTTGTTTACTGTGGCCACCAACGTGTCACCAGTGAATAGCTTGCAACACCGCTTTCATTCGTTCCGTGAATATATTTTCTATTTATGTTACACTGTCAATAGAAATTTCTATACTTTTTGATCGTAGGACATGGCGATAGTGTTACACTTGTCAATAAATAAAGCTCCTGGTTTACTGTCGTTTCAGCTACCGCTACAATATTTATGTAAACAGAGTTTGAAAATGTATATAACAAATAACAATAATACTGAAAATCACAAGATGAGTTGCAGAGTGGAAAGATCTAAAAATACCTGAAACCCAGACAATAGACTCTCACTGGCCATTTCCGAAGGAGATGATTGGATGAGGGGAGAGAGTGAACTTCAGCCTCATGTTTTTGGTGCTTCACTGATAGATTGCCTGGAGGGCAAAGGAGTGTAGAAAAGTTCTGCTCTAGTGACCTTCACGACTTCCTGGCTGAAATATACGCCATAATTATGTTATAAGTCATAAGGCAAGCAAAAAGGTTTGAGGAGGCCTTGACAAGCGCCGTACGCTATAGCTTCTCAACAAAGGTGGAGATACGCTCGACGCTTCTTCACGAAAGTGGTGAAAGACCCTTTCGCAGGATGTCATGAGGGTTTTATGGTATTAGTTCTGTGGGATCCGTAAATATTACTACGTAATCTTTGAGGGATCAAAGCGATTAGCGGACTATCTGCAATCGGACCTCAATCCCTATTCATTACGTTGGCTGATCTCTTTGAAAGCTTTGGACATAACATAAATCATGAATGTGGGGTTTCAAAACTATCAGGTGTCATTATTAAGTACATTTTAAATCCTTCTCGGCCTTCCAAGGCAGTTTTCTTGAAAGATTGACAAATGCTACACATTTATTACGTCTCTTAATCCAATCCATTACCCGAATTTTTTTGCCTTCTGATTTCTCAGCTTAAAGTAAAAATATCTTCTAACAACGGCTTGATATTTTTGCCTAACTTGCTTGTTCATTATTACGCACGTTAAATTCAAATTAATAGCAACTGTGAATAGTTACTCTACAAAAATGAACATAGTAGTGTATTTCAGAAAAAAGTATCCTATTATTTATATTAATATAAAGCTGGTTATACGCACTGCGTCCTTCCATAATGTTGTTGGTAGTTTATAAGCCGTATGGCACCTGTTTAAAAAAGTTACTACTGTTTTCTTCTTTGAAGTCAAATGCGTTTAAACATTATATAAGATTACAAGACTACTGTAATTTTGAGATGCATAGCGCACACTCTGATAGAACAACTCTGTGGAGCGTTTTCGCCTAAAAAGAGACCAAAAACCTGTTCTCTCTAGAGAAAATACTTAAAACGTGGAGTCTACTCAGTCTTTTAGTAGCACATATTCAGCAAAAAAAAGGGACGGACTGGAGTGAACCATCCTGTATACATTCAGAGTTCTCATCTCACAAGCGAACATAAAAAATAGATGTAAATCATCTCATGGGTAGCGCCTTTTTATTGTATGGTAAAAATTGAAGAAAAGGTATAAATTGTAGCGGATTTATTTGATTTCGTAATCAGAAAACTATTAAAAACGAAATAGAATGGTGAAGGGTCTGCCCACTTGTACCATTTTTTATTGCATGTTGTTATTTGGCTTGTCGATAAATTTTCGGGAGGCAATACATACGTCTGCACGGAACCTTGCAGATTATTGATTATAGTGAACAACAAGGTTAATTGCTACAAGAACCATGTATCTGTTTAACCATGATGATATATGAAAGCCATAGAACAATTGGCAATATAAAAATTGGTTTGTACATTCCAGCTGACCTTTATTATTTAGATATTAGTAAATCATATTTTTATTGAGCTAGTTCATTTATCACTCACTTGTGACATATAGGGTCTCAGAAGATGTTTTGGTTGGTAATCAAAAAATAGCTTTAAAGCTGCAACATTCAAGCCTCTATTAGCCTTTTGGATCTTTAACATCCGCAAGAAAACGGCGCCTTTAGATGAAAAATAAATTTAAAGAAACGAAACCTTTTATAGAAAGCCAATTTTATTACCTTGTCGCCTTCATTGAGCCATTTCTATGGTATCGTACCTGAAATTTGGCACAAACATGAGTCAAGAAATATTGTGAAAATGCCTAAAACGTAGCAGATGTATTCTTGCATAAATTAAAATTCTTTGTAATCACTCCATATCAAAAAAAGTTACTTTGACATTTATGGTGTTTTATGTATAAGTATACAGGGTTATTCACGTTATTCGACACGGAGCATTATGGCTAAAGTATTTGATAAAAAAGAAAATAAAAATTTCGGATGGATAGAGAACCATAAAGACTACATTCTAAAAATATTTTCATGTTATACAGTGTGTCCCAAAAACACGAAATGTATCAAAGTTATGTTTTTTTAAATGGAACACCCCGTATATTATTGCATATTCAGATTCCTTGGTCAATTCTAGTGTGACTTTATGTATCATACATGGGACTTAAAGCCAACCGTTTAGGTGTAAATCACCATTTTCGGTATAAGTAGATATCAGGGAAAAATTGAATATCGCAGAGAATATAAAATCTGGAAGGCTGTGACTTTGCCGTATTACTAAGCATAAAATGCGCCAGCCCTGACGAGACTGTGAAATTTAAATTACGTTTATGCTTGGAGAAATCGGTCGATTAATTAAGGAAACTTCGATCAGCGATAACTTGATTTTTTCAAATGGGAATGCCTAATTTTTTTTTATACGGTTAAACGTAGAATTTGACAACCTTTCTAATGATATAAGGTTGTGAATATCAATCTCTGGTAGTTTTCATTTAATTTTAAATTTTCAAACAAATCGGCGTTTTTCAATTTTCCTACATAGAAGCAGCGTAGCAGGCCATGAAATATAAACAAAAACCTGTTCAGCTAGAAGAAAACAACTAACTTAGCAGAAAAATACACACGAACCAGACTAAAGGGGCAAGATTATAAAAATTACTCACAACAAACAAAGTCTAACCAGAAACAACGGCGGTAACATATCTTTGGTCAAAGAGAAGCTGGAGTATGGCAGAAATGGATTTTTTTCACTGCCTACTAGCTACTGCAATGTACTAGAGATTGGCAATTTCCAAAACCATTAAAAATTTTGAAATGAAACGATAACTACTAGACAATGTTGTAGGCAGTTTATTATTTTTATAATAAAATTTCACATTTAATGATATAAAAAAGTATGAAATTCTGTCAAAACCCAAGTCAAAAGTACCTCTGACTGGAGCTCTGAAAATTCTTCATTAGCTATTATTAGCAAGATGGCAGAAAATGAAGAATGAATTACAATTTGTTCAAATTATAAAGCATAACTTAAATGGCAGAAAATTTAAATCTGATTTGTCAGTATTCCTTTTTTGCAATATTGCTAATTAATAGGTACTGAAGAATTTTCATAACTCTAGTCAGAGGTACTTTTGACTCGAGTTTTGACAGAATTGCATACTTTTTTATATCATTAATTGTGAAATTTCATTATGAAAATAATAAACTGCCTACAACATTGTCTAGTAGTTTTCGTTTCATTTCAAAATTTTTATTGGTTTTGGAAGTTTCCAATCTCTAGAACATTGCAGTAGCTAATAGGCAGTGAAAAAAATCCATTTCTGCCATACTCCAGCTTCTCTTTGACCAACGATATGTTACCGCCGTTGTTTCTGGTTAGACTTTGTTTGTTGTGAGTAATTTTTATAATCTTGCCCCTTTTGTCTAGTTCGTGTGTATTTTTCTGCTAAGTTAGTTGTTTTCTTCTAGCTGAACAGGTTTTTGTTTATATTTCATGGCCTGCTACGCTTCTTGTATGTAGGAAAATTGAAAAACGCCGATCTGTTTGAAAATTTAAAATTAAACGAAAACTACCAGAGATTGATATTCACAGCCTCATATCGTTGAAAAGGTTGTCAAATTCTACGTTTAACCGTATAAAAAAATTAGGCATTCCCATTAAAAAAAATCAAGTTATCGCTGATCGAAGTTTCCTTAATTAATCGACCGATTTCTCCAAGCATAAACGTAATTTAAATTTCACAGTCTCGTAAGGGCTGGCGAATTTTATGCTTAGTAATACGGCAAAGTCACAGCCTTCCAGATTTTATAATCTCTGCGATATTCAATTTTTCCCTGATATCTACTTCTACCGAAAATGGTGATATACACCTAAACGGTTCGCTTTAAGTCCCATGTATGATACATAAAGTCACACTAGAATTCATCAGGGAATCTGAATATGCAATAATATACGGGGTGTTCCATTTAAAAAAACATAACTTTGATACATTTCGTGTTTTTGGGACACCCTGTATAACATGAAAATATTTTTAAAATGTAGTCTTTATGGGTCTCTATCCATCCGAAATTATTATTTTCTTTTTTATCAAATACTTTAGCCATAATGCTCCGTGTCGAATAACGTGAATAACCCTGTATATTGTGTAATTTATAATTTAAATTAATGGTGCCGTAGAAATAACAGTTTGGCGGTTAGAATGAAGTTCTATCCACTCATTGATTTCTTTCACTCGCTAACACTGCTCGGGTGAGAAATCTCCCTTATTGTATGATTTTTTCTTACAGAATCTACAAATATTAAGTCATTTTTTCTTCCAGTTTCAGAGCCTGTTTGAAAAGAGTTGGTACAAGTGATGCCAACTTAGTTGGCAAGCTGTTCTTCAACTTCGTTCAGACAAAATGCTTCGTGCTGAAGCCAAAAAAGAAGTGTGTGCGAACCTCCTGGTGGGGGACATGTGAGAAGCACAAGGTTGTGAAGCAGGCCATTCTGAGGGACAACTCAGCTTACTAATACTTAAATCCACAAATTACTCCGTACTTACAGGTATCAATCAAAAACTATTTCGTTTCCTTGCTGCATGTAGCATGACACGATACATTGTAAAGGCGTCAGGGTAATATCATCACTATTCAAACAATAATATTCTGCAAGTGTAGTAGCATATAAAAGTTTCACACAGGTGTTGAATTTCTGTCAAAGAATTTTTTAATAATAAAGAATCCTCAAGAATTTTGGAGATTCTCATTTAAAAATTAATATTTTCAGGTAAATTGCTTTATTGTTTAAGACATTATTACAAAATTATAATCTTTTAATTGCAGATAATGGTTCATTTTACTAATACACTTTATTTGGGTACTAAAACCACGTAGCTGTGTTCAAAGTTCCAGTCATCAAGGTCCAGAAAAAATATCTGTATGTCATTATTATAATTACTATAATAGTAAGATTACAGGCAGAATCAGATTTTCATAATAATCACAGTGGTGTCCAGGACCGCTGATTACAAATCCGGTTGCAATTTTGAGTTTCATTACTTTTGGCGAAAATCAAAAATTTTACATCTCCAGGTTTACCTGAAAAATTGAAAGCCCTTATTTGGTTTTGTATTAAGATGAAATCTCTGTTTTGGTTAATTTGAAGGTGTTAATTAGAAATACGGCTGCAGTTTTGAGTTTCAGTTTCGTATGACAAAAATCAAAAATTTCAGATCTTTCAGATTTGCCTAAAAAATCGAAAATTTTGATTTGGATTTCTATTGAGATGAAGCCTCGTGTTTTGAATGATTTTAGGGTGCTGATTACAAATCCTGTCATAGTTTTGAGTTTCAATCTCGTTTGACAAAAATTAAAAAATTCAAATTCTTTAGACCTTCAAGTATGACTAAAAAACCAAAAACCTTTATTGGACTTTCTATTGAGATGATAGCTCATGTTTTGGGTTTTGGGGGTGCTGATTACAAATCTGGTCACAGTTTTGAGTTTCAATCTCGTTTGACGAAAATCAAAAACTTCAGATATCTCAGATCTCCAGGTTTGCCTAAACAATCGAAAACCTTTATTTGGCTTTCTATTGAGATGATTTCTCGTGTTTTAGATACTTTGAAAAAGTGTCCTTTGAGAGCTGTTGCGATTATTACTCTTCATTTGGACTTTAATAGATTTTTGTCTGCTTGGTTGGTCATTAAATCTCTTTCCGATCATTACTGATTATAGTTATATTGGTATTTTCAAAGCTTGAAAAAGGATACTAATTAGCTTTGCATGACCTTAGAAGCATTTTCTGGCCTCTTTCAATGCAATAAAATCAAAGCCAGCTAATTGTCCATGGACAGTCAAATGCTCAAGCAGTACCTCTGATCCTAATGTTGTTTAGAAAGTTTTATTTCCTGAATTCTTCTACTATGTAATTTAAAAAAAAGTATTACCCGGGCCACAAATTAATCAATTTAGCAAGACTTCGACAGAATACGAAATAGTTTTTGTAAGATACATGTAAGAGATCTTGTGAATGCAGGATGAAGATAAAATATTCAAAAGGCGAGAACTGCTATTAAAAAAAACATAAGCAACTCGATGTGGCATACTTTGTTTGAATTTTGATTATTATTTGAGTCAACAGTATTATCAGAAAAATATTCCGTGGTAAGAATTGAATACACATATATATTTTGTCTCCATCTTGTGCATTATATTTATTTTTAAATTATATCGAAGAAACAGAATGTGATTTTACATTTAATGATTTTCCCTGTAGTTGACTTTTTTCCTGTATAAATAAATTTTATTTTTGTATATATATATAATAATATATGTAAAAATGTACTACGATTCAAAAAGTAGTCCAATGTGACTTAAGTTATATCTTTTCTCACGATGGCTCCTAGGAACAAAAGCAGTCAGTGACTGATAGAGAGCCAAAAAAAACAAAACAAAAAGACTCTACTCTTCTCAGACATGTAAGAAATATAAAGAGGAACAAAAGCTCGTCCAAATTAGTTTGTCACTTTTTTCAAAAATATTATATTTTGAGCATTTCAGGTTAGCTTTGTTTTCTTTAAATATCGACAATCTGTAACGTAATGAAAAACGGTTCAAACAAGAACTGAGTTGTCATTCTGAAGGTAGGGTCTATCGTATTCTGCATTCAACACTTTTTTTGTGAACGTCATTCCCGAAAACTCACCTCCAACTTTTTGTTTTCAAATAGCACCCCATAAGTTTTCCTACATAAACAATATCCCCATCTTATTCAAAATAATCTTGTGGTATCTTTGAGGTTGTACGCAAACTTTTTTTTTCGTAAAATCATTAGCCAAATATAAATAAAATTAGAATTTGTTTGACGCCTAATATTTTTGCAAAAAAAATAAAACTGGAAGGATTTTTAAGGATACTGAATGACTTAATTTTTGTAAGAAAAACTGTGAGGTGCTATTTGAAAAAAAAAGTTGGAGGTTAGTTTCAGTGGTCGAAGTACGAAAAAAAATGTGTCCAAAGCATGGTATGATAGGATCATTTAGTTACCTTGAAAGGCCCATTTAGTTTTCTTTTTTATCAAATCCTTATTTTATTTATCTTATGCGTACGACTTTACGAAAAAAATAGGTTTGTATATAAAACTAAAGGCAGATTTAGAAGTAGAAAAAATATTTTGAAACCATAGTATGATAGACCCTATAAATAGTACTTTCAAAAACACCACTCAGCCTTTGTTTGAACTCTCTCTTGTTACGAGAATATCACGTGTTAAGGAAATTCTGGGACACCCGGTATACCAATCGTGAGAAAAAATAGAGACGTCGTCCAGTTTTAGTGATATCTTCGTAAGAATGGTGCAATGAATGAATACTTTGTCGAAACAATTACAATCAGAAAATAACTTTTGCAATATTTTGTGTCTTCTGGTTATACGTATAAGGCTAAACTTTATTATAATATCAGTTGCACTATTCTTGTGACAATACTCGTAATTTTTAGATACAAAAAGCGAATAATCAACATCTGTGTAGATATTAGGTTATATTGTAGGAATTAAATGTTTCTGTGTTAATTCTTCTCGTGCCAAATTTGGAATTATATATTTCTGTATACCTACTAAGCACTAAGACAATACCAAACCTGACTGGGTTAAAACATGGCGATTTTAGGATTGTCTTTCACAATTCAGTGGCTTCCTAGTTTAAATAAAAATAAAAAAGAGGATCGTCGTAAATTAGCTGTAATTGAAGAAACACGACCTAATAAATATGAATCCAATCTCTGGTGGACCTACACTAAACTTGAAATTTGGCATCATATAAGTAAATTGAAAATTAAAGCGAGTACCGTTGAACTGATGCCGCACATTTTCATGTCTTTGTATACTTTGTCAGACTTCTTAGGATAGACTTTACATGGCCAAGTACACAGGTCTCATTATTACTTTTGAAATAAGGGAAGCTACATCGTATTCAAAATACTGGAAATGTATAAAACATTTCCTTGACAAACTTGAAAGGTAACTGAATACTGAGGATGCAGTTATTAAGTATCTCATGTTTTATATGGACGTACGTACTTATAAGGGACGTTTCACTCAAAAAATCAACGTAGGGGAAAATGAAAAATAAAATTAGCAACGCACAAAGAACTGTTTCGTTGCAGTTAATGTCGAGCCTTTTCCGTTATAAGTATAGATTAGAGATTAGGTTGTGCTGCTTGACAGAACCGTATTGATTGAAACTTCGATTGTTCGATCTCGTTTTGTATTTGGTGTTATAATGGGATCACAGAAAATAAAAAAGAAAGAATTAGTGGGAGGATAACACTCTGACCAACATCAGATTCGCTGCGCCGAAGTCAAATTTTGCTATACATTTTTTTTCTTCGTTAATTTGTTTCTTTCAAAATTTGGTTTGAATTAATCATTGGTATGTTTTTTGCAGTAGCAATAAATTTTTACCCTTTCAAATTGCTGAACACACTAACGATAACGGAGTCGTCTAGGTCTACCGTAGCAAGCAAAACCTAACTTATATGCACCAATGGCATATATAACCATCCCCTTCCCCCAGAACTCTACAAAATCAATTTTGAGAGATGCTATTGCTTTGCATTTTTTTGTACCCAATACATAATAAATATACATTATATAAAATATGCAGTGGCTGCTAAATCCATTCTTTGTTCGAAATTAATGAGAATATCTATGAACGTGCCTAGTTCCCAATTTGGCGCGTCAAAATTAAAATTGCTCAAACCGTTCTAGTGGAGAGCAGCGAAGTTAAAAAACTTATATAAGCAAAAACCAAATTCATGACCCCTGCCTGATTTGAGCACTCACTTGAAGTAAGTCGCCCCCCCCCCTGCTGCACAATTTTCTGGCGGCGCCCTTACCTCGAGGGGCACAATTTTTGATGCGCTGTGGTGTAGTGCACATAAAAGCTGTTTGTAACCGCGTGACCGAACAATTTATACTAGAGTTTTGAGTAAATTAAAATACTCAGATTAATATTTCTATAAATTAGTGTTTCATAATTTTGACAAGGACTCACGGTTGCTGTTGAACGGTGACAGCTTTTGAGCTGTTATTGATTGAATTTTATTGACGCAATTTGAGAGCTTTATAAGTTCTGTGTTGTAACGTTTAGAATTATCTGCTTCAATTATCAAGAAGGAAGTATGAGCAACAAGAGCCAGAAAAATTTGTTTGCATTATCTTCTTTTCCCCTAGACGGTTCATATCTATGCGCCGCTCCTCCCCCCCCCCCCCGGAACTAATTTTTATATACGCCACTGATGTGTACCCTAACCCATTCAATAGTGAAACTTCCCTTAACTGTTGTGCCAAAAATGTGTAAGACAACATTTATAAAGCAAACTATGTGTTTGCTTATGGTTTTCTAAATGATGCTGTTAGCTCCCATTTCACCACTAGGAACAACGGTTCTCTGCGAAAAACGTTTCCTTGGTTATACAGCCTAGCGCACCCTAATACATCTGTGTTAGTATTAAAAAGCTGTAAAACGAAGAAACGACCATAATACAGCTGTGTGAGAGTCCCTTTTGTCTTCTTCCATACTCATAAATTACCACTAGTATTGCTAGTAATAAAATCTCAGAATCTATTGTATTCATGATATATTTGCTATTGTTTTCGCAAAATAAAATGTACTGAAATATTATCGTATTATTTCATTTCCTCATTGTATCTAAGCACCAATCTGTTATATAAAACTTGTCATCATACACACAAAAAACTAGACATTTTATTGTTGTTATATCAGCATACGGATTGTCGCTTCTCGCCTCGAGGAAGAGCTTATGCTTGATCAACCAAATTTAATCTTGTTCGTCTTGTAGCAGGTGTGTATTTTTAACATGTTTTTATTAGCTTCATCTGGATGTTTGTATGTATGTTTGTATGTTTGTAACCGACTCGTTTGGATTCCACTTTGGCCCACTTTAAACGAACAGATTTAATTTAAACTTTGTGCACTTATCATGAACCGGTGACAATACAATAATTTAAAACAGAGGTTCTCAAACATTTTTGTGTCGTAGACCCCTTGCTATGTTTTTTGTTTTTGGATAGACCCCCTACTTACGAGATACTGATTTTTTGTAAATTTCTAACTGTAGTGAAGTTTAGTGTTAAAGACTTAAAGTAAAAACACATGTTAAGTTTCATACATTTATTAAATGCGGTTTGCATTAAATGCTGTAAATGGCTTCGCATAAGAAAGGAGAGACGATTAGAGGCGAAGCTCGGGAAGTAACAGCTCGGGTAATTGAGGCGTGTGATGGGGAATCTCGTAATCATGCGTTGAAGATTCCTCTTCATGCAAAAACTGAAAGAGCGGCTTATTATACCGGAGTGTCGGCAACTACCATAAAAAAGGATTAGGAATGAGATTCCTAAGATGAACATGGAAGATCCTGGAAGTTCACTTGCCACACCAGGCGTACAAAGGCCACGCTCAGCAATAGGGAAGATATAATAAGCTCCAACAGTGAAAATGCGTTGCTATCAGGATTTCTTATAAATTCGGTTAATAACAGTGAAAATCTAAAATTTTGTAAAATTTTTTATTTAGAAAAATACGAAGACAAGTTCAAGTAAGTTCAACTGTGAGCTGTTTAAAATATACTTGTCTAACATTTTCCACTGGTACAATTAGTATATTATAATAAAGTCGTCTCTCTCCAAGGCACGTCATGCGACGCTCCTAGTCAGAGAGAACGTAAAACTGCCTTGTCCCAACAAACCGATCTTCTCTCGTGTCTCGAACAGTGTTATTATGTGCCGGTTTTTACAAGTTCAAAATGTATTGCGATCACAAAGCAAATGCCTATATCCTACAACTTACACAATTTTATAAACATATATAATATTTTTTTACTTTGTAGGTACTTAGTAAGTATAATGTTAGTAAATAGGTACTAGCAGTGTATGTTGAGATCCGCTATCGTGGACCCCCATTTTCGTTTCATGGACCCTCAATTTTTTTTCGCTGGTGTAGGCCCCTTGCAGATAGTCATAGACCACTTTGGGAATCACCGATTTAAAAGGTCATTTAAATGTTATAAATACATATTGTTTGAAAAACTAAAAAGCACGGTTTTATAGCAAAAAGAAGTGCTAAACAATTCTTAGTATAAGCTGAAAATAAAAATGAACGAAAAATACCACTATTATTGTGAAAAAATTAAGTCAAGTTCATTGACTCAGTACTTCCTACAGATTACGGTGACACCATTTTGTTAGTTTCCCATAGCATGGAGCTATAGCCTGAAGTCCCCTTGCAAACCAAATTATCGCCCGCTCTCCTGCAAAAAAAACATCCAACACAAAAACTCTCGTAAATATTTTCTTGCTTCTCTCTTCGTAGGAACAATTTCTATTCCGAAATCTTCAACTGGTATCCTAATCAGGTGGTATGCAGATTTTCTGATACTTAGAAACAGATTATATTACCAGTATCAACCTTTAAAGGACAATTAAATGCTCCAGAGTTTCCCAACGATCCTAGCTGAGACCCCATCCTGCCCCGGCTCATTTTAACCACTTTGAAAAAAAAGTAGAAAATGATCAGTGATCCACAACTTCAACAGCTTTTATATTGCACTGTTTCTTCTTTAATTTAGTTTTACTGCCACTGAGACAATTTTCAAAAACCATAGACTTTATCGACCACGGTACGGTTCAAAAATTTTATTGCTCTCAGTTTAGTGAAGAGCTACATACATTACAGAATTATCTACAGTAATATAATTTCAAGAAATGTTTTTTGTCTAAGCTGAAAAGTATATTATGCTGCTTCTTTAAAGGGCAACGAAATGCCCACTACGAATAGAACACATTTTTAACCCTCACAACCCTCCACCCCAATATTACCTGCTTTAAAAATGTAGAAAATACTTAGAAACCCTCAAACCCTAAAAACGAAGTTTATGCTGTTGCTATACTTTTAGTTTTTTTATTATTGCTGTGCTACTGACACGATTTGTAAAAACCATACGTGTTTTTCATCCTCGCCACGGTAGTAATACTATGCCAAAATATCATTAGAATCAATTGAATAATTATCAGGTTATTATCACAATACGGAATGATCTAAAGTTCCTTGGTTTCGTAATAGCCAAGGCAATGTTCTGATGGACTTGAAAAAGTGTATTATGCCCCTAGATCTTTCTTTCACAGGTCAATGGACGGCCTATTATGACAAATTTTTCAGTTTTACAACCTCCCACCACCCAACCACCCCAATTTCACCCCCACCAAAAGATGAAATTTGAGGAACATTTAAAATTCTTCGTTGTTAGCTAATTACTCTGCGGCCTACGCACCAATTCCCAAAATTATCGCAGCATTACCTACTGCGACTCCACAGCATATCGCTACCCAAATTTCATCACAATCCATGCAGCGGTTAATGATATTACGAGGCTAGAAAAAAGCCAACAGACAGACCGACAGACAGACAAACCAACTGAAATGAGTGACGTAGATGTTCGTTATATAGATATCATAAAATGCCAAAAAGCTTATTACCTCAAGTTATGAATGAAATCTCTGACAGTCTCTCAGCTGATGACGATCAAGCCTCGACATAAAAATATAACTCCGTGACTGCAACACAATGACGCCCTCGAATTTCATCCCATATATTTTCAGTCTAAGGCCATTATCTAATTGGTCACTAAGAATCGACCATTAAATCAAACTTTTTCCATGGCGTGCCCTTTATGGTATAGAGTTTAAAGGTAACACGGAACTTTTGATGTCACTGCATTGTTCGTTTGGCTGTGGAAAAACGCTAGATAGTATATTATGGAGCCTACGCGCATTTTAATTCAGAGTTGTGAATGAGCGCTGTATGTGGACTAACGGGACATCCAACGAAAGAAAAAATAAGCACTGAGGTCAACATGCAAAGAAGATAATTTCAGCTTTCTCATGTCACTTGTAATGAGGCGTTGCTAGCAAAATAGGAAGGAAAGCAGAACCTAGCTAGATAACCTGTTTTCAGCAGGGAATTGATAATATTCTGCTCATATGTACGTTTTGCTGCTGGTCAAGGGCGTAGGTATCCAATCAGTCTTGGGGGGGCGGTAGAAGGGTTATGGGGTTTGTGTATGCTTTCACCATTTTCTCTAATACCTTAGTCCCTACAGTCAAAGTTTACGGAATACATATAAGTTGGATCACTCCGCAAAAATATCAAAACGGCCTGCCCCTTGCTCCGTCTCCCCGGTACACCGGTAGCAGTGTACCGACGTCAGCCGGGAGATACGGGGCGGCGCAAAGTAGAGGTTGAACGTGTTTAACGCGAAGTATGTTGTTTGCAGGAAGTTGATAATATTTTTAGAAGTTTGATTTTATCAATTAAATTTATTAACGGATGGAAAATGACAATCAGATCCATCCTTATTTTGTGGTAAACCTTGAAATGTAAAGGATATAAATACAGGGTGTTTCGCGACGATTAAGACAAGCAATATGTCGGAACTGGGCAGTAGTAGAGAACTATAATTTTGGGGATGTAAATCAGAGCAGATGTTGTGCATTTTTCTGTCATTGTCAATGAGGTATGTGTTTTTGGTCACGTGACATTCGATTCAAAATTATTAATGGGACACCCTCTACATTTGTGCCTTTCTGTGTTCCTCCCGATAAAACAATTCCAACAAACTAGCACACTCGTGGTCCAAAGTGATTAATTCAAGACCTCCAGGTACTTAAAGGATTGTATCATTCGGCGGTTTTACTATACCACCCAGCGACATTCTAAATTACATTTTAGAGCTCGGAAATATTTTTATTGATAACTTTAACAATTTAGTTTCTACAGTAGCAATTGGAATGACACTGAAAAGTAAAATGTCAAAAATAATTTACTCACATCCATGTAAAGCAATTCCACATGATTATTTTTTAAAATTGTACATACGAGTTCGTATATACTATACCATAAAATTTATAAACTGTGATCTCCAAAATAAGCTAAATAAACAAAGCTCAAGGTAAAAATACTGCAGCACCTTTGAACCAATTTTTCCGCATCTATAAAATAGCTACAATATGTGAAGTCATTAAATTTGAGATTCATTAGTAATAGGTTTACTAGGTTTTATTTTTCATATCCCTTTATGTAACTTTGTGCATTAGCAAAATAAACGTTATATTTGTATATGTATGTCTAAATCGACCGTCAATGCCTAGTTCTCTACTAAAAGACCCTCGTACTTGATTTAAAAACATTGCAAAAACTAACTGGCGCGTGCGGCCGCGGCATCGCTTTCATGTGAGATCTTCAAAGTGCCGACGGAGAGTGATCCAAATTATGTATTCCGTAAACTTTGCTACAGTTGAAGGTGAAGCAGCAGAAAGGAATACCTACATGAATAGTATTTTAATAAAGAGGGTGAAAATAAGCAGCAATTGAAACAGTGGATTTTAGGAAGATGAAAAAACATCAACTGATGTGATAATCAATTTTTTTTTGTTTGGCACTAGGATCTAGTCCCATTAGCCAGCATCATATTATGTAAAGGTTTTGAAATCGTAGTTTAACTGATTATGAATAATAAAATAATAATAATAAAAAAAAATTATAGTAATAAGGCGAGAGTGAACGCCTACCGTGGGTACACCATCTGTTGAACAAATATATGTAAGGCTTTAACTGACTATTTAGTGCAAACATAATACTTTGGTGTTTAGTGTAGAGATTAGGTGAGGAAGATATATTACTGATGTTCTGAAAAGTTCAGATGAGTGGCTTATATAGTTTTCATGAACCATGGGAAGAAGACTCAAAGACCAAGCACTCAGTTACAAAAGAGAGGGATGAAACTAAAAACAATATCGACACTTATTTCAACAAATCTAAGAAGGAAGGGGAAGTGGGTCAGACAGGGGCACAATTTTAATTTCATGAAATACAAAATAAGAATATGTACGATTGTACGTATTAGGGTAAACATTTTATCAGTGCAGCATAAAAAACTAAATAATCATAAACACTAACAGCATTTTGGCTTAAATATTAATTAATAACGATATTCGTATGTTATGTGAAACAAGAAGAGGAATCAATGCTTTTAATTCCAGTCAGGCTATAGGATTGTGGAAATCGTACAAAAAATATGCAGTTGATTTTATGTTATCGCAAGGTTTGCAGAATTTCATTTTGATATGATGATACCTGATTCAAATTATTTATTTCGAAAATCAAAGTTGATTAAAAATACGAGAAAATGAAAATTGGAGCATAAAATATGCTAAAATAGAAATAGATTATGCAATATGCATTGATCTGTTATTTTTAATAGTATATGATTAGATATACCGAATTTAATGCAATAATACGTTTTCATAAAGATTACGTAACTGAAATTTACATATGAACCATTTCTTCCTTGGGAAAAACAATGAAATACTGAGCTGCTAATTCGCAATTTATGAATCCGGTATTAATATATTACAACCCCCTCCTTATATCCCAGTCTTGGAGGTGTGTGTCTAAGAATCTGATTTAGTTCTTGAAAAAACAAATTAGAGAACTGTATGAATCAGCGGATAGTGCATGTGAATAAATACATCCCAAATTTATTGAAAAAATAATTAGGCTTAGCTGTGATTTTTTGCATAGCACGGAATTAAGAATATATTTTTCTACAAATTGCGTGGGATGCTCAGAGTCCAGATTTTTTAACCGATACTCATTCACTCATCACCATCACTTTTGGCACATACATTTTTCTTTAGAAATATATTTCCAAAGAGTCCGTCATTCCCTTTAAAATTTTTTTTCCGTACAGATATAATTTTTCTAGATGTATCATATACTATACGTGAAAGTTATGTATTACACTATTAGTTTCAATAAATGACCATATTCTATTCATAGAACAATAGGCCTTAAAGGCTTCAGTCCTAACGGCTCCCAGAGAAAAAAACCTAACGTATGAGCTGTTTAAGTCTTTAGGGGGACGCCATGGACCCTATGCCCTATGACCACCAGTACTTTGCACAGTTTGTATATGCCTTTTGTACCCCAAAAAACTATAAACTACTTATAATCTAAAATACACTGCTTCTTATTGGCGCCGAGTATGCTATCCTAGGTAACCTTGTGGAGGTTTTGTTATTCGGTATAGTGTTGACAACCGCTGTTGCCTCCAAGATAGCTTTGAGCATCTCCTTGAGTTGTTTATTTTCCTTCAGCAACAGCTTCTTTTCCTCCTTTATCTCCATTACATCCACCTCCACTTTACTGTACTCTTCCCAGAAGTGTTCTAGGCTTTTTAGAGACTCAAGGCACTTATCTACAATACTGGGTTGCTGTTTTGGCTCGTGACTTGAGGACGAAGATGTGGATGGAAGGGAAACTTCCAGGTTTTTCATTTGCAGAGTGACCTGATCGACAGTGGTGACATCCTTCGTTTCTGGGGTTGGCGTATCCAATGTGCTTACAGAAATCGCAGTTTTCGGTCGTGGTTTGATTTTAGCCAACTGTTGATGGAGTTCTACTGGAGGTGCTAAAAACAGAGTT
Source organism: Callosobruchus maculatus (assembly GCA_951848785.1). Lineage (NCBI taxonomy): Eukaryota > Metazoa > Arthropoda > Insecta > Coleoptera > Chrysomelidae > Callosobruchus > Callosobruchus maculatus. Next base: position 13,714,219 of record CATOUR010000059.1, read on the forward strand.
GAAATGGCGCAAAGTAAATATTAATCTGCTTCCCGAATATGCTAAACAAAACGCTAAAAAGGACGTTGCATGTTTTTATAATATTAGATTTGTGCTCCAACTTGGATCCCTACCGAATCACCTTAAACTGATTGGAAGTATTCAGAAAGCCCAAAAATAAACATTAAAAGCACGTTTAAGTTTTTTGTTTGTTGATGATTCACTAACCCTAATGCAAGAGTTGCATCATTGCTTGTAAAAATCTATGACCTGGATGCTAAAGAAGGCGGAAATGGATAAACTGGAGGGTTTCGAAAGAGGGTGTTACCGAAGGATGCTGAGTGCCTCTTAGACTGATAGGATCTGAAATGTGGAAGTACGACAGAGAATACAAAAATAGGAAGAAATAGCAGCTTCATGAGAAAAAAACTAAAATACCTTGGTGATGTTATAAGGAGACCCAAATATATACTGCTACAAAACATTATGGAAGGGAAAGTTAAGGGCAAGAGAAGCCAAGGAAGACAATGGAGCTCTAGGCTGAAAAACTTGAGGGATTGGTTTGGAATGACGTCAAATCAATTGTTTAGAACCGCTTCAAACAATAACAGTAAACTTGTCGAGAAATATCGCGTTCAATAAGTTTACAATAAATATACGCATATTCCATTGGAACTTCAACCTCTATATAGTACTTGAATGGTAACAGTACTCACAGGAACTGTATGAGAAGGTATTGAGTACCAATAACTTGCCTGCTTCCTTCGTTCCTTCAGATTTCTCTTTAATTTCTTTAGATTTCATATCTGGTTGACAGCTTGATGATGATGAGATCCTTGCAGGTAGCCATTTCAATATCTTCTCGCGATCAGTCACAAATTTTTGACACTTCTCACTCAACATCAGCAACGTTTCTCCTTTCGCTGAGATTTTCTCTAGACAGGTGATGGTTTTATAGGATGTATCGGTGAGAAATTCTAATTTCAACTTGTCATTTCGCAGATCGCCTTTCAGCGTTTGTTTAGCTTTAATGTAGAGATCATTTATTGCTTTCAATTCGTTTTCCAAACCGCTTATCGTGGCGCTCCGTTCTGATCGCAAATTAGTTAATTCCTGTTTCAGCCGCTCTTTCAATGCCTGCAAACAAAATATGATAGTCCAGTCAATTTATACATACATCTGCCTAAAATTATACACGATTGGAAAAGTTGAAACTGGCTTGTGTAATCTGCAAGGCAACTAACAGAGAAGGTACACACGGGCAAAGCCATCAGTTAAAAAGAGACACCTAACCTCTCATACATCCTACATTCCCACTACATTCACAGCCAGGCGTTGTAAAAGAGCGCAAGGTGGAGCGCAGTGATCTCTTACTCAAAGCACCGTACATTACCAAAGACAAGTAGGGTCACTCGCCGTGCCGACTTTGATGTGAGTCTCACAAATGCGAGCCGCCTCGAATTCAGAGGGGTTCCCTTCGTGCGATCTCGTTTATAATACTTACAGGGAATCCGACTGTGCGGTATTGTCGACGTCAACGGTCGACGTTCACTTTACTTATACGGGGGTCAATAGAAATGAATTCTATAGTATAGATAAAAAATAATTTATTATTCAATAAACCATTCAACACAGTAACTGCAGATGCAGCTACTGGGGTGGCAAATAGCTCAAGAAGTATTATAGATCATGTTTTGTCAGACAGATGTAGTAATTTGAAATGTACGATTCAAGTAGTAAGTAACAGTAACAGTCTGATCATTCATAATTTGTTGTCAATAACCTTAGGTGTAAACATAAAAGTACTTGCGACAAAATATAGAGAAGAAGTAAACAGAATAGATCATAAAAAATTCGTCTCAAAACTTGAAAAGAATATTCAAACTACAGAAGTTCAATCATTTCAGGAACTAATTGACTTAATCACTTCTTGTAAAAAAGATTCGGAATTCAAAAAGACGTAAAAATAACGACTGGATAAATCAAGAAATTCTTGAAATGATTGAAAACCGAGTCAAAATTTATAAACAAAAAGTTAAAGAATCGGGAAACACAAATTTGGAAAATGGATTTAAAAAACTTAAGAATCAAGTCAATAACAAAATTAAGGTATTAAAAAAACATTTAAAAATCAATGGGAATAAGTAGGCACAAATATAAAAAACAATGGAGCCATATACAGAGCATGTCGCCGGCATTTTTTTGTGAAATACACGCCAGAATCCGCCAGCTTGCGTAGTATCCAAGAGCACAGCTGGAAAGACCACATTTGGGGCGGAGCTTAGAGTGACCCTACCTGTCTTTGTTAATGTACGGTGCTCAAAGCGAGTATCGCATGTTGCTAGGTTATAGGTATGCTTGTAGCCAGCTTTTGGCATGAAAGTCGGCAGAAATCACCAATACTTGGCATGAATGAAATAACATCGCCAGAAGTGGCGACTTCGCGGTTGTAAATGTGAAAGTTGCTAAAACCGAAACGCCCAGTATGACATATTCTGTAAGTGAAGGTGACCTCTGACCTACGGATCTGCAAAAATATGTCAAACTGGAATTATCCTATGATTAACCTGTGGTCTAGGTCACATTCATTGCAGGTCGCTTAGAATGTCTTGGACTCTTTGAGGAGATTACGTCAAAACCAGTATAGGACTGTTTCAACACACTCAGCTTGCTAGCTTTACACAACGCTGTACAACTTCCCTGTGAGATCACTTTATTTTAAAACTTCTAATTGCGAATCAACTCCAGCTTTTCAAATAATGGTTGTTTTGAGACATTGGGGCGTTTTTGGACCACCTTGCAGAGTCCTTATAGCTGCTTCAGAAGGCAGCATATTACATGATCCCTGTTCCTTGCAATATTATTAAATATGATGATATAGTCATTAAATTGTTTGCTTAATAAGCACGTCAAACATACCTAATGATATTGGACGTGCCAAATGTTCAATCTAATGCCAAGTATCTTGTTTGAACTCGGAGAATTGGCAATATTTTACACAGATAATCATTATCGAAGGCAGTAGCAGTCAGAAAACTAGTTTACATGTTTGAAATATAATTAGTTGGCATTTCAATTGGCTGGGTTTCCGCGTTTTCTTAACGAGATTGATAATATATGGCTGAAAATATCTATACTGATGAAAAGTACTTGATATATAGCGGAAAGTATACATCTTACGTAATGATAATTTACATTTGGAAGTTTTAGTAATTACACATTTAAGTTTCTTTAAATTTATAGGACATGTAGGTGTGGAACAAACAACAAAAAAATGTTTTTAAGGTAACATAGAGTTATTGTAAGTAATCTGAAAAGTAAAACTGGCCTCGGTTTCTATCCGCAATAGTTAGTAGGGTTATAGAGACAATGATAACTAATAGAGTCAAGTTGACTGACTCAGTCGCTTCCACAGATATCGTACAGCGATGCCACTTGAGCTTTGAGGAGGAGAAAAAGATTGCAATTTGAAGAGGTATTCTATGTTTTTGTGTTGGAATTTTAGAACGATTTCAGCTCAAGATCAATTCGCTATTTTTTGGGAGTAGCCAGAAACAAAATAAGTAATTTTTCGTAATTGCTCAAGATACATAATATATCTAGATAGGGCCACTTATGTAGAGTGACATCGAATCTGTCAGTTCAAAACGTTTAGAAAGGATTTTGGAATGTCTACAAATAAAAATCACAATACGTTTTCATAACCGTTTTTAAAGTCCGTGGAAACGGAATGGATTATACTCGTAATATCGGAATATATTCAAAATTCCCGTATACAGTGACCTCGCAACACAAAAAGGTAAAATACCTATTAAAATTGCTACTGTTTTCTCATATATTTTTTGTTTTGAAAACGATATATTGTGTGTTTTGTACTAAGGATCCAGTTCACGTACGAAGATAACAGTGACGTCACACAATTGATTACGAACCGGCGCGAACAATATGGCGGATGACATTGTTTATAGTCAGTGGCGTAACAATTGTTTTTTCATTTCAAATTTGAATAATAGTATAATGCAAAAAATAATTTGCGTTACTTAACTCCATATGTATTCGGAGACACTACGTAAATTGTTAAGCCACGCAAAATTAAAAATAAACCGCATAAGATAACTCGCACACAGGCGATTACCGATCAATAATCCGTAAATCAATCTAACCCACGCTACTGCATGGCAGCCGACCAGTTGATTATGCGTACGAAGTGCACCTATATAACTATGACGTCACTGTTATCTACTTACGTGTATGTATATACTAACCTAGTTTTATGATGTCCTTGTATTCCTACAATCTAGCAATTTATTTTTTTACTTGTACCGTATAATTAGAAGTATCCAAAGAAAGGTGTACTCTACCAAGGTTATTCTTCAAACAATCGGCTGAGCTTTACACTCATTTGAGTGGTAGATACTCTTACATGACTTTGGACTAGTTTCACTTGTAAGCGTGTTAAAAAGGTAAGAGAGCTCAAATGCTCTGAAATAACTCTTACCAGTTTTAACACATTGTTGTACACTCTGCTGGCTGGGAGGCTTCGTAATATGGCACCTCAAAACATTCCCATTTTTTCTGCGTTTGTAACATAATTTGCCTTATCAAAATACTTTAGGGGTATTTATTTTTAACTCTTTTTTCCATTTTTGAGGTTTTTGGCGACAATAAAAAAGACGGCTATATCCGTCGTGTCATATCACGGCTGACTTTATATTCTAGACTGGCAACCACGGCTATAGCCGTCTGATCAGTGTAAACGTAAAATACATATTGGGTGAAGAAGAGGATAATTTTCGAGACAAAAACTAAAACAAAAACAAAATCTTATTGTATCGAATTTATAATCAAAAACGCGTCTCAGAATATAGACTGTATCAAAACAAAAAAATTAAATTTATTAGCAAACAGAGGTATCCCCAAACAAAACAGAATTCAGACACAAATTTATGTTTGATGCCACTCTTCAAGGCAGTCTGGATACAAAGTACTAAACACATGAAAACCAAACAAAAACAAAAACACTCGCAAAATGGCAGCTATACACGAGCCCAATGCATCACATTGGAGGTTATGGACGGCTATAGCCGTCGTGCTGTTTTACCCATGCGCCTCAAAACATGAATAGTTGGGATAGAGTATAGTAGGTTAGAATTTGGCAATTTCAGAAATAAACAGCTTCACGTTATGGCACAAACATTGCTTAACAAGGCAAGTATACCGACATTCTGACGGTCGTCGCCGTTCTGCCGCAACAAGCAGATAACTTTTTGACTGATATAGCCGTCGTGCCGTATCACGATCACTCGCCGTAGACGGCTATAGCCGTTGTGTCTAACAACGTGTTAAGTATGCCAAAAATATATTTTACACCAGAATTATACACTCAATTTTTTACTGTGTAGTTGCAGAGGACATTTTGATTTAAAGAACGACTGTCTTCTCGGCTGGAGAACTGTTGGCGACTCTATCTGGATCAGGGCGGTTTGTCCTTAAGAAGGCACAATGCCGCGCGCTCCCCTCCCCTCCCCCTGAGCAAAAGAGAAAAAATACTTTTTAGTAGGTATGTATGCAGTGCTAGTGTGTAGCTATTTCTAGCTAGAATCGGTTGCCTGACTGAAAGTAGCACACAGTGCTCAGACTAGAAAAACTGGCACTCGCAGCACACTAAGCTCGAACTCAACCAGTGTCTTGTCACGTGATTGCCTGAAGGCGCCAAGGAACGGACGGCAATGATTAGCGGACCAAGAGCGCTCCTGTTGATCAATCGCACGTTATTAACGCTCCTATCGGTCAATCGCACATCAATCAACTTTGAAAATGACCAATGAAAAAAAAGGTTAGGGTGACATACGAACCAATAGGAACAGAGGCCGATCCTGCTGACGCATCTCAGTCATCTTCTGTTGTTCGAGTCGCTACGCGTTGTCTACATTGGCGATTCTAACCTTGTAACCTATTATTTTAAATGTATAATCGGGTGAACGTGTTGTTTAATATGAACTTTGGCAGACTTTCCAGGGGCGGCGCGTGCCTCGAAAAAGTGGGGGGGGCCAAAAACAACCAATGTACAGAGTATCCCTGAATTTCCTTGACACGTCATATTTTTGTAACAAAAAAATGTCCCAACGAAAACTGAGTGCAGCGTTTGAAAGTTCTACTGGATCTATCATACCATGCGTTCAAAACATTATTTTTGTACTTCAATCCTTAAAACTCACCCCCAACTTTGGTTTTCCAAGTAACACCTAATAGTTTTCCTAAACAAATTAAGTCGTTATTTTATTCAAAATCTTGCGACACCTTTGATTTTATACAAAAACATTTTTTTTAAATTCATAGTCATAAAATAAATAAGAAAAAAATGAGATAAAGATTTGTTTGAGGCGTAATTTTTTCTTAAGAAAACAGATAAAAAAGAAAACTATGTGGGCCTTTCTAGGGTACCGAATGACCTACCATACCATTCCTTCGGAACATTTTTTTACCTCAACCCCTAAAGCTTACCCCTACTTTTTTGCAAATAGCACCCCACAGCTTTTTGTACATTAATGAGGTCATTATTTTATTTAATATTTTGTCGTGCCTTTAACTTCATATACAAATCAATTTTTCTCGTAAAGTCATTAACCTAAGATAATTATAATGAGACATAATATTTTCGTAATAAAAAAAACATAAAAAGACATTTGTTTTCGATAGCATGTTTTGAATTATACAAAAACAAACGACAGAAAATCAGCTTAGCGGAAAATTCTGTTTATTTGAGTTGACATTATAGTGCAAATTATCGCTACGGATTCTCTGAGTTCGTGGCGATTTCAGTGCATTTTTGATAGCTATAAATATAAGTTATAATCTATTTTATTTGTCAAAGAAAATAATTTCCAGAAGTGAGTTTTTGATGGTATAGATATAGGGCCCATGGGGGAGGTGATGTTCAATGAACTGCTAACATCGTCATCTTCGAATGATGAGAAATTTGAACCATATCTAGTTATAAGTACTGTAAACAATGGCTGTGTGTGTCCCAAAAATACGAGTGTTTGTTGCAGATGTTGTTCATAAACTGTCAAAAGAAGATGTGTAACAAGATACAAGTACTTACTGATACAGAAATCATCTAATGATATCATTTTTAGTTGAATTTATGTGGATAAATTAAAAATTAAAATTAATTAAACTATTTCACCACAGTACGAAATTAAGCTCGGAAGATGCAAAATGACATCAAACATTATCATCAGTTGGCTGACAGGCGTTGATCATGGAGGGGGTTCATGTTGACCTTGGGGGGGTGGGGGGTTCATGTGTAAGAGAAAAGACCTGACTTTGTTATGTCTTAATTTGCTTAAAAACTGTTTAGATTGTATCGCTGCAAATGTGTCATGAGCGCCGAGAGATTGGTTAGTAGTAGAATAAATCACTAAGCTTGGAGAAAGTGTCTTGATTATTTTTATTTTGTATTAGTTTAATAGTTATTTCATTCATGGGAATACTCATGGGGGGGTTTGAACCGCCTAAACCCCCCCCTTATATACGCCCCTGGCTGACAGAACAGTTACTTCAATTGCACTTGAAATTTGGCGTATGTTGATATGTTCTACATACCAGTACAGATTTATTGCACTTCAGGGCACCGACGAGCTTTCAATGTGCATTGAAGTAGGTACACTCGTGGTTAAAATAGATGCAGTAAGTCAAAAACACTATTAGGTAATAATATTTTGTGTTGAGTGATAAGCAAAATACTCAAGAAGTGACTTTTTTTATACTAACTAGAATTTTTTTAAGGAATAGCTGTTTGTGGAAACTGAATACTCTTATTATGTGCAGGGTGCAATTATTGCGGCCTCAACAATCTCTGGCAGGATTTTCGTGTAGTTTCAATTTAAACTTAAAAATTAACAAATAAAACAGTTTTAAACACATGTTTTGTTTAAACATAAAAAATTAACCCTGCTAAAGGCTCATTTTCTCAAAAATTGCACTTGGACCCCTATTCATCCAATCCAGATATAAATGATAAATAATTATTGGAGTGTGGTGTGCGCATCGACTATGCTCCCATAATATACCTCCTCGGTGTTGATGCGCGCCTGGTATTGGCGCAGCAGCATGGCGCTCTGCTCGTCGTCGGCCCGCAATTCTGCGACGCGAGCGCGCCGCTCCTCCGTCTTGCTCAGGTAAGTGCCGATCACCGAAGACAGTTGCCGCCAGATGGCGCCGCACGTGGCGCGACGAGAACGACGCAGCCGTCTCAGCAGGGACAGGTACTATGGGGGAAGAAAAGAAGAGTTTGGTTTTGGTCAATAGATACTAACTAGATGGTTAGACAGATGTCACTTGGAAGATTATTTGAGCCAGTATACATTTGAGTTATTACTCAAAGCGACCTATTCACAAGCACGTTCGGAACTTCGAGCGAATTTTTTAGATCGCATAGCCCCCTAGCCCCTAGCAGGCTATGAGTAACCAAATACTATGACTCCGATCGAACCAAAAATTGTAGCTAGGAGTTCTATATACAGTTGAGATAAGGCAGTTGATTAACCTTGCAGTGAGTTCATTTATGTGCGTTGGATTTTGGATTGATAGAAACCAGTTATGAATGCGTTACAGTCAAAGACTATCCACTTGGACACCTGCATAATAAATGAAAATAATAACGTCTATCATCGTAGGTCGGTTCAGCCAGAACTGTGCTATTAGAACTCATTGCCAAGTTCGGCAACATCGCTCCAACTACCGGTCTGAGTCTCCAGGAGATTTTGGGAAGCAATCGATTTTTCTTCTTTATTTAGTGTCTTTTATATGTTACACTCAATACCCGAATTCGGGCAATGCCCGAAAAAATATTCACAACTAGTTTTGAGCAAGGAATATTTCCCAAACCCGAAATATGAATTTTATACGGCTATGGAGCATTACCAAATAGGCAGAACTAGTTTTGCGCATCTTGAAATGCACAGAACTAGGTCTGTATATTTTCTGAATGACCAGCACAAATTCTGCTTCTTCCATTTAATCAGCGACGGACTCAAATAAATATAAAGTTGGAGAAGTTAAATATATTGTAATGAATACCTACAAATAATAAATCGCCAACTGATGAGGCTGGTTTAAATTTTTTATTTGATTGTGTGAGCATTAAATTGGCTTGTGCTTCCAAACCTCTTTTTGCTTTTTCACGATTCGTACTTATATTGCAGGAACGTTGGCAAAGAAACCTAACCTAACCTAAACGATAGGTTTTTGCTGGTTTTTGACACACAATGCATGCCGAGTGTTCACTTTGGTTGTCATTCCGTACCACAGAACTAGTTCTGTGCATTTCAAGTTGCGCAAAACTAGTTCTGTGCATTTCAAGATGCGCAAAACTAGTTCTGCCTATTTGGTTATGCTCAATAGCCGTACAAAATGAATATTTCGGGTTTCGGAAATATTCCTTGCTCAAAACTAGTTCTGCGTATTTTTTTCGGGAATTGCCCGAATTCGGGTGTTGAGTGTAACATATACACTGGGCCAGCGTTTTACTGATAAAAAGTTGCCTGATTTTTGGTTTGATGTCACTACGTCACAGGGTTATGTTGAATCTGGTGATATAAAATAGAAATCACAAATTTTCTGCTAATACCACCATTAGGAAGCTTTCGATAATGAAACTGAGCTATGGTATACCCATGTTACATATATAACCTGTGGAAAGAAGAAAGGTGTCACAAGAGAAAACCTTACGGAACTAGATCTTAAGGGAAGCAGACATATTTTTTCTGCAACAAGAAATGCAATACTAATTTCTTTGGCATAGCCTTGCACAAGTAGCATAAAAGAAATCTTTCTCTACACTTTTCCATGTACACAGAAATATGGTACACAAAAATGAAGATAAAATTGCAGGTGAACTATTAAAATGGTTTTGTAAAGAACTTCAAAAATTTCTGGTAATGTAAAAAATAACCATTTTTCCACAATAAAAGTTTTTGTACCGTGTAACCTTTGGACTGAACTGTCAACACTTTTGAAGAGCAAATATATGTGTTTGGTGTGAGAAGATATGAGCCAGTATCCTATAAGCTGCCAGAGGCAGGGCGGCTTGATATGCGTGAAAGTAGAGAACTGCACGCTGCAGTTCTGTTCCATAAAATTATTTTATACAAAACACCACCATACCTGTATAACAAAATTACTTTCCGCACTGATATTCATAATATAAATCTTCAATTTAGGGGGCTTATTTCTCAACCCCGTCATTGCACAGCTATGTTCACTAGATCCTTTTCACATAATATATATAAGTTGTATAATCAAGTCCCCACAAACCTCAAATCCTTGCCTGTGTCTATATTTAAAGTCAAATTTAAACATTTTCTATTTCTCAAGTAACTGTCACCCTGGATATTCAATTAAGTATGTATGTCTATATGGGAATTTATGTCAACCTCAAATGCTGCCTGTGTCAACATTTAAAGTGAAATTTAAACATTTTCTTGTTTTTCATTAAGTCATTAAGGGATAGTCACCTGGATGTTTTTTTTTCTTCTTAGGTTTAAGTAAATTTGGGAATTATGTTATGGGGCTGGTACTTTGATCAGTCTCTGACTGCCTACCAGTCCTTTTTGCAGTTGTTTACATATATGCTATAGATCTATTTTATTGTTTGTTGCTACAAATAAATACTTATTATTATTACTATTATCTCTCAAATACAGGTAGCGTCTCATTTTCCCCTGTCAGTATCAGCTGTTTCTGACAAAAACTTACACACTTATTCAAAAAAGTGTCAAAAAAATGCTTTATAAATGTTATTGATAACTCCGGCTGCCTCCCCCCCCCCTTAAACGAATTCCTAACTACGACTCTGCATATGGATTCTTAAAAGTGTATTCACGACCAGCGATCGAAACTTTTCACTCGATCGTATTTGGTATTCGTACGTACAGCTAAAAAAGCAATGTATATAAATGAAGTAACTAAAAGAAGACATATGGAAATGTAAAACAACAACCGGCAGGCCGGCGGCATTATATGTTGCAATACCCTAACCATATTTGTCCATCTCATAGCTTCTTACTTTGTTTGTGAGGCATAAAGCAGACACCCGACTAGCACGCAAAAAGAAGTTCTACAGTATAATCATCAAATCTCGAACCATACTTTTTGATAGCCGAAATGTTTTTCTAAACCTTTCTTCGTCCAAGTCTTCTAAAAGATTTGCTAAAGTATAGCAGTGTCTACAATTTTCAATCAACATTTTCGCATCTTTGATGAGAGCATTTCGAAAATATAGTTTCTGCATGTCGCATGATAGTTCGAAAATAGGCGACTTTCGATCGAAACTTTCGTTTACAGGAACTTGTCAATAGACAGACAGATAGACAGACAGCGGAGTATGCCTCTGTTCACAAAATTATGCACGACATGTGTTATATAGCAGTTATAGGGCGTCTGCGGTATTAGAACACAAGGGTCCCATCAGCATCATCTTAAACAGAACATTCCCAACCGTTTTGTCCTGGACCTCTGGTGCTCATTTGACACCCAGCTGGTGACAGTTGTTCATACCATGTTGTATATGTGTGTTGTATATACCACACGTTGGTTCTGCCCCGACGATAGGGAGTTCTGCGCCTTCCTTGGCACACCTTTCGACCCTCTCATACCTTGTATGTCTTCCCCAGGTCTTCAGGGTGTTATGGCTATCCCACACTATTCGTACAGTGGTTAATTGCCAAGGCCATGAGAGCCTCCCGGCTGTTTGCGTTTACATAGAGATTTTTTTCTGTATCCTGCATATTCTGCCGCGCATTCCATATATGCGGCTATTTCTGCTTCAAAAACAGTAGTCAGTTTACCTAGGTAAGTACTAAGTAAGTCTTATGTTCCGCCCATGCCTACCACCTTATATGCCTTCTCCTGTACCTCATGAATTTGGAGCCATAAGTGTACCAAGTGGTATAATTTGACATATGTCGAGGGTCTCCTAGAGCCCATTGGCTCGTCATGATCTTACAGCCTGTGTACTACATTATTCAATCCATGAGTGTTATTACATTTTTCGAAATGCACAACCTTTCTAAAATAAAATGTTTTCGTATCGCGAGCTTAAAAAATGCTTTTTTTGGGTTATTCAGTGTCACTTACTTTTTGCATTTTTTTAAAATGCTACAACGTAGGTGGTAGTGAAACAGCTTGCTCTAAAGCCCTCCAATTTCGAGCAAAGTCAAATCCAAAAAAAAAATTAATTCGATTTGGTGAAGCATTTCGCGAATTCCAAATTAAACTTTACTAACGCTTTTTGTTAAAAAACCGTAGGTACAGTTTCTGGGTATAACCATGCAAAAGTTAAAAATTATTGCGTTAGCAGAGGATTCCCAGAGCATTCACGATACATCCGCGAATTTTCTGAATTAGCCTGACAGGAAACAAAAATCAAGATCACACCAAATTGATCGGCAAATTAGTCATGTACTCATCTGCATTGTAGTCTATCTGGGCAATTTTTTTCTGTTTGTCTACCATAATTCACCGTGTATCCTTTTGTTTCGTTAATTGTGTCAATAACGTGAAACGAAGGGGGTATAAATAGGTTTTTTCAATAATGATACTACATTTATGTGCTTCGTGACATTGCGACTACTGCCCCAGATTTAAAAAAAATGAACGTCATAGGCACCGTTGTGACTCTAGTGTCTTGTTCGGTCTGTTGTGTACAGGTAGGAACTAATTTAGTCCGTTGTATAGCACAGTGAGTCGCCTTTTGGGCGTTTTATGTTATCTACGTAACGAAAATCCATGTCACTCATTTCCGTCGGTCTGTTTTTTAGCGTGTATCTTGCCTCGTAATCTCAGTAACCACTGCGTGGAGTTTCATGAAAATTGGGTAGCAATATGCTGTGGGGCGTAGTAGGGAACCCTACTATAATTTTTAAAATTGGTGGATGGGCGGCCTAGTAATTAGCAAAAGATCAAAAAATCCAGGTATTCCTCAAACTTTGTTTTTAGGCGTTTTAATGGTTCCTGATCATTTTCTACTTTTTTTGGGTGGGGGTGAAATTGATGTGATTGGGAGGGTGAAGGTTGTAAAACTGAAAAATGTGTTGTATTCATAATATGCTGTCCATCGACCTGTGAAAGAAAGATCTATTGACATAATCCACTTTTTCTTAGGCCCATCCGAACTTTGCCTACCCTATTATAGAAACCAATGGACTTATTTTCTTATATAGGTATACATATGAGTAGGTATTGACTTAGATCGTTCTGTATTGTGTAACATGAAAATGAATGATTAATTTTAATAAAATTTTGACCCAGTATTACTTCCGTGGAGGAAATGGTAGGTATCCTTTCTGGAACTTTTGGCAGTGACAGAGGAGTAATCAAGAAAACACGAAACATTTCAAAATCGCTCAAACTTCGTTTTTACACGTTTCAAAGGTCCCTGATCGAGAGGATGGTGTAGGGGTAGAGGAACTTCAAATTTTCTGCTAACACCGATAATGTGTAGTAAACGCTGAGTCAAGACACTTGACGACATTTTTTTATGAGATGTGACAGTTGAATTGTCGCATCTTTAGGTTTCAAAAAAATAGTTGTAGAAGTTCAAATACTTCAAACTCATCTAAAATACGTTCTACATGTTTTTCAAAAACTTCGTCACTTTAGGTGGGTTTTTAAGGCATTTTTTGTGGGTTTGATACTTCTTCTTCTCACACCGTAGGTGCGTATTGTAATATTGTAATCTTGAAAAATTTCAATTTTGAGATAATGAATTTTTTGACATTTTGAGCTCTGCTTCTACGTCACTTGTTTTTGTCGGTTTGTTTGTCTCTCTGTTTCCATTTTTGGTACGGCGTAATCTCAGTAACCGCTGGCACGAGTATGATGGAATTTCAAAATATTTTCAGAACCATCGCAGTTTTCGTTATTAGGTGAAGAAGGTGATTTCGTAATATAGCTTAATTCATTGAATAATTAAATTTTAGTAAATCCAGAGTGGTATAACCATGAGTTATGAAACCAGAATGTGTAAGCAATACTTAATAAATATTTAGTAAAACAATCTTGGGATACGGTCACTTATTATATTTCCAAAATACTTAATAAATAAACTTGATTCCATTTTTTTACCTCTTATATCAAATATTGGAGAGAACATAATAGCGAAAATTTCAAAAGTCTTGGGACACTTCTTACGACACCTGAGTCACAAAGATACATGTACCTACACTGATTTCCTTTTATTTGTCGATCTGCCTATCCATTAGTAATTTGGAGGGCTACATGTATGTGAATCATAGAAAGTATTTTTTTTCATTCTTTGGTCATTTTTATGGCATGCGGATGGGATTAACAAAATTTATTGTATGTACAACAGTCTCTTAATTGTCATATAGTAACTAGTAATAACTCATGCTTTTAGGACCTAGCCGAATAACCGTCCATTTGCATTTAAAAAAGTTATCAATTGAAAGGTACAGTAAATAATTTTCAATAACTGTGGTTCATAAAAACCTAACTATTGACATACGTACATACACAGGTACATAGGAAAATACTAGTAACTCGGTAGGTACTAGGAAACTATAAGCTTGATGGTAATTTGCGCTGCAAATGAAGAGAACAAATCGACTTAGCTTTAGATAGTCATACAAACGACATAAAGCAATAATCGAAAAAGTAAAGCTTAACATAGAAATATGCCCAAACTGAATTTCACTGCTCTGCTTTCAAAAAACGTATTTTTTTCTAGAAATCGTGCATTTTTTAGGTAAATGATGTTCAGGAATTTCAAGATGTTCCCAATAGCGTCTCACCAAAATCTCTAGTATGATTTGAAAACCATTATTTAATCTTCTTATAGGCGCTAAAGTGTGGTTTAGCCAAAACTACAAACGGAGAATTAGTCAAAGCTATGGCAAAATGTGTGAGAAACAATGAGACACTAGATAAAATGTGGGATGGATCTAAACTGAGCTCGGAAGAAGACTCTACAATAGCGAGTACAACTGGTAAGGATAAATATTCGCGACACATTAATAATTGTAGTGTAAATGTAATGACTTTTTTTCAATATCTCATGCATAATTTATGTTTGCTCCTATTGGGAAGGTAATGATTTACGGGCAAAGCTAAGGAACGCACGTCTATGAAAAGTAAAGCAAATTTCTTTTTAATCAAGTATTTATTATTACACTTATTTTTTGTTCAGTGAAACATAGACGTAAATAGTGTGTTTGGTGATGTTAAGGGCAGTCTGTATTGATAACAGTCAAACTTTAAAGCTTCAAGCCATCATGAATAGCTACAGAAGTAGAAAGGTCCAAAAAATGTTTTTTACTTTTGTGTCAATGGCATCGACGACTGCTCTCATTAGCCTCGTGTTTTCTGTAGGTTTTTGTTACCGTGTCCCTGTGCCACTGTAGAAACAGCGGTTCTTAGTTTGGTGTTTGTTATTATTTATAGTAGCGATGTTTTTAATATAATAGCAACATTTTGATATTCGCAGTTTCTCCAAAAACAAAAGCGGGTAGACATCGACGTGCACAGCCAGTAACCGTCAAACCCGAAGGAAACGCAGCACCAAAAATTAATGGCAAAACAGACGATAAGATGGTCAACAGTACAGAAGCATCTACTGATGCTCCTTCATCTACTGAATCTCCAGAAACATGCATGGTGCAGTGTATATTGGAAAGTGTGGGAGTGGTAAGACATTAATAATAATATTATTGTACTATAATAATCGTTACGCATACATATAAATTTATAGTACATGTTATCATTCAAATGTTTTTATGAACGAACACATTACTCGAGGTTGTACACTCTCATTTGACAAACATTTGACAAACAATGCACTCAATATTAGAAGAAAATTTAAGAAGGCACCTTAGAAGACAAAGAATTACTACAAAACATATTTCAATAACAAACGTTGTTCTAAGGTTATATCGCTGAATAGTCTAAATAACAGAATTTTTAGAAATAGATGCACATAAGTATTACACCATGCATTGCTACTAGCGTTAGTAAATGAGTAGAATAAGGGTATTTCTACATTACTGGTATCATCCCAAATCACTATAAGTGGTTTGTAATATTTTTATGAGGTCAATTGCAAATCTTGTTTACTATTTACATATGCCTCATCATTGAAGCTCGTAAGACTTTCAAATGAAAGGTGTGGTTCTGGTATCAAAATCTATTCAATTTGAGATTGTTGCGTGAAAATATGCATCAATTTTGTTACTTCTGTTTATTTGCACAACTAATAGGTATTTTTTTCAGGCTGATGAGAATGGCGTACCCGATAGAGCAAAGTTTGTTGAAAGCATTTTGAAGACTGCTAGTAATCGTGAATTGCGTGACTTTTTACAAGACACCGCCGATGAATGTTTCAAGGAAATGAACAAAGGTACTTGGGAGACGTCCTCCTCACAAACATTAATTTTCACAAAAAAAACTAGCTCATAGCCATTTCCCAATCTCAAGGCATTTACAGCTTGTTGCTATAACCCAACATAACGCAATCCTGTATTTTTTATTTGGCTGTATTGCATTCATTTTGAATCCGCTTTAGACAGTCTACACCTTTTTTCAGAAGCTAGTTTCAAATTACATTTCTAAAGCGAGAATTGTAACTTGTGTGAGTTGTGATTTACAGGTTAACCAATTTCACCAAGTACACTTGGACCAATCCGAGTGAATCGTATTTTGCACAATGTCAACAGACAAATAAAATCTGGTCTTAAACAGCATAAATATCAACTTCCACCTCAAGATATGTTCATTTTTTAGAGAAAGATCTGGATTCCTGTGCCGCTTCATCAAAGCTGATGACTTGTTTGGCCGAAAAGGGAAGAGCCAACTGCGAGGATTGGCCAGCTGGGGGCTTACCTTTCTAACCTGACATCATGTTTCTACTTAAATCCTGTAATTTTTTAGATACAACTATTTATATGTGTATATGGCCTAGACTACACAACTGTTGTATATATTGAGCTACGCCTGTATGATACATAATGCTTCTCATTATGTGTACATGCTTTGAAAGAATAAAGTGATATACATTTTATTGGTATCAACTCCTTTCGAACTTCTATCATCTATCCTGAGCTAATTTTGCGTAGAAGAGATCTTAGGTAAACGGGACACAAAACGGAACTTTACCTTGAAACAACTGCAATTTGAAAGCGTTCAGAATGTTTTGTTTATTTTGTTTGATACTATTTGCACAGCAAATGGAAGAGAAATGTAAAGCCATTTATCAGTGAATGTAAATTATAGACATCTTAAGGCAAGTATGCCAATTTTTCGACTCAATTTCGATTTCGAATTCAATCTTGAAGGAAAGGTTTCGTACTAATATATAACCACCCTTCTATCAGCCCCAACGTTTACAGTAAAGTCCAATACGTGACTACGTCTTTCTATCTCTCCCAAAAGTAAAGACTCAGAGTAGCTGATCGGTACTACTAAAAGGACTTTCAAATATGATCAGTTTACCGAACTCCACACTTAACGTGGTTAGATGAACTTTGATAGTGTGCGTTGTAAATATATTTTTGGTCTCTATAACCTATAAGGCGTTTTTTTAATTCAAGCTAATGTTATCCCAAGAATCGGTTCAGAAGAAACACCTAAGAATCCTAGGTTTTAAAATAACACGTATCAAAAAAATCCTACTCCTGTAGTATGAGTGAAAATGGCTAATTTTGACTTGATGCGACATTACGAAAGGGCTTGCACCAATTCTGGGAATCTGTATCTGAATTTGCATCCGGATAGCTTTATAATCAGAAAAATTTTACTTTTTGAGGCTTTTTCGATGCTTTATGAAAAAACAATGGTGTCAGAATCCTTCCAGACTTAGTTTTCAGGTTTTTAGGGACACTGACTATTTTCGGTCTTACTTTTGGAAAATGTTAAATTAGTTTCATGAGAATAGCGGTATTTTGTAATAGCTATGAATTTTGCCAATCGTAAAATGTCTAACTTGGAATGTAACAAGATATAGGCCTTGGGCAAGGGATGCGTAATTTATATTAAAAGCTTCAAAAAATAGCGTACATTTTCCATTATGAAAAAGGATTACACTTATAAAATATTAAGATTACATCATATCGTACCATACATCCAAAAAAATAATATCAAAGTATTAAAAGGTAGGTAGATATAGTCAGCCATATAAGGTTAAAGTATTTTGAGCTTGGATTTAACGATATTGTTTGCTAGGAACGAAGTTTTTTCGTGGAACTTTGCAAATTTGCTTATTTTAAAACCTAAATATTGTTTTTTTTTAATTAATGATAGAACAGCTAATGCAAGCATTTATAGTAAGTGTGGAGTCCTCTATCCTATCTATCCATTTCGACAGTCTTCACAACAAAAAACGCAAAACCGTATGAGACCCCGAATTGAAGCGCACCTCAGTTAAAACGAGTTTAAAAACGGTGACATCGTTATATTATTTTCCATTGCATAAAGCTAGAGCCTGAGATCCCCTTGCAACCAAATCATCGTCTGCTCTCCGCAAAAAACATCCGACACAGAAACTGTCATGAATAGTTTCTTTCTCCTCTCTCCATAGGAAGTAAGACGACACAATTTTTATTCTGTAAGCTTGAACTGAACGACTCAACGCAATCAGGAACTTCCAAACCGCCTAAAAACGTATTTTGAGCTGTTTTATATTTTTAGTTCTTTGATTATTGCTGCGCTGCCACGGACTCTATTTCTAAAAAACCATACTTCTTTTCCATCCTCGCCACGGCAATTATCCTGTGACAAAAAATTCTTAAAAATCAATTCCAGGTTACACTATACAGAAACGATCTAAAGCAATGCTCGTATATGTAAACATCAGAAAATTATAAGTCCCTTGGTTTCTGTAATAGGCAAGGCAATGCTCGGATGGATCTGAAAAAGTAAATTATGCCCCTGGGACTTTCTTTCACAGATCAATGGACAGTCTATTGTGAGCACATTTTTTTTCAGTTTTACAACCCCCCATCCCCTAACGATTCTAACTTCACCCTCACATAAACAAAGTAGAAAAATGATCAGGAATGCCTAAAACGCATAAAAACGAAGTTTGAGGATTATTTCAAAATTGTCTTTTTTGCTAATTACTTCTCCGCCCATGTACCGATTTTCAAAATAGCATACAGCGGTTACTGATATTACAAGGCTATAAGAATGGCAACAAACAGGCAGACTGACCGACGGAAATCAGTGACGTGGATTTTCGTTATGTAGACAACATAAAACGCCCAAAAAGCGTATTATCTTAAAATCGAAAATTTTTGCGATCACATTACTCCCCTTACCTATCGATGTGGGAAGTAAAACCAGTTAATAACAAAGTGTAAAAATTTTTGTTTTGTCTTAATCTTTTTAATTCTTAGTAGATGAAACAACTGACCTCGCATTCAGCTTCAAAACACTTCTGCTTGTAGTCCTCATATTCCTTTCTATCTTTAGTAGAAGTGAGTAGCTCTTGCCCAAACAATATCATTTGCAGGTGATTTTCTTGACGAGTTGCATTTTCTAAAATATCTTGCTTTTCTTTTTCCATGACCTCAATGAGGTCATTCAATTCGCTTTCATACTCTGATTTTAGTTTCTCTATATATTGATGTTGATGCTCTGTAGCCAAAAAATTAGACTTGAATAAGAATGTTTAAGTAAATGGTTCGAAGATTTACCTATAATTTCATCAATGTGCTTAGAGTGTGACTGAAAGTTATTGAGGTATTGCTCCTCAGCTTGTTCCAGCTCTTCCATTAGTTTGGCAATGGTTTTGTTTTTATGGTTTACAATCCTATCCATCCATTTCCTCATATGCTAAAAACAACTGCCCTACTTTTGGAAAATATGAAGTATGTAAAGCACTTACCTCAACATCTTCTTTCATTTCTTTGCATTTTGCTTTTCTCAAAATCTGATGCCAGTTTTGGTTGATTTTTGCGACATTCAACCTACCAAATGCTTCTTCCCGTTTAATTTTTTTCTAGAAGTTAAGACGTGGTCGTTGATTACGTTGATCGATAAAATTTTGTATCTGAGAAGCTGAGAGTAACTTTTGAAACAAGCATTTGCACTTAAGCTGAATCTGGCCTAATCAATTCATCGAATCACATTTTATGAGGTTCTGAAGTTATGTAAAATAAAAATAGCAATTTTGATGTTAGATATGGCCTGCAGAGCCATGTTTATTTTTGTTTTTCTGTATTCTGAACCATCTGGTATTGCCTTTTCTTTAAAACAAGACTTTGGCACATAATGCTTCTTTAGAAAGTTATAATCGTCATAGAAATTCCTTCTTTATCATTAAATTTTCCAACCATAACAACTAGACGGTTTTCGATACCACTATAAGAATGGTCAGATCTTAGGCGGTCGAAAATCATAAACTAAATCATAAATAAGTTGCGGATATTTCTCAAAATCGACCCTTAAATAGTCTATATACAGGGGTTTTCGAGGTAATTGCTCTCAAATCTGCAGTCTAATCCGCCATAGCTGGCTTAGGCACAATATTCCTCAATATTGGTCATACCATTTGAAAAAAACATCGTACGTCACTAATCGAGGTTGTATTAAAGAAGAGTAGTAGAAAAGAATGCAAAGAACTCATGAAAGTTAGACCGGCAAACACAATTCCCCAGATGCAGTTGCAAAATAAAATAATATAAGCTTAATACTAATAAATGTCTGTCTTATTTGTTGTGTACAAAGTGTAATAAATGTAAACGAAGGATGTATTGAAGATAGTGATACCTTCATAAAAGTTGCAATCAGCTGTTCCTTTCTGCGTTTCGCTTCCTCTTCAATTTCAGCTCTATGTTGAAGATATCTAGCTCTTTCTTCATCAGACATTTTTGCCAGCTTGCTTGCAAGGTTCTTTTTCTTCTTTCCTGCCATTTTTGCTAATAAAATTCAAGAATACGGCCTCAACACAAACGCACACCACTGACTCGGAAACTGCATGAAACAAACAAGTTGCAATCGTTTCCCAAGCAACCGCGATTCAGTATGAGTCACAAGGTTTCTGGGGTATCTATTGCTTTTGTGTGTTTTATCAATACAATATGAAGGTGTTTGCTGTGAATTATGCGTATTTCAATTCTGAATTACATATATAAGCCTAACAATAGACGAGATAAGCAATACTTGGCTTCCTAGGCATAAGTGAGGGAAGTAGTATAAATTTATCGAAAATCGGTTTTATGAAAAAATAGCCAAATCACCATTCTTTTAGTAAATCTTTAAGTAGTTCTAAGAAAAGCTTCAACCAAAAATCGTGCTACTGGATTTTTCTTGAAAACGACAGGTTTGTGATAAAAATTACGAATAAGATGTGTAAGTTGTGCCTTCTCCCACTAGGTGGAATTCGATAAAATATAGATGGTGCTAAAGTGATGTATTTTCGATATTATTAAATTTCTTCGAGGCAATGCAGCCAATTTACTCACAATAAAACCGCTATAAAAATTTTGTAAACATTTTTTCCACATAAACTGTTGGTTCTTGGGCTGTTTGGCCGGCGTCGACACGCTCCGCCCCCTTGGCGTAGGCGCGCTTCGCTGCTTGACGTTTCACCAACACGAGTGGTCGGCATCCTCAGAAGCTGATGTCACTGTTCGGCGTGTCGACGCCGGCCGAACAGTCACAGAACCAACGGTTCATTAGATCATAGCCCCGAAAGTCTGACACAATACATGTTTTATACAGTTTTGCAGTTTTAGCGTGATAAATGGTGTACAATATTAAATCCACTGGAGAAGTTTTATCAGAAAAAACTGCTTGAATTATTATTAAAAATGCACTAGAAAATCTTGAGGTTCCGAAGATATTCCAGGAGAAAATTTTTGAAAAAAATGAGTATAAATATACGCACAGATAAAAAAAATTAGGATAGGTACCTTTCCTCACAGTTTATCTCACAGGCTTGATGTTATGCGTCTAAATGAGCAAAAAGTTGGCGGCATACAGAAAAATTATTTTTAACGTTTATTTCACATTTGACAACAGCTCCTTTTTCGCAGCACATATTTAAAAAGGTTTTTAACTCAAAAGATGTTGAACCTATAGATTTTTCTCTACCGCATTCCGTTACTATGAACTTTATACATTACAATTATTTCAAAGGTAATGAATGTATGACGAAATAGTTATTAAATAGTAATCTTACACATCAATTTTCAGTGAACTGTACTTAATAACTCTGATACGATATATGATAGAAGAAGAATTTTGCAACGATTGTAGAATTTTTCGAATTGAACAGCTCCATAGCGTCTCGTAAGAAAAATTCCTGACAAAGTGTGAAATGTCGCTATTTCGATGCGCTACCTTATTTTTACACTTTGCATCCTAAAACAAATCTGAGCCAAAAATTGTTGCCCTCTACGTTCTTTGTTGAAACGCTCTTTGGGAGAAAAAGCCAGTACATTATTTTTTAGTTTTTTTCCGTTGAGATTTTAAATAATTTGCTTCTTTGTGCTCCTGTAGTTACAAACTTGTATGTAAAATGTAAAAATCTGTTGAACCTATTGCTATGCCCACTACCATATCTACACCACGAGCTACACCATGACATATCAAGTATTACTGTATTTAGTTTGATTATTTTTTGAAAAAAAAAATGGACTGTATGACACACTAATGGCAAATTACCAGTTGCTAGGCAACACATATCTTGAAGTAACCCACTTTCTTGTGTCTTCTTGCAAGTTTTGTCAATACTAGAGAGATGGTTGATAAAAACGCGGACAAGATGGACGAGAACATGGCTGTTAGGCGTCCCAAGAAGCTCATGTACTCTTTGCTGGCTGATATAGAGATGGATGAAGAATTTGTAGAAATTGTAGATAAATACAAAGACCGGAAGTTGTCAGCCATGGAACTTGATTTGAAGATACATGCAGATCGCGTTATGTATGTGCTTAACAGGACCCTGGCGAAGCTACAAGTGATGGTAATTAATAATTTGATACACTTCTTTTTTTACTTAGAAAAATAAACCGCGTCAAGCGCGAGGGTTATTAGCGGTGGGACGAGTAAGTTTTAAATTCAATAATATACTCGTAGATTGATATGTTTTAGAAAAGTAATAACACTTCAATAGTTCGTAGTTAGTGTTTTTCTTAACTCTTGTGGTATCTGGTGTAGCCGCCTGTAGTTGAAATAGGCTGGACAGTCACGCTTAATAGTCTAAGATCCCACTGCTCGATTCTACAGGTATCCGTGTTTTTGATGAAATTAATTTGAAATTAAGGCTAGACTTCGTTTTAGCGGAAACCGAAATGGGGGTTAAAAGTAGTGTCGATCGACTCGGTTTGACGTCCTGAAACAAACGAGACCATTGCCAGACCGAGGAAACGCTCCGGTGAAAAACTACGGCACTTTAAAGTTTCAGTACCTAACCTAACTTAACCTGGCCGGTCAAATTGTTGAGGTCAAAATGGCTTAAATGGGGTTTAAAGGTGTGTTAATTGACTGGGTTTGACGCCTTGAGCAGGATTAGTCCATACCCAGACTAAGAAAACGGCCTGATGGAAATCTACGGCTCTTTGAAGTTTCCAACCTAACCTAAAAACGATTTCAAAATTTCAATATTTTTTCCATGAAATGTATGGTCAGTTCGAAAATACTTGACGAGTAGGGTACAACGACACCAGAAGCAACACATAAAAAAGTTAATACTTTGAATTCTTAATGTTCCTAGAAATTGGGTAGGTTTAAGTTGAATTAGGCTTGTTCACTTGCATAGATAGGGGAGCCTGGGGGGGGGGGGGGCTGGCCCCCCCAGACGTTGCTAATTTTGTCAATTTTGAACACTTTAATGCAACACACTCCCAGGTAGGTAGGGTATGCCGGAATAGGTCCCAGGCGCAGACCCTCGAAGACCTTTTTTGGCTCAATTTCCTAAACTTAGAATCAATGTAAATGTTTTTTCAGGCTATTAGTTGATAAAATTCGAGTCAGGACATCAAACCGAGTCGTCTGTCACCTCTTTTTAGACCAACCGTATTAGTTAGGTTATATCAGGCAAGGTATTGAAATTGCCAAGTTTTAAAATGGCGTAGATTTTCACCGGAATTTTTCCTCACTTTGGAAGTAGTCAAGTTCGAGTTGTGATGTCCAGCCACGTCGATTAACATCCATTTTGAGCTCAACAAATAAACTTTTTTGGATAAGTTAGGTTAGGTAACGAAACTTCAAAATGCCGTAGTTCTTCACCAGAACGTTTCCTCGGTTTGGGAGTGGTCTCGTTCGATTCAGGACGTCAAACCGCGTCGTTTGACACCACTCTCGACCCCCACTTCGGTTTCCGCTAAAACGAAGTCTTAATTAATCTTAAGAAAGTATAGAAAGGATGAACGATAGGTTACCTTTTCAAGTTTAGCCGCAATTTTATCTGTAATTAATTTTAGTGTAATTAATTCGCAGACATAACTTGCAACCATGTCTTTTTTTAGTCAACCTTTTGAAAGAAAATTATGTGAAGAATTGATTAATATTAACAACAGTGGAGAACCTTCATCATACAAAAAATGCTATATATCCTTAAAAACGAAAAGTTTTGCACACTGTCTTGGAATTTTTAGTTCTTTTTTGTTGTATACCCACACAGCATTTGACATCCACTGTATGGTCCCAGTCTATCCTTAAAGGGGTGTACAAAATGTCCTAGGGAAAGCCATATCCTGGACGACCTGGCATGAAACAGCCTATAAATATCCCGATGGTACTTTATTAGACCACCATGGGTAAGCCTATAGGGAAGTCCTCAGGTTGGCCCAAAATACTATCATTTAGTCTGCCGTAGGTTAAACCATAGGTAAATTCTTAGGTTGTCCTCAAAGATAGTAGTACAGACCGCCATGGGTCACTTCATGCAAAATACTTAGGTTACTCGAAAACAACGGGATTATTTTTCTAGAACTGTTTTCCTATACTCCTCTGGCTTACATGCCGGGTTATTCTGAGCACAGATTAGCTAATCTGGCACACTTTTCACTAGCACCATCACCATCTGAAGATCCGATAGAGCTACCATCCGAGTGTTTAACACAATTCATTCTTACCTCATTCTGTTCCATTCCTTCATGAAGTGCATCGTGATATAAAGTTTTGTCATTAAACTTTCCTTTTACTTTTTATGTTCCTATAGAATGTTGACTTGGACAATTCTACACTCACCTTGCGAAAAAAAAACAGGTTACCGAATGACTATCTGATTTGCAATTTGTGGTTTGTACTTGGGGGGCCGCTGGCGTGTTGGATGGTACAGATCACAGGTACAGATGGTAAAGGCATTTATAGTATACAAGCTGAGGATTTTCAAAACCGTCATCCTTAGGATATTCCGGTGATAGATCGCCCAGTGGGATATCCAAAGGATGTCCATGTCTGCCTACCACAGGATATTCGAAACAGGTTATCCTAGGGCTAACCTAGGACAACTTAGGATAACCTGTAGATATCATTTTGGTCTTATCCCAAATTCGGCTTCACTTGGGATGTCCTAGGAGTATCGGATACTGTGTGGGTAATTTGGTAACAAATAATTACCATAGATTTTTGGGATGTAGCTTTTTCAAAACGCAATATCTTAAGATCTACCAAATTTGTCATCTTTACTTATGCTATAGGAGTAGTGCGCAGATCAGAGCTTTTTTTGTATGTAAGGCACAGTAACGTTTGAGCTTTTGTCCATAACAGGCCTATCTACCAATGTTTCTACACAAAAATGCACAGCTTTTGAAGAAGTATGCCAATCGTAGGGACCAATATGCTATTTTGGAGACAATCAACAGCTTTGGAGCAAGCTTTGATGTTTCAATGTACGACGCAGCATGCATTGAAGAATATCATTACGCAAAGGAGCTAATGACGCCAAACGTAAGACGCTAATTTTCAGTAAATTTCTCATATTTAACCCTTTTATATTTTAACAGTCTCAGGAGGATTAGCCAAAAGAGGACATCACATCTGATTGGTTTTATCTTTGTTTTATCTTCTTTTTAACATGTAGCTTCTAATCGATTGACTTTTCAACCAGGTGTCTATGGGTACCTTTCCTCAGATTGACATCGAGAGTATATTTTGTCCGCCAATTGATTTTGTGGTTTCCAACTTATATATCAACAAACCCTTATCAATACTACGTTTCGGTTTATTGAATACTAAGCCAGTGAACTGTAGATACGTGGATTATACTCGTACTTTGATAAACTAAAACGTCCTCTTTATGATATTGACGGAAAAAAATATATATTTGAATTTGTGGTATAAAACACCATTAGTTCACTAAATCAGACCAGACAATTTTCTCATGTTTATCAGGTTCTTGAATTATATTTATTGACATCGTAAGTGCTACAACGAATAATTTTTTGAGGCATATTTGTGAGCAATGTTCGAAAATGTATCAAAAACTAACTACACTGGTGCACAGTATGAAAATGAAATATTTATTTGAAAATCTCCAACTTAACTGTCATTTCATTTTTATTTTATTCAATAAACTTATCCTATAGCTTTATCCAATTGTCGTTCACTTTTGAGAAAGCATTTTTGAGTCTGCTTAGTCATCACAGCGTTGTTGAGCTCTAACTGCTACTCAAAGTCGGGAGAGTAGGGGGTGAACCATAATTTCCACCCCAAAATTGTTCGCTGACAAATCGCTGATCCCTAAACCGTTGAGCAATGTCGTGATGCAGCATCCAACCGAAATCTTGTCAAGTTGTCGATGCCGATGACACTGAATTAAAAAAAAAAACACAAAACAATCAGGAGCATCACTTTACCAGCGCTTTTAAAATTTTTGGCGTCTCTACTTAGGATCGAAATGGTGATGATAACTTACTATATCGTGACAAACTATCCTCTGGATATGCAGTTCATATTTTTCCGCATTTATTTGGGGAGCCGAGAAAACGAGGAAAATATTTGAAACTGTGACGTCGTGGTCCTAGATGGGACCAGCCAATCGGAAGACGAAAATGTGTGCCGTGTTGGCGTTCTACCTGATCTAAGGTCATTTATGTACATATATTGTCTTGTGTTTCCGTTTTATTGACCCGTGGTTCGGTGACCGTGACCTGTCAATCCGTCTTGTCACTCTAGTCACTCACCAGTGGCAGTTTCCACGTCATTCGTTGCGGGGCATTTTGACTGTATTTGTCTTTTTCGCTTGGAATCCTGACTTGATTCGCTTTTCATTACAGCGTATTCTTCGTCAGTATTTTAGTAACGTTTTTTTTAATTAGTTTCTCATAACTACCAAGGATGAGTATCCACTCATGCGAAGATGTCTAATATTTTAAAATTCTCGGAATCAATCATTTATCGCAGAATAACTAGAAACAAAAAAGTTTTGATTGGTGACAGAAAATTTATGAAATTATGAGGCTAGGTTTAACTTCACTTGCCAACCAGCTGCACAATTCACAAAACAAAGCTTTTTCTCACAAAACTGTTCTTCGTGTGACACAGCCAAGAGATGAAAGCCAGAGGACATCCCCTTGATGGAAGACAAATCAGAAAACAGTAGTTTGCTTCGTGAAAATTGGGTCAATACCGCGATTTGGAACAAAATGCATCAATACATCTATCTCTGTATACACAAATTCACCCAACCCTCATGATACTAGTACATTTGTGTTTTGCCCAACCGAACACAAAATTGTATCCTATGTTTTTGATCCACATTCAATTCTTCGATGGGTACATAAAACACTGACGTTTCAATAATTAATTGATAATAAACATCAAAAATTAAATCAAAGCAAATTTAAGTGAAAGTATATTAAAGATAAGGCCATTTTGTGTGTTATAAAATTGTGCGTGGTTTGAAATAAGTTACAGCAACAGTCTCGTTATATACTGATATATCCTCATAATGACCTTCATGGTCAAATTCAAGGTCAAGATCACCACTATATTACCTCAGAGAATACCTACAAATTTTGTCTGAATTATTTTTTCTCTGGTCAGTATTTTCTGAGACGGGAGGCGGATCTTGAACTTTATACAAGGTGAGTTTTTAGTACAGGATCAGTCGATAGCTCCACTATACTATAAAAGATAGTAAAAAAAGAAAAAAGTTGCATATGTATAAAAGTTGTAGCCAAGAATATGTTCCTTACTCAAAAAACGTTTTGATTTATACAGGGTGATCCATAACTACGTGGTGATGCAAATATACATTTTTTTAAACGAGACACCCTGTATATTATTCCATATTTAGACTCTACTAATAACTTTTGTTCTTAAAATGTAAGGTATTGTAACATTATACAGGGCATTTCAAAAGTTATGACCATTTTTATATCCAAATCGCTGCCTATATACCTTCCATCTGTGTACTGAAATATATTTGTTTTAATAACATGCTATCGAATTTTATTTGTATTTAACGAGCAACTTAAATATGAGGCGATAATAGTATTTGAACGTCAAAACCATGAATTATCGAGATAATATAAGTCAAGTGTGCTGAGGAAACAATTTTATAGACATGATGCATAGATTCTCCCTCGGATCCTCGGATTCTCCAATACCCTTTATTTGTTCTTTCATGGAACAATTAATCTTTAAAGTTCGGCTTTCACACAGTACGAAATTATTGAGCAGGTTATTGAAAAATGCCAGTATTTCAAGGCCTACCTAATAAAGCTGCTTGGTAATTACGGATCATGTCTATAAAATTGTTTCCTTAGCATACTTGACTTATATTATCTCGATGATTCAGAGTTTTGACTTTATAAAATACTATTATGGCCTTATAATTCAGTTTTTCGTTAAATAAAAATGAAATTCGGTAGTGCTTTCCCAAAATAAATGAATTTTAGTACACAAATAGAAAGTATACTTAAAATAGAAAGAGTATATTTAAAATTTGCAGAAAAATCGAAATCTTATCTCGAAGACTGATGAATGTAGGTATATGAAATGTAATACAATTATGAAACAGCTTATTGAAAGCAATTTTTTGGTATAATAAAATATGGGGGTTACATTAAAAAAAGAGAAAATCTAGTTTTTGCATTCTACCTCACCCTGTGTAATTAATATGCGCCGGCGACTTTTTTTATAGCCTGAGTTAAAACTAGATGATATTTGTTACCCTTCCACGTAAAAAATAATTTTTGATTCGTTAATTTTCAATATACAGTAAGGTAATTTGTCAGCGATTTGGATATAAAAATGGTCATAACTTTTTAAATACCCTGTATAAAATGTTACA
This sequence comes from Callosobruchus maculatus, assembly GCA_951848785.1. Taxonomy (NCBI): domain Eukaryota; kingdom Metazoa; phylum Arthropoda; class Insecta; order Coleoptera; family Chrysomelidae; genus Callosobruchus; species Callosobruchus maculatus. The sequence continues at coordinate 13,743,461 of CATOUR010000059.1, forward strand.
ATATTTTCTGAGCAAGGAGCATATATCCTTGGCTACAACTTTTATGTACAACTTTTTTCGCTATCTTCTGCAGTAGTGGAGTTATCGACTGATCCGGTACTAAAAACTCAACCCTGTATTTCTGCACTTGCTTTTTACGCTTCTACCAGACCAAATCGCCACGCAAAAACAAACCGTTAATAGACCAGACAGAACTAGAGAGTAAGACAGATCCATTGGTGGCAAGAATGATCGACATCCTTTTCTACAACAAGTGCATCGTCGCCGCAGCTAGAGCTGCAAAAACTACCAGGGTAGACAAGTTCATGGCACATTTTACGAACGTACTGAATCAGTTCAAAAATATAGTAAAAAAGAAACTGTATGTGACTGGAGACGAAGAAAAAGCCAGAGACAAAGAGCTCAGAAGAACGTATAAGACTAATCTCATGCTCTTGGCGACGATCGAAGGTAAGATCCACTTGAATCTGGTTAAAAAATGCGAGATGATACATAGATCATTATCTAGACAAATTTCCAAAGTAGTTTTATCTACGATAACAGTTCAAAACATAGTCTAATCATTTCACTTTTCTCGTCAACGGACGCAAGAAGGGCTTCTAAAGGTGCATGTCCATTGGCTAATAGCTCGTCGACAGGCAATCCTTATTCGCAAACAGTTCGCGTACAATTCGGAAGCAGTTCACAGTGACGTGACGTGAAATCTAATTTTTATTTAAGCGTTCTGCACCAGAAGTTCATTCAATGTTCCAGTTTTCATTGAATTCTCGCTTGTACTTCACATATTGTTATTCATACGTTATCTAAATATCAGCGACGTCACGATACCGATAATGGCGTATTCTCTAAAACAAGAGAAGATCAACAAGGCAACATTATCTAGGGTACCTAGTCACACAGGAATAGGTGGTAATAAGAGGGCAGACAGGTGTGCCAAAGAAGGCGCAGAACTGCCTCTCATCGGGTCAGAACCAACATGTGGTATATTATACAACATGGTATGGACAGCTGTCACCATAGATGCTGTCACCAGATGAGCTTTAAATAAGCACCAAGAGCGCTGGGACAAAGTTGTGGGGAATGTTCAGTCTAAAGCGTCGATGACACGGAGCTAGTTTACGAGCTGCTAGTCGGCGAGTTTAAAAGCTAGCGAGGAGCGAGTGTCGATGACACAAAGAACTTCCCACTAGCTCAGCCGATGACACGAAGGCTAGCAAACTAGCTGGCTTGCAGCTTGTAAACTAGCCCCGTGTCATCGACGCTTAAAAAGATTGTGAGGGAAACCTCGTGTTCTAATACCGCAGACGCTCTCAGATTGAGCAGAAAGAAACTACTATAGGTGGTTGGATTTATAACTGGCCATTGGATATTCAGTGCACACCTGCAAAGACTTGAGATTCAAGTGGCAAACCCATTATGCAGGAAGTGCGGTAAGATAAAGGAAACAGCTAAGCTGGGTTATCTTCGATTCTCCTGCCCTGAGTGAATGCAGGAGCTGCATGAATGTAGGTCAGAAAAGAAGACAGGAGAGCATACTTCGATGCATCTTAACGTTCGTAAAGAACTTAGGATGGGACTGGGGGTGCACAATAAGCTGTAAACGGCAACGGAACTCTAACCCCATTACTACAAAAAAAATCATAAAACTTAATTTTCTTAAGTACTACAACTTCTTCATCCATCCACTCCTAGCTTAGGGCGCTGCAAACAACGGTCTACAGAAATTTGGTGTCTTTTCAAGTTATGAAATTTTGGAGATTAGTTCACGACTTTATGTTACACGAGATGCTCGCGAGCTCTTCAAGAACGCCTGTGGATTTGTACCTTAAGACACCTACATGACAAAAAAAACTAAGGGCCGGTTTCATCGATCCCTGATAAGTGTCAGATAGCTTATGTGTTGTTTGAAGGATAGGCTATCTGAAACTTATCAAGGAGTGGTGAAACCGGCCCTAAGTCTTTTAAGTGTTTTAAGTTTTAAGTGAGTGCAAATTCAGTTTATACAGCCTCAAGAGAAATGCGACATTGGTAATAACTGACACTTTCCAAGCCTGGCCGAACTCAGCTTCAAGGAAGTAAAGACCAACAGTATTTAACAATACATACTATTACAACAAATATTTGATAACACTATGTATTTAATACCTTAATCAATGATTATGCTCTTCTAGCTCAGTCAATAAGAGGACTCAGGTTTCTGAGCTAACTTTATCATTTACATTTACAATGCTCATCAAGTGGTACCACCAAATGCAACAGACGTGTGGCCAGTAAGAAATGCTTCCCTATCTAGCCTAAAATAAAATTCTGCTTTTGTAATTGAATATTTCCTATATTTCCGTTCCATTTTCACATATAAAAAATGTTCAAATTATCAGTTCTTTCTTGTGTCTAATCCTAAGTACCTTTCAAAATATTTAGGCGTCAAGGATTATCAAGCCGACCCTAAACCGAAGACAGACAGACGGACTAACGGCAATGATCTGATACTTTCACGTATAGAGCATCAAAAATAGGTCATCTGAAATTTGGAATTGTTTGCAATCAAAATACGTTCTCCTCCTATTGACGATTTCTATAAAAATACTACATGACGATATCTCGATGTATTACAGATTTAACAGAAAGAATAGATAATCAACGCAAAGACTTGGGTGGACAAGTGCACCAAAAAGTTGAGGTGTTTGAAATGTACAACCAAAAAATGGCCGAGATCAAGGAAGATTTCCAGATGCAGATGAAGAAATTCATGTATCGTATTTTTGTCAATATCAAATGCATTGTAGAAAACGAAGGCAGAAGTATTTGAAGAAAGACGTAAAGCCAAGAAGCCTTTATCTTTCTTCTTAACAGCTCCTTTTCACAGTACTACTGCTCTCCAGTTAAATTACCTTCTTTCTTCTTCTTTAAGTTTCGTAGTGCTATGTTGTTGTAAAATGTCTGTATGGCTGTAATCTGTTGCCTTGAATATTGGGTGTCCCAGCACTTCCACAGAAACAAAACGAGCTACACCACGTTTTTTTAAGTTTTTTTTATTTTCCACAAATTCCTTATATGTTATGAGACCTTTTTGTACATAAGAAGTAAATATGACGAAATTGGGTCGAACTACTCTGTACAGCCCCAGTACAGCTAGCCAATTCAGGATCCAAGTGGAAATGCAATAATAAGTTTTTATGTCATTTTGGGTCCAAACAAAACTATCACTATTGAAATACCTCTTATTTATATCAAGAACATCCAAACACCTGTAGTGTGGAGTTTCGGTTAACTTGCCTTCTGGAACGAAGACTGCATAATATTGAAAAATGGTGCATGCGACATGCAATGAAAGCACATCCATCACAAATTCAAAGCTCACCTAAATCGATTGTTTTCACCAGTTAGCGACTATGTGAGATTGTTGATTAGCTTTGTAGTGGGGTATAGATATTTTTTTAATAAAGAAGTGTAATGTTCCATTTGAGCTTTAATATAACTGAAAATGAATAACTGCTATTGTATCTACCTCATTCCGAATATTGTAATTCGCTAAATCAGTTAAGCTTGCAAATCCTCTTGATCGATAATAAATTGAGCCATCTAGAGTGGCAAGTCAAATGACAATTAAACACCACTTTCGAATATATGAGTCATAACGCCTCAATGAGTTGATAGTTCCGCATTTCATTCCCGCTCTATAAAAATCTTCCTACTTGATTGTCACAAAAAATTATATAATGCTACTTTAGAAAAACGTTGCTTTATTTTTCAAGATAGTTTCTTCTGTTGCCAGTTTTCTGCAATGTTGTCACTGTTGATACTTTCTGATCACATGGTTTTCTTCAGGATAGACAACGAAAAGCAAATGATGCAAAAGGTGAACGATAGCGAAGAGGCACAACTGACATTGTCTGAAGAAGCAAGCAAACTCACAAAACAGTACGAACTGTTACTGGAGGAGCATTTGGCGGAAGAAAAAGTCGCTAGGTCGAAAAGGTACAAAACTGAAACTCAGTTGCAGAATTGGGTTGTCAAATTTGATCAGGATATTGGAGATAAACAGGCTGAATATGATCAGCTGCAGAAAGAGTAAGTATTTTATTGAACGGTAACTTGAATTCTTCATTTCAAAGTACTTATATCAGTACCAGGTATCCAATTATCAGAAAAAAGTGAATTCTTACGCCACAAACATTGGATGCATTCAGCAGACTCAACAGTTGCGGAGCAACTACCAAATTTGCTGCTGAACGCGTGCGCTACCTAGCAGCTACCGCTCCAGCCGTCGCCATTTTTTGTAGCGATAGAATAGTACGCTCACTTGGAGCGGCGCGCGAAATAAGCTACTTTTGGCCTTGTGAGTGTCGCCCGTTATGACACTTGTGTTATAGGTTATGTAGTCATATTCTAAAAAAAGTCCTCATTACTTTACACAGTCCAAAACTTTGATACAATTTGACATATCGTTTTATTTTTAATAACCTCAAATGCGACCACTCATTTGACATTTCATTGTCAACTGACAGTCGACACAAACTATTTATCGTGATATCTCAGAGCGCACAAATAATGCTATCCAGCAGAACGCCAACTGTTAAGATGTAGCGGCTACAAAAGTAGCGGCTCCCGATCTTTCTGCTGAATGCAACGATTATAAACCTACATAAATCTCATAATTTGCTATTAGCACTATTTTATAGTTTAAAAGGCGTTTAAAATAAGTAAAATATAATAGTAAGTTGCTACAAATTAGGTATATGAACTTAATAACTTAATGATGCCATTCCTCATCTGTACCGGGTCTCATCGCTAACGATATTCTTCGCAGTGCGAGATGAGGTAATGATTATATCATTTAGGAGTATCTTATTATCCTCATCCAATATTATCATATTTTCTCCTTCTCCTTTGCATAGAGTAGATTTTGAATACCATCCCATGTATTATGTTCCACGCCTCTACTCTGACAGCATCAATGCGACCAAAGTATCTGTGGTTAGCTCGCTTTCCAATTTTTGACTTGCCTCCTGTCTGTGTGGCCCCCATCTGCCGCACAGAAACAGGGCATGCGCGACCGTGCCTTCCACCTCGCAGTGCAGGCATCTCTCGTACCCGTCCTATCCTTTTCCTATACACTCGAAAAGGCCCATGCCCAGATAGTGGCTGCGTTAGAGAATAGGACGTCTGTCGATGACTGCATTCCGCTAATTCTTTTATCGACGGTATTATTCTCTGTCCAGTGAAGAAAAAGAGTGATCACGCGAAAGATGAGTGAGTTCTTGTCGCCTGGCCGTAGGCAAGTGTACACCACAGCACACCGCCTCTTGAAACGAACATGATGTGGATGGCGTTGTGCCAAAAGGAATTTAACATAATTTTGGTTATAATCGTTTATTTGATACCAAAACCTGGACGTTCCATTCTACATTGAGCATAAATGTCCTAAACAACTGTTCACATTTTGGCGACATTTGTGAGCAAGTTCCTATTACATATTGTCAAACCAATAATCCAATGAAGAAATTCATTAATATCCATCCAGCGGAGAAACGGGAAAACAGGTGAGCAAAGAGTGAGTTCTCGTGGCTTGATCAGAGGCAAACTTACACCACTTGGAAATGCCATTGCCTAAGCGTACGCCTGGCACCGACAAATTTTGAGAACAATCAACAATTTCGTGAAGAATCAAATACTCAGCTGTTTGTCGACGCCTCCTCATAATATAGCCGCTGTCGTATTGTGGTCTAAACAGGTTTGCCAAATATATCGAAAACACATAAAGATCACATTTTTGTGCCCTGTTTCTCCGCTGGATAGATATAGTAGTATTCTAATCCACAATCTGTGAGATATACACCATTATTGAAAAACTATAAGTCGTTAGTGTAGACTGCTTGATGAAATATGATATCAAGACTGTACAAGATTAGGCTGAACGTATTCTTTGAAGGTATATTCGTCGGCTTACCAGTTAGGGGTATCATCAGTATTTGATTAGAATATGAAGCTAGGATGAGTACGCAAAAGCAAGTTGGTTCCTACTCACGTAAATATGTAAATACAAATAAACATCTCTCATTTGAAAGTATCTCCAAAGTCAATATTTTCAAAACATCTTAGAAGAAGTGGTCGTGATTCAGATTCAGAGACTGAGGAAAAACAACTTTGTTAAAGTCAGCGTACTTCAGCCTATTTGGGTAAGTAGGTGGTCCATTCCTGCTAATAAATGTTATGTCTGGTATGATAATTTTTTCCTAATTTTATTTGAATATAAAAAATTATAATAAGAGTGTTTTTTAACTAGTACAGTCCAAAAGGCGGCTTAATACAAAACTAATTTTCTCAAAACAACAGATCCGTGGCTCACATCACTATTATATAACACCCTCCATTTGTCGTTCCTAGAAAGAGTTTCCGTGGTTATCGTCTAAACAGGTCTCGCAAATATCGAGAGCACCTGAACATCCTGAATTTTTTGCACTCCTTTTCTGCGGTGGTCCGAGCATAGTCGTTTCGACCACTGTGCGACATCAATAGTCATGATGATTTACAGTCATTACCGCTCATTGAACAATATACTATTACTTCACATACACAGGTAGGGAAAAGGGAGGCTGAAAATGCAGAAATGCAAAATATGAAACCAGTAACATAAATGCGCTAAGCCAATTAGTACACGAAGCAATAATACTAAAATGGACATAAACAGTCATAAACAAGGGCGAAATCAGATTAATTATGTTTCAGATATGACGATAAGAGGGAAGAAATGGACAATTTGGAATATTTAATTGCAGAACAAGAGGAAGAATACACGACACTCATGGCTGAGAAGTACGATGAAGAAGAAAGAATATTCAATGAAATGGCCTGGCAGTTCCTGCTAAATAGATCTGCTAGAAGGATTCAGCGCTACTGGCGAGCCTACAGAGAAAGAAAGCTTGCTAGGAAGAAGGGACGGAGAGGTAGTGTAATCTGTCTTGTGATTTACGAATATTAAAATAGTTAGACTGAAGATTTCGCAATTTTTGCAGAATTAGGGCATATTAGAAGTCATAACCTTTACACCCTTCAACATTAAACGAATTGAACTTTCTCATTCTCATCCACGTCACAGCCTCCATGATTACAAAGAGATGAGCTGCAAAATGCGCCTTTTAAAAATTCAAAGGGTTATTGAATAAAGTATATGATCAGAATCAGGAACGGAATATCGAAACTAATGTCAATTTTTCTGTTTACCACACAGGCAAAGGTAAAGGAACAAAAACTAAGGCATCATCAGCACTAAAAAACTAATGAGACATTACTTAACTTTCCCCAGGAAAGGAAAAGAAGGATAAAAGGAAAGGTAAGGCCAAAAACTGCAAGTTTTGCATTCTCACAACTGATGTATGTATTTCAAGCTCCCAAAGAGAAGGTGACAGTAACAAGACAAGGTGATGCAAACTTTGCACTAGCATCTGACAGGAAAATAAAGGCACATGTCTTCGAAGATCTCCAGAACCCTGACCTGAAATTCGAGAAGAGTGTGACCGTTGACCTCACAGCATAGTTAGCGATACAATTCAAGCACGTTTAAAAAACTGGGCATGGAAATGATCATCTTGTATAAATTCATGTGAAAAGGGCGTTTCTTAAAACATTGTAACAAATCACCGATTGAAAACAGTTCAACATTGTTGTTCAGGTGGACAAATTCAAAATATCTACAGGGCCGGTCAAAGATTATCTACACGAGCCGCTAAAGTTTTTTTTGTCACTATAAATTTCTAGAGACACAAAGACGCAGATTTCATGATAGTACACTTCCAATACATTGCGATTATAGTCTGCGATGGATCTTTGAGTCTTTGACATCCTCTGGTCAGACAAAATCGAATCACTGTTAGCTGATCCTCTTTGGAGCAAACTTTCTATGGAGTAGCGGTGATCTATTTACAACAAAAGGAAGACACATGGAGGAATTAGGATCAACATTTCATAACATGGCCATATCAAGTAGTGCAGACAGAATTCAGTGTGCATAGTTTAGGCAGAGCTATGTCAGAGGTGTAGATAATTTTTGACTTGCCCTCGTACTAGATGGACGAAAAAAAATCAATGAGATTTGTTGTTAAAACGAAAACAAAAGATAACGCAGTTATATAGTGATAGTATGACAGATTGTTTATAATTATAACTCATAATGACAGTACATGTCAGATTACTAAATGGTAACTATAATGTTTATGTAATATAAATAATTCTAACACTTGATACGACATTGTCTCTCGTTTTAGAGTGTTAATTTTTTAAAGTTCTGATGTCACTTCTTGCAATAAAAACTGGTATTCGTTCTTCTGGTTCTGCACCTTTCAATTGTTTTATATTCACCAAACCAATGCTCCTAGGCCACCTCTCCCTTTAATCCATGCTCTAGACCAGAATTTTCGTTTACATCATTTTTTTTAGATTCTCTAGCAATACTTAGCACTAGAATTGCACTGTTCATCTAGGCGTAATTTTTTTCCACTGAAATTACTATATGTCAAATTTAAGATGCCAACTTAAAAAGACGTCTCATATCAATTCATGCCAGATGACCATTTCACATGTCTCGTGTTACGAGTATAAAGGTAAACTTTTGACAGATATGACAGGAACATGCTAAGGACATTGGGAAAATCTAATTTTACATAAATTGTACTGTTTGTACTTTCCATGAATACATTATATCGTCTACATCTGTTAAACTTGAATAGGCTTGATTCAGGCCAGTTTCAAAGAAGGACCAAAATACGCATAATATTGATCAGGACAACGGTAATCAAAAAACAAAGATCGTTTATGTGTTGTCGCATTTGAGACGGATTTGCGGAAACAGAACTTTATTTGTAATGATTACCTGATGAAAAAGTACCTTAAATTGGTATTCATTTGGTTTGATCATACTAACAATAATTTAGTATACAAAACGGTCATATTGTAACCAAAATGTGTCTTAAACTTGAGCAACTTCATATTGGAGTAAAATAACAAAAAAGCCATGATTTTATTATATGTTTTATTAAGATTTTTATACAAAAGCGCTATAAATGCTGTTAGTTTACATATTCATCGATACCGCAATCAATGTAAATAAAATACAAAATAAATTAATTGACTTTCCTACATGTTATTTTTATTTGGCCTTTTTAACGTGGATGACCTGACTTCTAAAAGTATAGGTCTTTCCTTAGTACTAGGCATGAAAGAATGTGCTCTTCTAACCCTTTCACCTTCTCTTATGATTGGGGCTACTTTGAATAACTTGGCTTCTAGTATTTCCTTTTTATCTTCGGAATTTTTCATCTTTTCTTTTGCTGATTGCAACTGTTTATCCAGATCTTGGCGTTCTTTTTCTAGTTGGGCCAGACGTTCTTCAGCACCTGATAAATAGATATACATGTGAATAAAACAGTCTAGTACATATTTCTTATACATTAATTAGATTATCATAACACAGCATGTGTTATGTGTAACCTGCGAGTGCCTCGGAGCAGGTATATCAACTTCCTTAACTTAATAGTCTTCTACTTAAGCTCAAATAATCCAGAGCTTTTTGAAATTTCGATAAAGACCCAGTTCATTTATGTAGATTATAAACATGTTATCAAAGCCGAAGACTCAACGATCGAAATCTACAATCGGAATTACTAAATGACAATTACTAAATGACATTTTAAATTATTAGCGGGGGTGGGTTGGCCCAGTGGTTAGGGTCGAGGGGTCGTGACCGGAAGGTCCCGGGTTCGATTCTCGTTAGAGGTGGAAATTTATTTCTGGTTTTTTCAATCAAAAATAAATATCCATATAAAAGCTCAGCGAGAATCCCCACTTGAGCATTCACTGTTGGCTTCTAATTAACAGTGCTGTTCCTAAGTGGCGCCGGGAAACAGTAACAAAGCCTACACAGAACACGAGGCTAATGACCAAAGTAGTCGATGCCGATGACACAGACGTAAAAAAATACATATTAGCGTTGTTAACACAAAGCAGACATTCATTGGCTATTGAATCGCATCAAGCAGTTTTTTAGTTCCTGCCTATAATTTTCATTCGTCAGAAGAAACTACAACAAAATACAGAAAAACCCATTACAAGTACAATATTCTTAATCGCAAGTAACTGAAAGAGAGAGTATTGTGGTACATTATATAAACTGAGCCCTAAGCAATTCCCACAAAAATGTTCTTCTCAAAAGAGATGTTAAGAAATATATATCAACTGTCTTAGTCATAATTTTCCTTATGACTCTGTAGTCATAAGAGTCCTATGACAATTAAAGTGTCTTGTGTGATTAAAACATATATAAAATATATTTTCAGATCGAATTAACTTACTTCTGAGTTGCCTTTCTTTTTCTCTCTGTAGTTCTTCGTACTCTTTCCTTTTCTCCCTTTCTTCCTCAAGCAGTAATTTCTGTTCTTCCTGTAACCTTTCTAGTTCCTCCCTCTTCTCCCATTCCTCTGCAAGTACTCTCGCTTGTAATCTGCGAAAATAAGGAAAAAATTATGTTTTAGTACAACAGAGTATCACTAACTTCGAGAGAACACATCTCTTTAGGAAACTAAAACCAAACCGCTATAAAAGCTCATGTTTTCACTTTTATAACATTATACCGTGAGAATAAACTAGACTGGGTAAATGCCGCCATTCAACACTGAAGAATCCACGGGTTTGATTGCACACTTGTAAGTTGACACAAATCTGTAACCTGTCCTGCTCCACAGATACAACAGTTAAGAATCGCCAATTTTACGGTCCATGATCTCTCGAAAAGACATTATGTTAATGCATTGATTAAAGTATTAATACCTTAATCAATGGTTAATGTTAGTATAATAACAAACAAACTATTTCAAAAGGCAAACCGCCTAGATTCAGATGGATGAAAGAATGGTTGTTGAAACGCCATGAATATTCACACTGAAGCCATCAAAACTTTATGCCCAATTTCAAACTGGATACTTTCTCTGTTACTTTACTACCAGACAATACTTACGATCTGACGATTTCTTCATCCCTTTTCGCCTGTGTCTCTTCCTCTAGCAGCTTCTCCAATTTGACCCTCAACTGCTCGAGCTCCGTCAACTTCTTGGCTTCCTCTTTGACCACAGCTTCCAACTCTTTAGCCTGTCCTTCGGCAGCCTGTCTCGCATTCCTCTCCTGTTGTAGTTGAGCTCGAGCCCTGATCATTTCTTGAATTCGGCCCTGTCTTTGAAGACGCCTCTTCGCTGCTTGCAACCTCTGGTAACTTTGGAAACCACCTAGAAAAGAAACATCTTATTTTAGACTACTTGAATGCAGTAATGGATGTAAAAGCACGAAGCCTCAAACGGTCTGTTTTTAGATAAGTGTCTCAAAAAAATGCTAGTGGAACCCGAAGGCTTGTAAAAGAGCCAATTTTTTTAAAATTTTCAATTTAAGTTTCCAGTTTCCAGTAGTTTGTCGAGATCAACGAGTATCACAAAAGTTTCTTTGTTTTGGACCATTCTTTCACTACGAAGGCCAAATTGATTGTCATTTAATTATCCTTCTATTTTTTTAATCTGTTTTTAGTATGCTTGAAAGTGCCAGATATCATATACTACATCAAAAAGTACACTACCTCGCTAGGCTAAAGCTGCTAACGTGCTAATATCAAACACTTATTTTCACTTTAGCTAATACATATCATCGATTATTCTTTTTAAATCATAGTTTTTTTAATTCGCAAAATCGTATTGAAAGCAATACAGAAATCGTAACTTTAATATATTTAAGAATTAAAAGTAGAACACGTCTAAAAGAATAAGATGAATAAAATAACTATTGTTAAGAAGGTTGAATAGGACAACACCCGCAAGCCCAACAGATATATCTCCTGGCAGTCCATTCCAAGCCATGGACACCCTGGGAATAAAGTACTTTCTGGCTCTGAATAGATACCCAGGCCAGATCATATTTTCAGTAATATTGAGTCTTAAGAGCTTGAAGTAGTGACTTAAGTGACTTCTTTCCAAAGCCTAATTGTTCATTAGAATCAGATGCTGGCTTGAACACTTATCATTTGATTATGTAAAATACTGAATGTTGTAGGCTAATGACCAGAGCAGTCGATGCCGATGGCACAGAAGTAAAAAAAAAATGCTGAATATTGGAAGCATTAAATTTTACCATATTCTTGCGTCCCCAAGCGTTAATGGTCTCTAGATCCATTGAAAGCTCGACCACAGAGGTCTATCTATTATTGCTCATGATGTCTGCATGAAAAGTACTGTCGTCCGCAAAACTGTCTATTGGGTTTGAAGAACTAGAGAGTAGATCATTGGTGTGAAGCAGAAACAATATCGGAGCCAATACCGATCCTAGCTGCGAGCTCACTGCATAGCTTAACAGAGAAGGAGCTTGTTTAGGAGAGCTGCGTAACACAGATGGTCGAATGGCTTTGAAATATCGAGTGCAATGACGTCAGCCTCGCCAAATGAATGTATTAGTTTGCTCCACACGCGTGTGGCGTAATCCAGGAGATCTTCAGGTGATCTTTGAAGTCGGATTTCATATACTCTGTTATTATAAGTGATATAATTAAAGGTATTTCATGAGCTCGTGGTTGTAGCATTTCTTCATCACTTTACTGATTACACAGAGCAGAGTTATAGGTCTGTAGTTGGATGGATCAACTTTGAATCCCTTTTTTGGCACCGACTGGATGCAAAAATTTAAAAAAAACATACACATAAATATTCTATTAAAACAGCGAGATAAAATTGATCATCGATAAAAAAATCAGGGGATTTAAATCATGATTTAAGTCCGCTCAAACCTGCCAAACAACTTAAAACCACACCTGCATGATCAGATGCCAGCTGAAGCGCAGAAATCCACTGCAACCTACTCATATGGTCAGTAGTACCAAGCTCGTAAGTCCTCTCAGAAGAATGCAGCAATATCTTGTATCCAGTCTTAGGTTCAACTTTACATCCTGGCTCTATGGGCAAAGTCCCGCATTTGTCCTTTTCACTCCGTGCCTTGTAGTACGTGAGTTCCGAAGGTCTAAGTACGAACCAATATTCCCTCATCGATGGGAAGATGTAGCCCCTTTTGGAAAGGAACCCTTTCTTGATGACGTCCTCGACGATCTTTTGGTACACGTCGGTGACAGCTTGAGCAATGGCGGCACCGTCCTTGACACCGTCCAAGCACCTGGATTCAAGCACTGCGATGAAAGGCGTCAGTCGGAAGTTGCCCATGGAAATACTGAGGCTGGTGAAGTCTTCATCATCAAAATCGCATCCGAGGGAACTGGCTATAGTTTGAGCAATCGTACAGACTTCTGTTGGGTGCAAAAGGACCTGCAAAATCTAAGTATTACAAACAGTGGCAAGTGGTAAGGGTTACTTAAATTCATCATCAGGGTAATTGTCAGCAAGGATTGGTGCTGATACCCTTTAGATCGTTAACTGAGTCGGTGATTATGACGTCTGTTATGGAGGGGGACTGATTTATAGTGACGCCTTTTAGATTGTGTTGTCTAATTTGAATATTGGCCAGTCAACATCTATAGCGCTATTGCCACTCTTTTTCGTCTGCTTTCAGTTTCTTCAAAATCTGACAGTTTCCGCAGTTTGAACACAAAGTATTTAACTGGGTATTTAACTATACATTCCAATATACTTGCAATGTAACTGATTTACGTGGAGATAATTTGTATTGATTTAATGAAATCACAAAAATGGTAAATTTCATAGCGGAATGTCGCAATAACTTCTAATATGTCGTAAATCTGGCAACTTACAATCGGCGTGCCCTTAAGCTGTCATGTGGCTGTCATTGTAGTTGTGGTTATTACGTCTGTCGAGATTTTTGTGATTTTAGTGTATATTTGACTGACTTTGTGACTATTTGTGGTGTGAATTAAATTATTTATGAACAATATTGTCATAATTGCATGATGAGGCAACATAAAAAGTGCATAGTTTGCTGTAATAGCGACGAATCGGTGAACACTTCTTATCATAGGTGAGTACAGGTTTTGTTTTAGTTTTCAGTAGCGTAATATATGGGGATAACTGGGAACAATAGTAACTTCACTCCAGTTTGAGGAATAATAATGGTTGTTTAATGTATGTTTTGTGCACGCATTACATTCATGTCAATCAACATGAATTTTCCAAATACCATTTTTTAAACTATTTGAGGACGTGAAATGCAAAAATGTATGCCACATTTACTTACAGAAAATCCATCTATGAGAATTTTATAGAACTGGATATTACCTAATGCAATTATTATATTTTATTGCTGAAGTAAAAACACGATGGTGCCATTCCAACATGCTACCTTTCAGAACACTGTTAGATATGTTTTGAAAAACACTTCATGGTAATAATAAATTATCAACTGTTACAATGAAAATATAATAAGAGTAACTCTCTAAGTATAGCTAAATACTAATACAACTTATTGTATCAGTTTGTAACATCACAGTAATAATTGAATCTATTAATGAACATCCAATTTTAATATAAAGTCGCACGCCACTGGTAATGCCCTCAAGCTGTCAAAATTTCCGTTACATGTTGGCTGGTCAGCGACCTGTGCATTTTGTTGTTTACACTCCCTCTATAGATGTTAACTCTGTGGTGTCAACACTGATCAGTGGCGTCAATTACCTTATCATTCATGATACGATGGTACTATTACCCAAGCTAGGTTGTATTCATAAGCATTTTTTTCCTCCATCAGTAGCTGAGCTATAATGATGAGACTAATTAGGAACAAAAAAATCAGTATTCATAGCAGACTGACAGTCGGGCTGGTATACCACAAGGACTTGTATTAGGTCCCATCATATTTTTGGTATATATTAATCTTAAATTTCATTTTAAATAAGTAGTCTATTCACTGTATTTACTGACGACACACCGAAAATGGCATGCTGAGTGACATCAGATGGACTTCACCGACGAGTCCAGGTTTTGCCTGTGGGCGCACGATGGACGCAAATACGTTAGACCACAACGGGGTGAACAACGTGGTCTCCAGTTTGCTGTTGAGCGCCATGAATATCATCCTATTGGTTTGATGGTTTGGGGTATTGCAATTGCATTTAACAGCAAGACGGCGCAATTATATGTGAATGAGGTGTTAGAACCAGTTGCCATTCCATTAGGGCCGAGGCCTCGAATGGGGTTCCTTCCAGCCAGATAATGCGCGTCCTTATATTGCCAGGATATCGATAAGGTTCCTACAGACATTCATCGCCAATTGAAAAAGTATCGGTCGCTAAATTCGCGATTTACCCAATCCTCCAACCACGCTGGACAAACTGGAACATGCTGTGAGGGCAGCTTGGAAGGCTGTACATCTACAACTTTTCCAGCTGTAGTTTCTAAAGCATCAAGTGATAATTCAAAACGGTCAAGTTAATTTTCCGACTTGTTAATTGTAAATTCAAACCGACAGGTATAAATTACACCTGACAGTTTAAAATTACAACTGACGAGTTGGAAAATTAACTGAACAGTTTTGAATTATCACTGACGCTTTAGAAACTACAGCTGGAAAAGGTGTAGAGTTTATTAACAATCAGCGTCGGTACTCTCTAACTTAAGAGATAGAAACATGTTTCTATCACCAGTTATGGGTGCCTATTACGTGTCTACTACGCTGTCACACGGTACGCTGTCATATTTACGAGGCCACTCGATCTCATAGGACATAGTGCATAGAAACACGTTTCTAAGTTACAGAGTACCGGCGCAGATTACCAGTATGCAGCGTAGGCTATAGAAGACTGCATTCGTCAACACGGAGATGAGCCCACCCATTATCTCAAATGAGTCGTTTATTATTGTCTTCAGTCCTGTCACATTTTACGAACTGCATCCCTTTTTATTTCAGTGTTCCGATTTCACTTGATTTGGAATAAGTCTCTAAGCAACTTAAAAAATCAAAAACTTCTTTTTTATTATGCTTAATACGATTCAATGTATATTTCAAGCACAACATTTTTTAACGTGCAAGGTTTTATTCGATTTTAATCAATAAATTGATACTTTAAACGCCATCTCTTCATCTTACGGATTGGCGTTTGGAAAATTTAGTTACCTGATATGTGTTATCATTATTCTGATCCGGCACCAGTTCCGCCAAAACGCAGAATATCCTGAATATCTGGAAGACCGCATCGTCCGAAAAGGTCTTCACTTCTCTCTGTAGATACTTTTTCCTGCAGACCAACCAGCAGACGCCTGCTATTTTGTTCTCATACTCTCGGAGTTCGGACAGCTGTAGCCTGTTTGGGAACGACGAAAACACTTCCTTTTGCAGATAATACTTGTACTGGTCGAAATTCAAGGTGTTTGTGCTTCTGAAATGCTCGAGACCTCGCTCCACACCGTACAAGTCCAGAACGGTACCGATGTTTGCGGTTAGTACCTGAAAATTGATTACAAGGTGATGGAAATGGTTTATCTCATACGCTGATCAAAACATTTAGTAAGTAGACTCCGATAGACCTCTCTGCTTGAAAACTATATTTAAAAGAATAGCGAGAATTTGCGCAGATACCTAAAAATACCATCAAGTAGATTCACTCAATACTTAGGGCCGGTTGTACAAATGCGGGTTTAGCACGAGCTTTGTTAAGCCTAAGCTTAGCTAAGCTCAGGCTTAAAGGCGACACCCGCTGTACAACTTTTTCGTTGTTCGATGTCCGTTAAATTCATGGAATCATAAATCCCACTTGACAGCTGTTTGACATATAAGGTCTGTTTTTACAGCAATCACAAACTAGTCAGCGTCAATTTAATTGGCCAGTACTAGTCAGAAATAGTTTGACAACTGCAATGGGGAATACTGATTGGCTCTGACTGGTTTGTGATTCTCTGTAAAAACAGACCTATAACTGATCTATCCGAATCCAGATCAGTGTTTCCGTAAAGGCCTGTTATCATCTCAAAAATTACCTTTTTTGGTTAGGCACTTATGACAGTTTCTGTCAAATTTCGGCAACGACCATTTCTGTCTCTGTTCTTTCATTTGCTCTTTTTGTTAAATTAGACACCAATCTTTAAAAAAATATGACCTATTAAAGTGACAAGTAATTTGAAGGTTCATCCTTGACATATCATGTCACTTGTATCAGGTTAGGATTAAACAGCTAAGCTCGCGTTAAGCTTCGACTTACGTAAGCTCGTGTTAAGCTTGGAGTGAGGGGCTAAGCCAGCATTGTACAATGGATGTTTTGCAACTGACGTAGTTTAACGTCGGCTTACCTTTAGCCGAAGCTTAAGCTTGCATTGTACAACCGGCCCTTACTATCAGTAATAAACATTTTGGAGGTATAGCACATTTGTCACCGTTCCCACCATCCTAATATCGCCCAAATATGTACGAACAACATTTGTATCTATAATAATTTCTTGGACAACAGATTGCTTTTCAAAATTGAGAATACTTTCGGGGGTAGCATCGGCGAGCAAGAAAGCGAGACGCCAGAAAGGTTGATGAGCATACATGCGAAAGGTGTCCATATAATAAGCACAGTGCGTATAACGCCACTTAAACGTAAGATATATGCAGATCTGTATTTGTTTGTAGAGAAAACAAATTAAAAAAAATCACATATCTGGCATGTATATTTTCCTTATTTGAAAAACCTACGGCATGGCTCAGTATATCTTACTAAAAACAAAACAGTGTATATTATCATTGATTAAGGTATTAACGGAAATACTTTAGTCAATGGTATAAGTTAAGTTAGTTATTACTATGTAAAAAGCTTGCTCGAGGTAATCGAGGCTGAGCGGCCCCCCGCGCACCGCAGGCCCTGCGGGCCTTTTTAGTACGCCATTGAAGCAAACATACTTCTGATGTTTGCTGAACTGCAGCTAGAATGCAGTGACAAAGAACAAGACTATTTTTGACGCACACACAAAAAATAAATGAGGTTAATTAAAAATTTGTCATAAGAGGGTAATAACTAAATCCACTTTGTCAGTCCGACTGCATTTGTGTTGATACAACTAATATGAAATGAAATAAATTATAGATTATAGATTTTGTGAAATAGTCAACATAGTTCATTCATTCTTGAAAATTATATTAAGTAGTTTTTTATTTCTGGTTGAGATTTTAAAATCGATGTAATTGTTTCACTGTATGTACAAAAATCGGACGAATTCTAGAGCAGGCCGCAGCAGAGATGAATGTTATGTTATGTATTGCAAACACCTGAATACATTGTAACATCCTGTATATAGTATTGCTTATTTGTAGGTATTGTTGTTGATGTTCCTTTCAAAATGTTAGGTTAGATCTTTGAAGTGTAAACGAATGGTCTCGAATTCTCTAGACGGTTCGATGAAGTTTAAGTATATAAGGCGCCACGAGTGGTGTGGCAGTAGTTGAGTTGAGTTGTACTTGAGAAAGGTTAAGTTGAGATGAGGTTAAGTAATTCTGTACTAAGTTTTGAAGTAAAATTGTGAAATTACGTCCAGTATGAGCCCCTGGAGAGCCGTCCGTCGTGACAATATTTTATTTTATTTCATTTATCGATTTTAGTTGAGCGAAATTTAGCCTAAGGCTATTCTGGAGTTGTACTTGAGAGAAGCTGATAAGTTGAGCTAAGGTGAAGTGACTCTGTACTCAGTTTTGAAGTAAAATCGTGAAATTACGTCCAGTATGAGCCCCTGGAGAGCCTTCGTGACAATATTTTGTTTTATTTATCGATTTTAGTTGAGCGAAATTTTGCTTAGGGCTTGCTTTGAACAATTACGCATAAATTCGTGGAACGTCTTCTTCATAACTATATCCACAGTTTTTTTCATAATAAGAAATGCACGTGGAATGGCAGTGAGTTGCAGTGCTGGTATATGAATACACTGCGACACGGTTGTCTACCATACAGGGTGCGCCATCATCATCATAGTCACAATGTCTTAACAGACATATTGTGAACTCTTAAAATGCATTTACTCATTTTACGGGTTTCTCTTAGGATATCGTTAAGGTCTTTAATGCAGTAGTTTCCCATTTGCTTTATGCATCCCCTCATGCCGTTGACCAGATGGTGTCTACTGGTTCATCCGCTTTTAGGGGCACTTTCTCACCCCAAGGACAAGAAGGTGACCTGATTCTTCTCAACTCGTCCACCCAAAGCTGTTGGTTGAGAAGGGGTTACTGCTTATACCGACAGTAGTTCGGTTCCTTTTAGTCGCCTTTTACGACACGCAGGATATACGATGGGAGATATTCTAACCCGCCTCCACACGGGGGCTAAGAAATGCACGTGGAATGGCAGAGAGTTGCACTGCTGGTATATGAATACGCTGCCGACACGGTTGTCTACCATACAGGGTGCGCCAGCTGCCAGAAATACTGTGTTAACGATTTAAGAAGTTAGGTAGGTAGGTCAGATTCGCCTACAACGACGCCGCTAGTTCCATAGTTCCAAAATAATGTAACTGCTATAATAATATCATTGATTTAAGTAAATACTGAGGAATTGATATTCTTGAATGCTCTTTAAATAACACTATTGTGAACAAAAAAGTATTAATTTAGTGTAGATAGAGAGCTCTTAACATTAGCATTATATTTAAATTATTTGTCTCATAAATGCGGTATTACAAACAATAAATCTTTATTTCTCAAGGAGACATTAATTTAATCTCTTGCCCCCCTCCCCTTGGTGGAGGCCTTATAACTGTGTAATTAACACCATTTCACATTCTTAAAACGTATACGTTTACATCGGTATATTGTATTATATAGTAAGGGTAAAAGGCCCATACAAAGCTATTGTACTAACCCCCTGGGCCGCGGTATCTGCTTCTGAATCCTGGTAAACACTTAGTTCCAACTATTGTTAAAAACGACGAAAATTCTCGTTTGATTCACCGTCTTATCATTTCTAATAACTCACATATCTTCCCAAGTTACTATACAGAACACTATGTAGAATGACTCATTTTGTTTCTAACATAATGTAGTGTTATCGTTTATGTGAGTCAGTTGTGCTTTATTTATCTATAAACAATTTTTATATACCATAAACTTGAATCTATTTGAACAGTCTGCCACATATCATAAATTATTTAAAAGTAAAACTATTTGACTGTGTTACACAATAGTTACAGAGTGGATCAACGTCTACCATCTATTTTCTTATTGACTATTATCAGTTTCAGTTTGTTATAAAATGAGCTAAAACTTAGGAATAAGACCTTGTACTGGTATACTAGATGAATATGTTTTACTTATTATTTTTATGATAGATCACTTCGTGAGAAGCACACCATTTTACCTTTTTGGATATAAAAAAGCCGGAAAAAAACTTTTTTTTTATTTCCTCCGAAATGTAACATAGGTTAATGTGACATTGCTTTATAATTTATTATTTTAATGAGGTGGAAACTATTCTTTACAACCTCTGTTCCAATCTTATAAACTACGAGATCTAAAATTTGACGTCTAGATGGTTGGTCTTTTGAATACAGAATTATTCAAAAGCTCTACAAAGGACTGTCTATAAAGGTCTCTGTAGAATACTTTAGAGATGTATCCAAACATTGCCTTTGAAGACCTATGTAACTTGGGAACTACTAGCTTGGTTGTAATAAAATTTTGATATTGTATCTCTACGATGAAGAAAAATTATACTATTTTTGGAAACAATGATAATGCATGTTGACGAGCTAATAATAAATAAAAATAAGGATTTTTTTTTGATAAAACTGGTACGTTGTTTTTATGTGTTTATATGTTCTTTAAGTTCTTCATTTTGTCAAGGTGGTCAAATAGAGGTGTGCTGAGGATAGGGAGTTCGAAAGGCACCAATACTTTTTACTATCATGACAAAAACGGGAAACAGTATTATTTCTGCAAATCATGCCAATAAGTGGCTGATTAGGTTAGACATCAAAAAATAAATAAATAAAAAAGTGCTCATTTTTGATTTAGCAGTTTCGTGGGCCGCTGTTCATTTTCTGCATTGAAAAATATCTTAGGTTAAAATTTGGAGATTCCGAAAAAACTAAGCGGAACACGTACATACTTCATAATATTAATACCTTAATCAATGCTTATACTTAATTTTATAGCGGTGTAATATGTCTAGGCCTCGCAATTTTCCAAAATCAAATTAAATATATTTTGCCTTATCAGAATATCTATTTTACGGCAAAATTTGACAATACTTCAACGAGTGATTGAACGTACAATCTAAAACGCCTAGAACAAGTGGCCAAGTTACACTGATGCGGCGCGTATCTATGCCGTTAATTGATGCGTAAGGTCTATAAATTCTTATTCTTCAAAAACTGGAAAGAAAAAAATCTAAATATAAAGTTGGGGTCAAACGAATTTTTTTCTATTTATAAACCGATTAGAGATATCACCGTAGACAGCAGATTCGTTTTCATCCAGTATAGGCAGTATATTTTTTATGTAGAGGGGGTCCCCTGAAAAAAATTGCGAGGGGCCCGCGAAGACCTTGGCATGCCACTGGTTTGCTGTATTATATCGAAGACTGCAATTTTCACGTATTTTCTTCTTATTTGGAGAAATAGGTAAAACAGAACGAATCAACAAAACCAAACTAAGTAGATGAATATGATTAATTTTACTTGTCTGATTTGACTTATTGCATCGATAATAGAAAGCGCCCAAGTGGCTATAAAATAAGCACACGCATCATGCGCCGTTTTTTAGCATACCTTAACAGTCATTTTTGAAAAAGCCGTAAAGCGTTTTTTACTCAAAGACACGTTTTTCTTTCACATTTTTCTAGCGATAAAACAGCCGTTTTTTACAGAACTAGCTATGAATAATCGGACAGAAAGTCTGCGTAAATTGTCAGGTCGCGCTACTGATACTTGAATATGCTGCGACCGATGTCTTCATCGCTTCTCGATCTGTTTCTACAACTACTGCACAACCAGCGTACCCATATGGTCGCCCATCCGACAGATATACCCAAATATAGTCAGAGCAAGATTTCATAAAAAGAAACGCACAGGTTGCGACTGCTTACACATAACAAAAAAGCACTGTGTCAAGGTTTGCTGCCAGTGTATCAACGTGCAGCAGGATAGCAGGAATCTTACGTAAACGATCGATATAATAAATAAGTCTGATTTGTTTATATTTGTCTGTTCCTATATGAATATTATTATTGGATAAGTATACGTAAATAACGGAGAAGTATTAACATTAGCATTTTATATAACGCTTTCGGTCTAAAAATATCTTGTGAGAGGAATAACAGACATTCCTTAAACAATTCACGCAAACGTATGTAAATAGTTTATGCGCTGGCAGCGGCAAATTAATTTCATCAATTTCCTTTAAAAACTACAGATTCGTTGTTATAATAATCAAAATTCCATCACAGAGTAACGCATTCAGTTCCTAAAAAGAAAGACACTTTCTTGCCCTATATTCTTTGGTGTCCTCTAATCAGTACGACTATTCTTTTCGTGAGTCATCCTGGATGTTAGGATTTTCGTATTTTAACTTTCCTTCTGTGTTAATCAGGTAGTGGTACCTATGTGGGTAATACTCACTAAAAACGAAAAAGTGGGACACCGAGTGTTATATACAAAAGAAAACTAAAAGCTGAGTATTATTTAGAGTGATTCATGGAGGTTTTAGCCTTCTAAATCTTTCCGATATAGCTAAAAGTTACATTGAGGAAAGCATATTGAAAAAATAACAATAAAGGGAATAAAATCTCCCCTTCGTTAGCTGTCTCCCCACCAGTTATTCTACGCAATGAATAATTTATTTGTTTCCTCTATTTGTTGTTCGTTCTTTTTGAGCTAACTTGTAATGCTTCTGATGTTGAATTATTATTTAAGGTTGGCTATGTTATTGATAAAATTTGAAATTAGATTTTCTCAGTATCAAAAATATATTGTCTCTCGCTAAAATCTTTCTTCCCTTAACGCATTTTATAAATTCATAAAATTCGCTTATAATCGCAGCGCCAACAGTCTGAGCAATACTAGAGTTAAGATACGACTATGAATGCAAATTTTCCCAAAAAAATGTAAGAAAAACTATATCCACAAAGCATACTACTCTTCTCCCTTAACCTGTGTTAATGATCCAATCAAAATAATTACGAACAGACATATTTTGTAATTTATAAAGGATAATGGGGACTCTGTAACAACGTGTTTGAGGTTAGGTGAAATGTCTCGATTTAGTCAAAATAATAATATTGTCCTCGAACGAAGAAATACTCCCCTCCGTTAACTTTTAAGATAACGGAAGGGGATACTGCTTAACGGAGTGTATACTTGGTAGAAAATAATAGTGCGATTATAAAAAAACTTATTTCCTGCAGATACGATAGGTCAGTCACAGATTAAAGCAGACAATGGCAAACAAAACAAAAATCTCAAATATGGGGAGAGTCTATGCGTGACTCCGTGAAATTATTTTTCTAAAAATGTCAGTATTTTAAAAAAAAATAAAAATAATTTTGGATGCCGTTTAACAAAAAAATAATAATAATTTTGGAGCTCGACGAATTTTGAAACATCACGAATTGCATCAAGTCAAACGCTTACAGTTTTGATGTTTTTTTGTTCGTGGTGTTTTATTCGTCAACTTTATTTCAAAATAGTCTGATATTCAATTAATTTTTTTGTTTTTATTACGCATCGTTTGAACTTTTGGTAATTAAAAAGTAATTGAATAAGTACACAATTATATATTGGAAATTAGATGTATGTAAATACTTTCTGTATCTACGCAGGTGAGAGTTAATAGGATTCAAGTTTTGACTACATAACAAGCAACATGCCTTAGTCCACGAAATATCTTATCTCAAAGGAGTTTGACCATTGCTGGCAACGAGAGAGTCATAACTTTTCCAGGTTTTTTTTTGGTTTGTTGTTGGATCCCAAATGAGATGCAATCTTTGTCTAGCATTAGGATTGCGATGTATGTGTCATATTATTCGCTTTCAAGACAAACATCGCCATCCTGATGCACCGATACATTACTGGTTTCAGTTCTCATTTTGGATTTATTACGAATGCATATGCAACACTGTGTTCTTTAAGATGTACACTCATATCGGGCAGACTGACATTTAAATTTTCCAAATTTTCATAATTTTCACAACTTCCAAATTTCGTTCATTCATTTAAATAATAAATAATTTTTCCAAATTCTCCAATTTGCGATTTTAAAAATCCATCTTTCTAGATCTGCATTCGAATTCCACTTCCATGCTTAGCTTAGCTGTAGAAATGGATTCCATCAGACGAAGCGCAAAAATATCGCGAATAGAAATAAAAACTAATAAGGAAGTAAGAGCTCGAATGAAATCTGAAGAAACAGTGCTGGATCGAATAGAAAGGCGATCCTTGAAGGGACTTTGACACTTATTGAGAATGTCTGATGAGAAATGACCCAAAAAAATATTTCAGTGGAGACCACCAGAGAAGAAAAAAAGGCGCAGACCACGGAGGTCGTGGAAATGAAATAATCAGAAGAGAGCTACGAACTGTTAAGTATTTAATAGGAAAATATACATTCGTTTTGGATTGCCTTCTGGTAGGTGAGATTTAGCTTGCCTGTATCAATAGACCCTTACACTGGACATGAAATTGACACCATACAATTTTTGAACGTCTCGCTGATCAATCCAATCTACAACACCCACAACAAACAAAACTTTTTGAAATTCTCTAATCACACCTTATGTTTGGACCTCAGAGTAACAACTGAACATAGAGGTAGTAAACAACTAATTCTAATAGGCCGACATCTTTTCTTACGTTGTCATATTGACCACCGGATATGGCGATTATAATTATTTACTATCGTCTTAATTGTATAGTATCCAGAAATATTCCATTCTACGTTAAAAAAGACGGTGTTTTGATGGTTCGGAAGTGATTACAGCAAAATCAAGAGATATGTTGACCTCTACTGCGTTACTGCAAATTTCTTCATCATAAACGCAAATTCTGAAGTATTACATAAATTTTGAGGAGTTGGCAACACCGATATAATTTTCATGTCAAACGTTTGTTTTCTTTGTGCGACTTTTATGCTTGGTCAGTGAAATGGAATTCGCTATTTGTTGATAACTGTAGTGAAGCTTTACGGACTGGCTGTGCTATATTCGAATGTAGTTTAACAGTTTTTCAAGATGGGACAGTGCAATGCAGTGTTTGTAACATTGGTTGCATTGGAAGAATTTTCAGGTTAGTTGGCAATGTTTGGAGGCTGAAGTGTCAAAAGATGATGACTTTGAGCATGCCATGCTGAAGTGGTTTGTTTACTACCTCTATGTTCAGTTGTTACTCTGAGGTTTGGACTTAACTCTCGTAACCCACAAGAAATTGATAAAGCACAGTTTAGCAAAGCATCCTCTAAGCTTACGCAGAAGCCAAATCTTTACCAAATTATTATCATGTCCCTGCTCCTTCATCATTAGATACATTTTAAAGCTGATTGACAGGTGCTGCTTTGATGAAGGGTTTGTTCCTCGACGAAATTTACATATTTTTTGTAGAAAGTCTGTTTGCGGACTAATTTTATAATATACGTCTTCTGGCAGATACTGATATTACCTACTAGAACGATTTATAGCCAAGATATCTCGTGGACCAGGGCATGCTGCTCACTCTCTATAGCCAATTTTCCGTCTAAGGGCCGGTTTCTCAATGTCCAGTTAATAGTGTCAGATAGGTAGTTGCCAGTTAGCGTTTCTATGGATACAACTGTCACATAAGATTTACGTGACTTCGTAAGTTTAACCTTCAACAAAAAATTTATCTAACAGTTATCCGTTAACTTCCAGATAAATATTTAACTGGACATTAAGAACCGGCCCTAAGCTGTTTAATTTGTATTTGACATTTGGTCACGTGGACATCGTTTAGGCATTTCACGATTTTTTAAACTACCATTTCATGACAAAAGCAACTTTAATCAAATTCTCAACCGCTTCTTAATTTTTGGACTCAATTTTTGAAACACACAACACAACAAACCATTGTTGAAGCAAAGCATCTTGCATCACTAAATTCGACAATCCTCCTTAGGCTACGTACCTAAGCTACGTAAGAAGCCAAATGTTTTCCAAACTTCCACCTCGCCTATGCCACTCATAATAATACATTTTGTACGTGTTTGACAGGTAGGTATTACTTAGATGAACCATTATTATTTTGTTCCTTGACGAAATGAAATCTACATTTTAGATTGCTTGCTCGCGCACTAATTTTCTAACACACGTCTTCAGATAGTAGAACCGTTTATAGGCAAGATATCTCCTACACCAACGCATGTTGCGCTCTCTCTGTAGCCAGCATACGTCTGTCACTGGATCAATCCAATCATAAAACTCCCATAACAAGAAACCCTTTTTTGAAATTTTCAAATCGCACCTTACGTTTGGACTGAATTTTTGCAGCACGCCATTGCAAAGCATCATTAAATTCAACAATCCTCTTTAGCATACGTAAGAACTGTAAAAAGCCAAATGTTTAACAAACTTCCACCTCATCCATGGCACCCTGAACAATACATTTTGTTCATCATTACTAACTTATTATTGTTACTTGACGAAATATTCATTATTATCAGATTGCCTCTTTCTGTATCTACTAATTTTGTAACACACGTCTTCTGGTTGATACCGATATACAGGGTGCCCAGAAATTCGACCGACTACGCTTGACATGTAAAAGACCTCACATTTTCATAAACATTGAGATAGGAAATGCTTAATTTTCTAGATACAGGGTGTCAAAGTTTTACTTTTATTTTCGTGTTTTCTCAATTATTCCGTAATAAAATGGCACCACGATCTAAAATTATGTATTGCGGGTTTCTTTAAGGTGAGAAATCTAAATTCAACCACGGTTTGGCTTCCATAAATAAAGGCGCTACCTACGGCACATCGAACTCTTTTAAATGAACAACACTTTTTTCCGGTTTGGTGCATCAATGTAGATATTAAAACAATCGTTTCTTCAATATGTTTTACGTAGAAAAGGTCGAATTTGTTTAAGTCGCTAGAGGTAACCGTTTCCGAGATAACCTTTATTGAAATTTCCCGGGCACACCAATGGTAAAATGTGATCGAAAGAATCATCGGTATCCTCGAACGAATTAATATTAGATCTCAAAACATGTTTCAAACATAATTTTAAAACAGGTAGTGTTAAAGTTTTTACGAATAATTTGTTAATGGTATGTAAAAGTATGAGCCCAATATTCATTTGTGCGGAAATCCCGATAATTCAGTCGCACTAGAAATTTCAATGAAAGTTATCTCTAAGGCATTAAAGTATATCTTTTTACGTAAAACATATTGAGGAAATGTTTTTTTATATTCACATTAACGTACCAAACCGGAAAAAAGGTTTGATGATTTGAATCCCCCGATACGTAATTTTTGATCGTTGTGCCATTTTATTGCGGATAATTGAGAAACAACGAAAATAAAAGTAAAACTTTGACACACTGTATCTTAAAAATTAAGCATTTTAAGGCTTCATGTTCCTATCCCAATGTCCATAGAAAAATGAGGTCTATCACCTGTCAAGTGTTGTCTGTCGAATATCTAGACCAAGGCATGCTGCTCGCTCTATAGCCGGCTTTCCGTGTAATAGCTGTTTAATTACTAGGCATGAATTTGACATATGGTCACGTGTGCATCGAAGAGGCGCCTCACGATGTTTGAACTACTCACTCAACATATTCCAAGATCACCCACAAAAAGCACAACTTTTTTAAAATTCTCGAATCGCACCTTTAGTTTGGACTTGTGCACGAATCCGGACTTATCCTGTTGTAGCGCCTCGAAGGCCAGCCAGACGCAGTTGGCGACGTTTTCCAGCAGCACGGCCATGGCACACTAGATGCTCGCCACTTCGCGGCCTTTCGCGGCCCGACGCTGACTCACGCGCCCACATCACGGTCTCCGATGACTGGTGCTGCGGTCCATTGTGGTGGTAGTGGTACAGACAAACAGCTGATGCTGATACGACCCGCACTCTTGATATGGAAAGCCGGCCTTATAGTGCGTCTACACTAATAACGTTGTCGATATCGCAACCAGAGCGACACGGTCAAGCATACCCTTTTTGAGTGCGACAGATGGTCCTTTTACGAGCAGGAAGTGAGAACGAACCTGCCTGAGGAACTGGACCCAGGGAACATAGTGCCTATAATGATATCGAGCGAGCAAGAGGCATACTTAACTCATCTTGCACTGCGAAGAATATCGGTCACGATGATGCCCGGCGCAGATAGAGATTCAGCAGAGGTAAGAAAAGAGGGAACGAGCTTTAGCCACTCGGACCGTGGTGACATGTCGGATCGACTGATGGACATGACATATCAGAGGATTGAGTCCACTCACTCACACACTTCTGGGTGTGCGAGTGCTTCTGTCCTTGCGATCAAGCCGATTGCCTAAACCTTAGCCTCAGCCTTAAGCCTTATTGTGCACCCCCATTCAAAGGGATCAATCAAGTGTGCCATCCTAAATTCTTTGCGATGCATTGGACTATGTTCTCCTGTCTTCCCTCCTGACCTACATTCAGATAGGAGTTCCTGCTTTCACTCAGGATAGGACAGTCGAAGATAACATGCTTAGCGGTTTCCTCTGCCTCACCGCACTTCCTGCATAATAGATTTGCCACATCACTACCCATCTTTTGCAGGTGTGCAATGAACGACCAATGTCCAGTTATAAATCCAACCACCTTTCGTAGTTCCATCCTGCAGTCTGAAAGTGTCTGTGGTATTAGAGCACGAGGGTCCCCTCCGCATCCTCTTAAGACAGACCCTTCCCCACCACTCTATCCCAGCGCTTCTGGTGCTCATTTAACACCCATCTGATGACAGCTGTCCGTACCATGTTGTATGAAACTTCAAGGAAATACCACACGCTGGTTCTGACCCGATGAGAGGGGGGGTATAGTGTACCTTCCTTGGTACACCTGTCGGTCCTCTCATTACCACCCACTCCTATGTAACTAGGCACCCAAGATAATGTGCCCTTATTGTTGGTCTTCGCCATGTCTAAGGTATTATGGCAGTCCTACGCCATTTTTGAAGTATAATGACTACTTGCCAAGGCCATCATCAGAACCAAGGAATTCGAATAGGTTAGGTTTTCGAATTCTTTGATCAGAGCCGCACGCCTGTCTATCTTTACATAGATAGTCCTTTTTACTGTATGGTTTATTATCTATGTATATTCTGCCGCATTCCAAAATTGCAGCTATTTCTGCTTGAAAAACGGTAGCCATTTGCCTAGGCAGATAGTTACATTCCCCGAGGACACTACCGTATATGGCTCCACCTATATCTGACGAAATTTAGGACCCATCAGTGCACCAGATAATACCATTCGACATAAGTCGTTAGTCGAGGTTCTCCTAGAGCCCATTCCGATCTGCCAATTAGGTTGACTTGTATATATGGGATCTCGGTGTCCACAACTTCAGGCGTTCTGTCGGGTGGCATCTCAAATATGTCGCATCGCAGTTTGTCAAGAAGTGTGGTGTGTTTCGTGGGACTGCATTCCGTATTCAGTGCCATGGCAAATACCCAGACATAATTGCCGCTAAGTTCTAAATACTATTAGCGTCCATTTAGCCGCGTGCGACCTCCAAATATAGAACAACAAGAAGGGTCACTCTAGACTCCGCTCCCAATGCTGCTTTTCTCGCTCGCTCTGAAATGGCATTGCTCCTTAGCAAACACAGTAAAATTTCAGCAGATCATCGCCGGCCGGATATGACAGGGTTCTTGGAAAATAACAGATTTATTAAGTGTTGTGTGCGAATCTCGTACATTAAATATGATGTACTGGGTAGATTTTTTTTTAATTCTTGTGCATGAAATGATCTGAATACTGCCAATATCGCACAACAGCTAGGAGTCCCAGGCGGTTTGTCTCTATTGAACGAAGTTCCGACGCTGGCCTCAAATCCCCGATTTCAAATTAAGGTTTTTCGTGCCATGACTCCCCTATGCAAAACTGGGGCGGTGTAGTGATATTAAGATTTTTTAGGTAACCCTATTGTTGGGCGTTTATAAACATACCTATTTTAATTGTTAAAATATAGTTTTCATTCGGTAATCAGATCAGTGAAGGTCGTTCTTACTTGGGATCCTCTACAGCGAATTTCTTTTATAATTTAAATATAGCTACGAAGTTATTTTGGGCAATCCTGTTTTTGTGTGTTTGGAAACAAATTTTAATTGATAAAACATCATTTTCATTGGGTATGAAGATCGGTGAAGGTTGGCCTTATATCGGATCCTCTGCTATACAAAATGAGTCTTAAGTATGGAAATTCGTTATTTCAAATGGATCACCCTGTATATCCTTTATTTCTGAAATCCCTGAAAAATATGCATAATTTTTTTATCAAATATTTACAACACCCAAATGCTGAATTTCTGAGTTACAGCTAAATTTACATAGCATCCATCCAAATTGAGATAAGACACTATCTTCAAAGACATAATGTTCCTTTTCAGATAAACAATTTATTGAAACCCCAAACTTACAGTCATATAGCCATTTTATATTTATTTTAACTTGGACGGATATAATATAAATTTTGTTGTAACTCCACTTATGACGTTTAGGGATAGTAAATGTTATACATATAAAATAATAATTAGTATTTTTCAAGGACTTCAAAAAGAATGAAATATACAGAGCAGTCCATTTGAAATAACAAAGTGCATTATATTTCCTGAAAACGATAGATATGACAATATTGTAAATACTCTCGTATGATGGTTCAAAATGCAAAACCGCTATACCCAAAAATTCATGAAAATCGTGAAAACCGTTTCCGAGATAATTGAGGCGTTCCATACTTCCCGAAACACACCGACGGGATGTCCCAAGTGATGGTACTGAATATGTTGTAAAGGTACGTTTACATGCTTGCCAAGGCTCGACAAGCATCCACAAGCCCCAAAAAACCGACACTAGTCCCGATCGGATACAAGCGTCCGCAAGTTCAAGCAAGCCAAGCCAAACGGCCTCTTCACACGCTTGTGCTTGTGGATGCTTGTCGAGCCTTGGCAAGCGTGTAAATGCAGCATAATCAGGTTTTCCATATTAAACAGTTGTTGAGCAAGCCACTCCATAAGATGCTACTTAATACAGAGCTGGTGTATACTCGGCTTTATAAATGCTGTATATTAAACGCCTGCCGACAAAATCCAGATGATACAATTTTGACGGCCTCTTGTTAATAAGTGGATTAGATAAAGTGTACCACAGTTTCCTGTCGAGGCGTGAGTGTATAATAGTTTGTTGAACTGCGTCCAAAGGTCTTAATATGGTAGCGCAGGTTTTCAGACAACTCGTAATAAAAACAAAAGTGGGCGATGAAAATATACACAGTAGTTGCTACCTTCACATATTAGTTGGAGAGCTAATTTAGCTAATTCTCTGTATATTTATTAGTAGAACTCATAAGTTAAGGTACTCGACATGGCTTATCAGCAATCAGCTGTAACTTAAAAAATGGAGTCAAGTTGATTGATTCAGTACTTCCCACACATAATGATGATACAATTTTATTATTTTCTCGTTGCATAAACCTATAGTTTGAAATCCCCTTGCAACCAAATAATCGCCCACCCGCCCGCAAAAAAGCATCAATCACAAAAACTCTCGTAAATAGTTTCAACTGGACGATGCTAAACGATCAGTAGCCTCCAAACCGTCTAAAAACGAAGTTAGAGCTCTTTTATATTTTTAGTTTTTTATATTGCTGCGCCACGACTGACGCGATTTTTCCAAACCATACGCGTAGTAATACTATGTCAAAATTTCATTAAAATCAATTCAATAATTTTTGCCTTACGCAATAGAGAACAATGTGAAACAAAACTCGTATGTATAAATCATTCTCCCTTGGTTTCTGTATTAGGCAAGGCAATGTTCGGATGGACCTAAAAAAGGGTATTATGTCGCTACGTTTTTCATTCACAGGTCAATTGACAGCTCATTATGAATACAAAATTTTTTTCAGTTTCATAACCCCCCACCCCCCAACCACCCCAAATTCACCCCCACAAAAAAGTAGAAAATGATCAGGAACCCCTAAAACTCCTAAAAACAAAGTTTGAACTGTTGAACTGTGTTTATATTATTAATTTTTTTATTATTGTTACGACGCCACTGACACGATTTTTCTAAAACATACGCGTTTCCCATTATCGCCGCGGTAGTAATACTGTGTCCAAATTTAATTAAAATCAATTCAATAGTTTTCGCGATACGCAATATAGAACGATCTAAAACAATATTCGTATACATCACAAATTCTCCCTGGGTTTCTATAATGAGCAGGGCAGTTGGTGGTTCGGATGGACCTAAAAAAGTGTATTATGCCGCTAGGTTTTTCATGTACAGGTCAATGGACAGCCCATTATGGATACAATAAAATTTTCAGTTCTACAACCCCCCACCCCCCAAACACCCCAAATTCACCCCCACCCAAAAAAAAACACCCAAAAAAAGTCGAAAATTATCAGGGACCTCTAAAACGCCTAAAAACGAAGTTTGAAGAATATTTGAAATTTTTTGTTTTTTGCTAATTACTCCGCCCCCCCCCCCCCGTACAACGATTTCCAAAATTATAGGAACATTACCTACTATGACCCCACAACATATCGCTACCCAAATATCATCATAATCCATGCAACGGTTACTGAGATTACGACGTTAGAAAAACGCCAACAGACAGACCGACAGACAGACAGACAGACAGACCGACGGAAATGAGTGACGTAGATTTTCGTTATGTAGACATCATGAAACGCCCAAAACGGGTATTATCTCAAAATCGAAAATGTTCGCGTTCACAATTAATATTCACCTCACCTATGGGTGTTGGAAGTAAAATGGTCACAATCGCGGTTAAAAAGTTTGCGCACCTGCTATCTAAATTATGTAATCATCGTTACTTAGAAGGAAATTAGGGAGGTATATCTTTTTTTCGTTTTTACATTCCACGCAAAAATAGACCGAGGAAGTACTGTAATCGCAGAAAATTCCGAATTTGAGATAATTTTGCATGTTGTATGAGATTTACAAAAAAACAATATCACTCATTTAGTCGGTCCTGTGGGGTGTCTGTCCAGTAGTAATCCTAGATTGGACCTTGTAGCACACAAACTTATTTTTTTGGGAGATTAGGAAATTTTACAAAAAAAACTGTAAAAACATGTTGCGATGTTTATTAAATACCTACAGGATATTACTTCACGATACGCCATAATTCAAAGTCCAAGGGTGCATTTATGACCCAAATTCTAATAGAAAAGTTCATATAAACATGTGTCCTAGTGTCTCGTTTTCAAGATAGAGTGGGTCAAAGTTTGAAACAAATTTCTTATTGATCACCTAGCCGACTTTTTGTAATTTGGTATTATTTTTAACTGCAATAGGAGGCGAGGCGAACATCGTCTCTAAGTAGGCGCTAGACTGTGCCGCTAGAATGCAGAAGGCAGTCATCCATGGCGGCCTTCGTCTACTTCCCAGCTAGGAGACGTACGTCCTTATGACGTCGAATTGTGGTGAATTTTGGTCACGTTCGTCATATGCCGAATGAATGACGTCGCACTAACGTCATTTTTAATGATGACGTCATATAAACGTCTGTCACTTGACGTAGTTATGACGTCAAAATGTAAGAGATAAAAGTGGGAAAAATTTATCTCAAAACTTGATTTCACTTTTCTTATTCCTTGCTTATATATATTTATGAAAAAATGTCTATACTCGCATGACTACTAAAAAATATTAATTCATTAGATAGATAGAATATTTAAATTAATATCCAGAAATATAATTATTGACTTCAGGTCAACCCAAATAAGGCAGATATGATAAAATCGTGGCAAATTATTCCATTGACTGGGTTTTGATAGGTTTTATATTTGCTAGAGGTAATTTTGTATTAACCGCGCTTCAGTTCACTAGTGCATCACTGTACAACTTACTTAAGGTACAAACCAACGAATCAATCGCATGTAATCCAACCCATCATCATTCGACCCGATCCGACAGCACCCGAACCGCTGATCTTGATCCCGATCATCACCATAAGGCATAAGTTGCCATTTTCGTCATTTTCTACGACGAAGCTGGAAGGTATGACACAGGGACGGACATTTTAACCTTATGTGCTGTGTGTACAATGTCTGTATGTATGTGTGGATTCCGCCATAAATAATAATAGGTTTATAGCCTCTTATTATACGGAATGACTCGATTGAAAAAAGTATTTTGTTATTTAAACAGGCTTCTATAGAAGGCTAGCAAAGCTATGATCATTATTTTTGTATTGTCTTTACTGTGAAATACATGATTCATTTATTTTGAATTAGTATATTTTGTTACTCTTTCTCAAATTAATGCTACACAGATTTTTACAGCATTTTACAACATTTATCCTATAAGGTAATTAACGTCGAAACTATTTTATATAGTAGCTATATTGGCGAAACATAAAGATAAGGTAAGACAAAGTAACCATCGCCAATAATCAGTGCTGATCTGATGATACTTTCTGGCGCAGTCTTAGTTACTGTATAAAATAATGTCTCCGGAACGACACGTACATGACGATATTGACACGACACGTTTGTGACGGCAAGTAGGTTACGTTACTAACACGGCACTCAGTGACGTATTTGGGCTATGACATTGTGCCCTCACAGGCACGTCATATATTCCTCTTTATCGACGTGATAATGACGAATGGGGTGTCGTCAAAATGACGTTAGTATAACGACACCATGTTTGCTGGGTTAGGACGCACGATTCGCGGACAAAGTGAATGATCTCACAGTGTGACAAGTAGTCATTGGGTAGTGTCGTTACCCTTGTTGCACCTTTTTCATATATACAAGCAACTAGCAGTTTTCAGCAGCCTCAAGATAAGTAGCATCACGTTTTTCCTTTTAACTTTTTACATTGTTATTTCATATAAATTTCATATATTGTA
Source organism: Callosobruchus maculatus (assembly GCA_951848785.1). Lineage (NCBI taxonomy): Eukaryota > Metazoa > Arthropoda > Insecta > Coleoptera > Chrysomelidae > Callosobruchus > Callosobruchus maculatus. Next base: position 13,778,485 of record CATOUR010000059.1, read on the forward strand.
ATTTGCTCTGATTAGAAGATAATTATCATTTCCAGTGGACTATCACGACTAATATTAGCAAAACAAGTACGCCACTGACTTTCTCTTGACTCGATGCCTCTTTCATCTCACTTTGTTTTCAAGGAAAAAATAAAAACTACCTGGTAGCCTGTCAAAAAAATGCCCAAAACAAAACTTCTTATTGATAGGCCGCAATTCCAGTGGCGTATTTCTGTGTGTCCTAAAGAGTCTGGTTTTCAAGGGAGTCACAGTTAAAAAAAAAATATTTTTGACACCCTGTATCTTGAAATCGGATGCCGTCGCTTCATATCATACCGAACAATTGCATAATAGGACGAAATTCAGGAGCCAATTTCCGTTATTTTTACAACAAACAAAATGCATAATACATAAAAGTTCGCAAGAAATCTCTCCACGGAACCTAGTTGTTATCTTGAAGGGGGAAGATAAGTTGAAACCATTGAGATTAAGAAAAAATGTGTCCTTATACTAAAAACAAAATTTTTATTTAACACATATCAACACAGTTCAGAAATGATTTGTAAGTTTTTGAATGTCTGCAAGATCTTCAAACAGCTCTTCTATTTTCGTACCAATTTTCTTCGATACCTGGAAAATTTTAAAAATATATCTTAGTTGCATTGCCAAGTATAATGCAGTGACGAAATACAAGAGTTTTAGTCACATTTGTAAATTAGACAATTTTTCGACATAAAATATCTCGGAATAATTCAGTTTTTTACTCAACTTCAGAGATGTAAACATTCATTTTGCGGAAACTTTTTGAAAATATCAATTTCACATTTCCCCGGCTTTTGAGGTCATACCAAATGGACCTTGATGCTTACCTCAATTTTCTCTGTTATTGAAAGCTGTAAGAAACTCCAAACAAGATCCCCGTCTATTACCGACTTTGAGGGATTCTGCTGCAACTTCTTCCAACATTTATACGTCCTGAAATCAAATTTTAATACCATCTATATTGAGATACATTACAAAAGAATTACCTGTAAGATTTGGGGTTAAGTCCAGCTATGTGGGCACCTTGAGTAACCAAAACATTTTGTAACATAAGCAGTCTTCTGTAAGTTTTTTCGGGGACTGGCATTATGTACCCTATGCTTCCATCCAAGGTTGCTGAAAAAAAAATGGTATGACTTAGTACTTTACACACTACACGATTTTTCCAGAACTCCACATTCCTCACTCGTCACCCCATCCCAATTTAACCGCTGCGCTGCCAAAAACACTTTAAGATGCTGTCAACACCACATCCTCTTTATTGACAAATGTTAACTTCAAAAAATTTAAATACATTCAGGAGCCTCCAAAATGCCAAAAAACAAAAATTCCATGTGAAGTACAAAATATCACCAAAGATGTTGTTTTAAAGGTATTGGAAAGTCCTTTGTGAATGCAAAAAAATACACACCCTCCTCTCAACCCCAGTTCCCAGTCGTCCCGCAAAAAATGGGAAAAAACGACCGTTAGGCATGAGAACGAGGGCTGCAACGCTTCGAATGTATTTCCTTTTTGCTAATTACTGCCGCCCAACGAATTACCTACTATCATCCACAGTATATCGCATCCTAAGTTTCATTAAAATCTGTGCAGCGGTTACTGAGACTATGCAGTAACAAAATGACCATGGGTAATGTCCAGAAAAAATATTTTACACGTAATACTTCTAGGCAAAAATTGTGAAGTATGAAGTGGTATACGTTGCATGTTTTCAAATTAGGTAATGCTGTAAGTACATACATATTTTATTTAAAATCTAACTTACCAAACATTGTTATATATCTTTTATCGGCACCTGAGAAGTGTTTTTTGTCATCTCCCAGCTCTCCAACTTTAGCTTTAATTTTAAGGAATGTGTTCACAGCTTGTCCTAAATGAAAATCCGCTTTCCTAAGAAGCCTTTGGCCTGTAATCAAATAAGGAATATTGGAAATACACTTTTCTAAAACACACAAAATCTTGTCTACACATTTCAAAAAGCAGCTATACCAATTGAAAATCAGTGCTTACCTCCAAGAGATTCTCTAGCTTCTGGTTGATACATGTACAAAACTAAATTCTTCTCCCTATCAGATACCAAAAATCCTAAACTAGTGTTATCGATCATATACTCCACAGAATAAACTTCACAGGGTTTGAAATCCTAAAAAAAACACATCAATAATTTACCAGTACAAACTAGTGAAGCACAAAGCCATTGTCCATTTGCACAAAAAGAGTTTAAATTTTTCCAGAGAGGGGGGTGGGTTGGCCCAGTGGTTAGGGCCGAGGGCTCGTGACGGGAAGGTCCCGGGTTCCATTCTCGTTAGAGGTGGAAAGTTATTTCTGGTCTGTTTAGTCAAAAATAAATATCCATTAAATAAAAAAGCTTAGCGAAGAATCCCCACCTAAGCCTTCACTGTTGGCTTCTAATTGACAGTGCTGTTCCTAGAGTGGCGCCGGGAACAGTAACAAAGCCTACACAGAACACGAGGCTAATGACCAGAGCAGTCGATGCCGATGACAGAGGTAAAAAAAATAATTTTCCCAGAGAAACAGGAGTAGATTACTTACCCTAGATACTAAAGATAGTGTCCTGTATTCTTCCTGGAATCTCAATAGTGCTATTGATTTGTAAACATCAGCTATCAAAAGGAGACTTTTGATGGTCAGAATCTGGTGGGTGTATATTTGCGTGTCTATGAAGGCCACTCCTATTATATCATTATCTTTTAACTGCCAAATGTAAATCTAAAAAAAAAAAACATATTTCTGTTGAATCTAAAAACAACAACATAAACATGTTAGGCAACACAAAGTAGAATGCTGAAAAATTATGGAATAGGTAAATCCTATGTGAAATCGGCAGTGATTCTAATAAATAGTTCAAACTACTGTAGGAGTTTCATTAGGATTAATTTTGTTTCCTTTATTGTTTAAAATCATTGTTTAACCTAGCAAGTATGAATACTTCAAATAATATATTAATGTGAATACCTTTTGTCCAACAGCTGAAACTAGAAATCCTTTAACTTGTGAGAGAGCTGTTACAGGACCTTTTTGGTCCTTGGCGTATATTTCCTTGAACTTATTTTTTGTCAATGGTTGACCTGGCTCTGGTACCACTTCAATGATATCATAGATCAAAATCTAAAACAAAAAAATGAAGTCAAGTTGATTGACCCAGCACATTATTTTCCATAGCATAAAGCTATAGTCAGAGATCCCCTTAGAATCAAAACATCGCCCGCCGGCAAAAAAGCATCCAACACAAAAACTCTTGTATCTCTCTCTCTGTAGGACACAGTTTTTAAAAGCTTTTATTTAACTTGCAATGTATGTATGTACGTTTGTTCGGGTAGATTCTTGCTACACAATTTTGAAGTAGATATCTTCATCCAATTGAGCTGAAATTTCGTATATAGATGAATTCAGAAATATATGAGTTGTGTCGACACTAGTGCAGTTACGTGATGTAGACCTGACTAATGATAAAAACGTAATTATTTATACAAAATATATATTATAATAATTCAGAAAGTGGCAGAAGATCAAAATAATCGAAAATACCAATTTGCAATAGATAAAAACAAAATAAATTGATTTATTTATTGTATATTGACATCTGATTATGCACAGACAATATAAAATTTTGACTACACTGATGACCGTGCCAGCCCCCTAGCCAGGCTAGCAAAAAATGCCGCAAGGGATAAAGGTCATCCGACTCGTCGGACGTCTTGTGAAGGATTAAGGCATCCTTTGTAGTGTCGGCAATCGGTAGGAGCACAAAAAATATAAACAACTCATATATTTCTGACTTCATCTATACCCGTTTAGTTTGGATGACAATACGCGATAATCTGTGTGACGACATTCTAAATCCAATAGGGCGAACCATCCAAGATGGCGGAATAATTATTTTTAATGTATTTCTACAATACGGGTAACAAATGAAAGGGCTTGGTGAGGGTAACTCGGAAAATAATGTGACGTCTTTCTAAATCCGATATGGCGGAACATCCAAGATGGCAGAACAGTTATTTTATATGTACTTCTACTATATGGGCATAAAATGAAAGAGATTGTTGAGAGTAACTCGAAAAATAATGTGGCGTCATTTTAAATCCAACATGGCGGACCATCCAGGATGGCGGAATAGATACTTTTCATGCACTTCCGCAATATAGGTATCAAATGAAAAGGCATGCCGAGAATAATTATAAAAATACTCTGACATCTCTCTTAATCCAATATGGCGAACTTTTAAAGTTTTTTATACTTTCCCTTAGTATTAAATGAAAGGGTTCGCTGAGAATAAACATCTAGGTTAATGAAGAACTTGACTGTTCGAAATTAACCGGCAAACGACCTTGCAACAATGATGCGTTGAATGAGATGAACAGACTCAGACTCCTAGCCAGCGATAACTAAAAAGGAAAAAATAATTAAAAGCAAAAAAGGCCTTTTTTAAAAGAAAATTGTTTAAATGCTCTAAAACAGAAGAAATTAAAATTTGCCTGTAGAATTTTAACTATCAACTTATCGCCTCATTATACATAATTTACGTGGTCGTACAATACAAGCTTGTCGCGTGATTTACTTGTGTAAGTTTATTTAGTTTATTAGTATCAATTTAATTGAGTAGCTTTTATAATATAAATTGTGTGTAATGAGGCCATAAGTTGATAGTTAGAATTTGACAGGAAAATTTTATTTTTAGAGCATTTAAATAAAAGCTTTTTTTGAAAAAGTTTTTTGCTATCAATTTATTATTCTTCAATTTTCAACTGATATCCTAATCACATGGCATGTCGATTTTCTGATATTTAAAAACAGATTATGTTACTAGTGTCGATCTTTAAAGGACAATGAAGCGTGTGAGAATATGGTTTCATATTGCATTAATAATAAACTTATGTTGAATCCTAGCAAGACTGAAATGTTACTTTTTAACACAAAGCCTAATGATCAAAGTATACTGGTTAAAATTAATAAGCAAACAATACAGAATGCTCCGAAGAGAAATGTTTGGGCGTTATTATGGATGAGCGGCTGTCATGGAACAATCATGTGGATTATCTGTCGAAAAAGATATCACGTCACTGTTTCAATCTGTGGCAATTGAGAAGCCTCGTTACAATGGAGATACTTAGGATGTATTATTTCGCTCATGTGAATTCTGTGCTCAGTTACTGCATTGTGTCATGGGGCAACTGCGCGCGCCTAAAAGAACTCTTTGTTCTTCAAAAAAAGGTGATTAGGACTATGACATTCAAACCATATAACTTCTCATGTCGTTCCTTGTTTTTTGAATTGAGAATTATGACAGTATATTCACTGTACATGTATAAGTGTGTTTTGTCTATTAAAGTAAATATTGATAAGTTTATGCATCGCTCGGACTCATATAGCCTACGTAAGAATTTCAATTTGAATATTCCTGCCCATCGATTGTCATTAACATCTCGGAGTCCTTATGTTATGCCCATAAAACTGTACAATAAATTACCGCTAGATATCAAACAATTAAACTCTATTCACACTTTCAATAAAGAGGTCAAAAAATTACTACTTATGCATTCATTCTACTCCATTGACGAATATATGAATTGTACCTTTGACATTGCATAATACCTATGTAGGCAGCTATATTTTTATTCACTGTTTCTTCGTTTGTCTGTTTGTTTGTTGTTATTTGTTATTTCTTGCAACAATGTATTTACTAATGAAAATTGTTTGTTGTTCGTTTTTATACATTATTATAATTGTTGACTATCTTCCAACACTCTGTAAGAGTCATACGGAAATAAAGAAGAATAAAGATATTATTATTATTATTACAATGAAACGTCCCGGAGTTTACCAACCACCCTATACGAGACCCTATCCTACCTCGGCGCGTTTTAACCACTACAAAAAAAAAGTAGGAAATAATTTACTTGAGTAAATTTAAATGGCGCTCTCACTGTGGAATTTGTTGGTATAAAAATTTAATTTTTTTATTATATTGTCTTTTCCCGGACTAAAAGTGTGACTTACCCTTCCTCTCGAAGTGATATCTTCGCCATAGTTATAATTTGTGCCCACAGCAATATAACCTTTCAAACCTGACCTTGTGCCCTCGTAGGCAAGTGCCACATTTTTAAGACACGTCACATGTTCCCACTCGTCTAGATCCAGTTTTGTGTTCGGAATGATGTCCCATGACACCGGCGAAAATAGGCACAGACTAAATCTTTCTTGGATTGGGTATGGAAATCTGAAACATAACACTTTCGTAAGTTAAAATGAACCAATATGTGTACATCCAAATCTAAGGGTCGTTCATAAAAAAGAATATGAATAAATAAATTTACAGATATACAAGGCTTCTTATCCAGTTTACACAATTTTTGGAAAATGACGAAAATCGTCTTTTGAACATATCAAATACACTATTGGTGCATACATTTTTCTACGAATTAAGAAGGTGATTACACCAATATTGACCAAAAACAGAAAATTATCTTCGTGTGCGTAAAATCAGGGGAAGGTTGAATGACGACAGAGCGTCGAGACAACCTGTTCGCTTTGGAGTTCCTCACAGATCGATTTTAGGACCATGAATGTGGAACAGATCCAGCAACCCAGATAGAGCTATCAGCCGTGCAAGCTGGGCTGCTGAGGGGCTCATGACATATTATCAAAAATAAGGTCTTCACTGCGCGGCTAATAACCATAATAGTTGATGCCGCTTAAAAAAATGGTCTTCACTGCAATGAATATGAAACGGAATCTGCAATTTTTGGATTTTGTAGAAAACACCGGAGTCATTTGCCTTTAAATAATACTCAAATTACCATTTCGAATTCCGTGAAAGATCAAGAGGTAAAATTAAACAAGCGTGTCTCAGTGCAAATTCACATGTCGATGCCACTAATACCCGTTTTACATCGACATTTTCTCCGCGAATTTAGTCATTGATCATCCCATGGTCGTCTTCAAGGTCAAACTGATTGTGTTCTCATCCGTGAATAAAACCATGCAGTGCTGCCAACACTGTTGCTGTCATATGATTTCGCAGTTTTCGCAAGATTATTTAATTCGGCCTTTGACAGTAAAACTTAATTTGATTGCGAATGTTTATTTAAAAAATGTTTAAAAATATACAGACGGGTATGCAACATGCATGACATGCATCATATGATTTTTAAGGTTGGCACTGCCGAATTTTACGTCAAACTTGACCACAGATTAGATCAGTGAAGAAATCCAAGAAGAAATCAATTGACTTATTTGACGTCAAATTCCTGTTTTACACTTGTCAATTTTGACCACGAACTGAATCCACGAATTAAAACCATAAATTTATTGTTGATGTGAAAGGGGTATTAGAAAACTGAATGCAGTTTCTGCTGTATTGAATCCAATTATCGATTGGCAAGCAAAACCAAATATAGAAAATAAGCTAAAAGTGATAGATTAATTAATTGTCCTTGGTTCTTACCTGTCACCTTTATCTTCAACCGATAATTCTTTGTCTTCTCCATTAAATTTATAGTATGAATTCGACGGTTCCGCTAAACTTGTCACCAAACAGTACGTTTTTGACTCTAGATGGTATGTTACGAAATGTGGCGTACATCTTAGGGGAACTTTCCTCACAGGCCATGGTGCATCGTAACTCAGATGGGTAGGCAAAACACCAATTCGGAGTTCAGACTGAAATGAGACGATTTGAAGTAAATTCAAATTGAGGGTGTTAAATAACCTTAATAAGTTTATTACACGATGTAATATCGTTTAATTACAGGGGCATTCTGCTGCGCGATGTCGGCAACGGTCACCTTATACTTTTTATAAGAGGATCAATAAAATGTACACAAATCATATTTAATGTACGAGGTTCGCAAACATCGTCTAACATAACTGTTATTTTTCAGGAACCTCGATATATCCGGCGATACGTACTTTCGCCCCGTATACGACATGGGAGCTGAAAATTCTTTCATTTTCTTAGGTAAGACTTTAAAGAGAGGGAATGATGCACGCATCGTTGAAATGATGCGAGCTTTCCGAACGGTTCGACGGGGGTCCTCCGCTTGGTGCTCTCTTAGTCTCGATCCAGGTGATGACCGCGCATGTAGCTGCTGCGTTCGGTGTCTGAGGCCGGCGCTGTTCGGCGCTCAGCCATGCGAATCCTCTTCTGTTACTCTTCCAGACTCGCGAAGCCGCAGCGGCATTTTGACCACACTCACCGTACATTAAAGTCATGTCCACCAGTTTGTTATTGTTATAAGCGTGCGCCATTGTTGTTGTTTCTAAAGTACGATCGTCAAGCACCCTCGAACACTATGCGACAGCAACGCGACGTATGACGAACTGTCTGTTTTCTCACAGGCACCGCTGACGCGTGGCGCTGCTTTGTTGTGATATGACAATAATACATGGTCATAACATTGCCCAGGGAGCAGGGAAGGACTTAGAATTGAGGATTTCTTTAGCGGTCAGCATCTTGTTTTCACTAAATATTTCGTTTATATGTTACTAGGGAAAAAACCTCATTTTGGCGAGTACTATCCGCTGTATGAAAAAAAGTCCCAACTTATGAAACACCCTATAGATAAAGGATTCTTGTTCAGATTCTTATGTATCTGATTCACCAAAAACAAGATTTCGAGAAAATGGTAGCTACGTCCATTAGTATTTGGATTTGGACATCAGAATATTTTTAGGAAAATTAATAACTCTATGTTGATCACAGTACAAGACGCGGCATTGTATACTTGCGAATTGGCTCGAATTTTCCATCATGGCAAGAATAATATGTTGCTTACCTTTTTGTTGAAATACAAGAATCCCTGTGGACAGTTGACATTGTTGAAAGCGGCAAAACTCAACACTTCACCATCAATCGACATGATATGTGTTCTCAACTCTCCTCTCAAGGTTAAAAATACCCAATGTGGGTTAGCACCACAGATAAAAACACCGTTATAACCTGAAAAAGCAATGTTTGTATCGTATTAGATAACAACAAAATGTATTTTCCGTTATGCAGCGTTTCAGCCAATATACATATAGCCATCTGTGCCACAGTTTACAAAAAGCTTGCCTGTCACTCACAGCTGCATTTGATTATAATTTTATATACCGTGTCTCAGGTCTAATCCCGAAAAAAGAAATTGCACTTAGGTTTGTGTGTGTGAGGTCGACATCAAAACGAATTATTTTTTTTGCAGAGAAACCAACTGTTTTGTTTTGTTGTAAAGATAACTGAAACGTGTGTGACCTACGGTTATAAATGTGATTTGTTATTTACTTCTCTAGCAAAACATGAAAGGTCATCTAGTACATTTATAACACAGGTCCTTTTTAATCATCTGGTTGATTGTTTACTCAAACTATCAGAAGTCCATTACGTACAATTGATGAAATTTCAACCTTTTAACTATAACGGATAAAAATATAATTTAAACATATAACATAAGTGGGTCGCAGCAATTATTTCCGGTTTCCTCCTGCGACACGGTGTATAGTAAAACTGAAAACATGCATGTTGGTTTATGTCAACTTTATTCTCGACTTTCTTGCTGTTTGTCACAACGCATGTGAATTTATACTATTTAGAGTCATTTTATACACACACATAATACATATAACTAAAAATATATGACCATATTAATAATAAAAAAGAGGCTAAAGCCTTTTATGTATTGTCATCAATGTCAGAATGTTTCTAGTATAATTATCACGCGTTTCATCAAGCGGTAGGAAACTCAACCAGTGTAGTTGAAGTATTTCAGAATTACTATTTAAAAATGTATTTTCAAGTCAGTTCTAGCTATAACACGATATCATAGAAGCCAGTTTGTTGGCTAGGCCGTATAAATCATTTTCTTACCAGCAATGTTGTCGAAATATCGCATTCTCACTATGCGATCTTGCAGGGAAAAGAAATCAGAGTTCTCAGTTTCTATCAAACCTGACGTATTGGGTTGATAGATGATGTTGTGCTTCATTTTTTTGAACCGTAGCTTCAAATTCCCTCTGGGAAATCTAAACACCTCGTATATGTACAAATCTTTCTGTAATCGCACTAGCAGTATAGGCCGAGACCCATTATTTCCTAACCCGATCATCAACAGTTCTTTTACTTGATAATTGTCCTGCATGTGGAGGTCACTAGGTGGTGGTGCCGGGTTCAAGGTTACTGACTCAAGGCTGTCTACCAACACCTAAAAAACTTTCGTATTAAATCTAAACGCAAAAATTGTTTTCGGTCAGTGGTGGAACATATATTTATAAAAGAGGGGGCACCTGCGGCCTGCGCCCCCTTAGAGTTTAAAGTTATTTTAATTAATTGTTTCATCCATTATTTTTATACCTAATATTTTTTTCCTAGTAGAGACGCCACTATTCGGTTTGGAATTTAAGTATTATTTTAAATTTTAATACATTGTTTGTTTATTTTATTTTCCATGCAATTATCAAACCAAGGTATTTTTTTGTTGTTGTGGTTTATCAAGTATATATTACAAAACACCATGCCACCATCAATGGCTATCTGTTCGATACATTTATTTATAAAATTAAGGCAGTATTGATCACTTTATCAACTACTGGACTAAGATGAGGAAGCCATACAGAGTTACTCCATTGGTTACTTATGACTAGACCACTTTCTTGCAGATGTTAATAGTGGACTGAATCAGTTTTCGAGATAATAATTAACACTAGAAAAATATCTCGTAATTTACACTTCATACCCTATAATGGCATGCTAAAATTGTTTTAATTTGTAAGTGTCGGTGTATCTCAGAGTAACAACTGAATATAGAGGTAGTAAACAACTAATTCTGATAGGCCAATATCTTTTCTTACGTTGTCATATTGACCACCAGATGCGGCAATCATAATTGTTTACTATCGTCTTAATTGTATAGTATCCAGAAATATTCCATTCTACGTTAAAAAGACGGTATTTTGATGGTTCAGGAATGATTGCAGCAAAATCAATGGATATGTTGACCTCTACTGCGTTACTGCATATCTCTTCATCATAAAAAATTCAAATTCTGAAGTCTTACATACATTCTGAGGAGCTGGCAACGCCGATATAATTTTCCTGCGATTTGTCGACTGTCAAACGTTTGTTTTGTTTGAGCGTCTTTTACGCTTGGTCAGTAAAATCAAATTAGCTATTTGTTGGTAACTGTAGTGAAGCTTTACGGACTTGCTGTGCTACATTCGAGTGTAGTTTAACAGTTTTTCGAGATGGGACAGTGCAGTGCAGTGTATGAAACATGGGTAACATTGGAAGAATTTTCAGGTTAGTTAGCAATGTTTAGAGGCTGAAGTGTCAAAAGATGATGGCTTTGAGCACGCCATGCTGAAGTGGTTTGTTTACTACCTGTATGTTCAGTTGTTACTCTGAGCGTTGTATATTTTTTCAGCTAACAGCTTTCTTTCACTTAACAAAAAAGTTTTGCTAGAATGCTTTGAAGCTTTGATGTGATACAAACTGACAGAACTCATATTTTGCCTGAATTTCAAATTATTTTCGTGCCCCTACCCAACTAATTCGAATAGGTTAGAAAAACAACGCCCATGCTCTAACAGGCATGTGAGTGTGTCCAAGATCCCGTTGTCATTATTTACTGTGTTCACAAACACCAATGTTATTTTTTATATAAATCTGCGGGATTTAAATTTTATGGAATTGTTTAAAATAGTCTTTTAACACTTATGCTCTGTTAAAACCCAAAATTCTTTCAAAACTATAACAATTAACCCGAAACGATCAACCAAAACAAAGCAGCTATTTATGTTATGCCTGAGTGCTGTGAGTGCTCTTATTTTTAGGATTATTTACCTGCTATCTGTACAAAGGGTATATGGGTTTATCAGCGGTCAGTGTGCCAGCTGCCGCGTTAGGATTGTGCGCACAAACAAAAACCTTGTTTACTTCTTCTAACCTATTCAAAATCGTTGCCCCTACCAATATAATCAAGCAACGACGCTCATGCAGATTACTCTTATATTAAAGATTTTTATATACAACAATGCAAGTTTAAGGCTTAAAATGCACTGAAAAGATTTCTGTAGAGTTATCTACTGTCAGAAAAAGTAAACAACCATATAACCCCAGATGAATTACATTACATTACGTAAAATTTCGGCTGATTTCAAAGAGTCATAACTTTTTTACTTTTAACTGTAATTACATATAATTGTCTACGAACGTTGCCCACACTCTAATGTTTCAGTCCCATATCTTCAACCTTGATGAGGTTTGCTATTTGATTCACAATATAGAGCGAACCGAAATTTTGTTTCATTGCTCTAATTTTATAAATAATGCTCTGTGGAATAATGTCATATTTGGATGACAGCCTAGAAGCCTATATAGATTAATAAGAGCCCTATCTTCTATATTTTGCTCGATAGTTTAGAGCAAAATGAGCAGCACCTTATGTCTTGTCTTTAGCACATTTTTTCAGTTCCAGTTCGATATCGCTTATTTTTTAACAGTTTATTTACATTAAATTTGTAATTTTACCCCGGTGTACTTGCTTTTTGAAAAATGTATTTTGTTCTTTGATATCTAATAGCAGTACTTACCTTATGACCAAAGCAGAGATTGGTAACATAAAAGCTCAGCTTGAAATCAGGAATCGAATATATTTCCAAATTCGAGTTATCTCTCACTACAAATAACCAGTAGGTCGGCCTGTTTGGTGTGAAGTACTTTTTCCACCAGTTATAGTAGACCTAATAGAGAGCAATATATAATATCAATACTGTATAGTGCACTGGAGTTGTCTTTAATAATGTGTAACTAAAGTATTCCTAAGCATACTCAGAAAATTATTGGATTACTTTTCCTACATATTTCGAATCCACTCCTAGAAAAAAGTTGTACTAACTATTGTTAATTGTTTAAATCTACAGAAACCTAATACTTTTTGGTTCAAGGATATTCAGATATTTCTTACAAGAAAATCTGCTAAAAGAAAATAATACAAATAAATAGAAATTTAATAAGAAATAACGACTGAATTATGGCAAAATTTCACAAATAAAAATGGTTATGAGCGACGCGCTTATTTTTTATGAAATCAAATTTTACTATCATCAAGGTCTGTCAGGAGGTTTTTTGAGTGATTGATTTTGCAGAAATTATTTAAATTATATTCAGTTATAGCAATGAACCCAATTATTTTGGTTACCCTACAGTTCTCGTCAGTGGGTAGATACAGAAACGGACATAATATAGTTTTACTACTATATACCTACATAGTCTGAAGTCTGGTAGTGAGGGCTGTAGGCAAATGATATCAAGATATAAAATATTTTATTTTTATTTTCAGTTCAAGAGGGATATGTCACCCTGATCCCCCCTTAACTATGCCACCAAATAAACTAAAATTTGCAAATATGTACTAACCTTAGGTTTTGGTGTAGGGAGATTAAGAGAGGGCATTTTGAAATCCGTGTCACCATATAACATATCATCTTCATTTTCCACCTCTGACTTCAGATCTGTCTCATTGATCACATGCTGAGGAATCTGGGTGAACTCCTCTGGAATTTTGCTTGTAAATAAACCTGATGTATCCTTATACATACAAATTGTTGATACTGGTGGATTCTAAAACCAAACAAGTGAAAATGGTAAATACATACTATGAGAATTGTGTGAAAAAGTTGCAAAATGTAATGTAATGACCAAAAAGCTTTCTACACAAAAATTACTTTGCACTAAAAGTTCCGAAATATGAAATTTATAAAAAATCAATTTTCCCCAAAATTTGGAAGCCTGCTAGAGTATTTTCCAGCTTATGCCCCAAAAAGATAACAAACTTGTGAGCCATGCAGTAAAAAACCTTGAATGAATCATATGTATCTGAATGAAGTAAAATATCGATTTTCCTAAAGATAAATTTTAAAACATACTAACATTCGCCAATGTTGATTTGCTGACCACCAGCTTGGCTGAGCCTCTAGCTTCTCTCAACATCAAAGTAATAACTTGACCGTCAGTTGTCATCAAAGATATGAAAGGATCTGCACTAGAAACATGAACGATAGGTGACCCTAAATCCATTGGAACATGTTGTAGTTGATTAACTCCTTGTAAAAGTCTTACTGCAACTGTTGTTACCTGAACAATATACCTAAGGAAAACATGAAACATTATTTCCATTTTGATCTTTTCAATATAATTAAATCAAAGAAAAGAGACCCACACTGACAGTATTTTGTTGTTTTTTTATTTGTATTGCAATAATCATTTATCTGTATTATTTAAATACCTGTTGTTGCCCAGATTACCAGCATAGACTGTAGGCCCATTGGTAGCAAACCCTGTGTTATCAATTTCATTAATTTCTTGTCCAGTTTGTAATACCTAAAATACAGCGTTGAAAAAGTTTATTTCTCACACAAAATTATTGAGTGATGTCATTTTATTTATTGTGCAAGAAACAGCTGAAATCTGTAATTTCTCAAACCTACCCTGAAGTGGTTGTCTCTACTACGATTTTGGCCACCCCTGTACAGTATTTAACAAAGACTAATTTAAAATAAGTGATCTACAAAAATCTGGCTGACTTCTGACTTGATAACCATCAAGTGAACAATCAACCAAGAAGACAATATTATTTCTAAATCTTACCATTGTTCCGTCTTCTTGGCTGAGTATCAGGAATGCATGCTTATCCTCTCCACTTTTTACAGTCCACATGTTTGAGCAGCCAGGCAAAGTGAAAGTTGTTACAATTTGAGGTTTCATTGTCCTCTGAAGGACACATAATGCTCCATTTTTACCATAGCCTGCAGTTGTTACAAGCTCTAGATCTAAATCAGTATTGCTGAAAGAGTATCACAGATAGTAATCAATCCAAAATATGTATTATGTTTCAACAGATTTGGACTTGATTCACAATCAAAATCGGATGGAAGTATTATGAACAAGTACAAAACTACTATTTTCACAACAATCTTCATGATCTATTTGTTTACTTTTAAGCATAACGAATTAATTACCTGTGGAACTCCTCACTCAAGAATGCTGGTTCTCCAATCGAAATTTGGCCACATGGGCCAATATTCAATAGGCTGTCACATACTTCAAACACATAACTTGTAATCTGGACACCTGAAAATTTGAAGAGTTAAATAAACTATTTTGATTTATATCAGAAATTTTATAACACTAGTCATTTTTGAAGCTTTATAAACTGACTGTTCAATATTTTGGAGCAAACACCTCTTTTTCAGTCACTTCATGATTCCGTATAACAAAATCTCTGACTTTACACAGTAGTGGGGGTTGTTTAGGTATAAAAAAGTAATTACCTGCTTGCTTTTGATTACCATACACTTCCAACTCCTCTGGATCTCTGATATCCAAAACATCACTAGCAATACAGTCATTCAAAGAATCCAAATACTTGTCTGTCTGTGGATTACCAGTTCTTGACCTTTTTGATGCCGGTTGATCTGAATCATCTAAAGATATTACTTCATTGCACTTCTCAGTGAATCTCAACAGCAATGAGTTTCCAAGGCGAGAACCCAAGAAAAGGAAGTTGTTTTCACATATACATATCTGAAATCAATAAGTAACAAAATAAATGTATCTTTGACAGAGGGTCTGGGTTTGCATATCTCCCTAGTTCCTATACAATATGATACTAATGTCCTTTTTTTTTAATATACATAAAATTATATTTGCACTTACACATGTAGTTAGAACACTTGCTGCAGCTTTCTCAAAATGAAAACTCCTAATAGATCGCATACTATCTGCTAAAAGAGTCAAAACATAAAGCTCGCCGCCCTTCAAAGACAGTACTAAAGTGTCTTCTTCAAGAAATCCAACTTGCACACAATCAAGAGTAATCATGATGTCTTCTTGAGGCTCTAAAAAATTATAAGCAGTTTTTTCGTTCACATTTGAAATCTTCCATTTTTAATAAAAAATCTCACTGAAAAATATACATATTTCAAAACAATGCTTTGTGTTGCACAGTGTCAAAACAGGATCAGTAGATAGTGCAATCAAGCACCAATCCTTTATTCATTTGTAATAAATAAGAGACTAGTTTTGTTATATTTAATAGCATTGTAACAATTTCCAAGAACATATGGCTTCTAGTGACTAGTTTTGTTATATTTAATAGCATTGTAACAATTTCCAAGAACATATGGCTTCTTAGACAGATTGTTTATGATTTCATTACCAAAAGCGTTCAAGTGGTTTGGTAGAAATTCATTTAAAAAGTATTACATACTCAATGGAAAGTTTGAGCTGCTCTCTGCAATACAGTTTAATGCTACGCCATAAGGAGGAACACTCTGGTTGAGGTAGATTAAAGAGTTCACAGCCAGGATGAGTGTGCCACCAATAGGTTTCTTTATTGGGACAGCTCTCACACAATCAAATGGGAGGTTTGCCGAACTCCAAATCACTGGATGGACCTTTTGTTGAAGATTCAATGATATAGCAGCCATGGCACATGTATCAGTCCTCACAGCAACTCGTCTAAAAGTCACAAAATATACTCATATTAAATAAAAATAATTTTATTATTAGTATTAATTTGCTATAACATATTATTAGATTTCTAGATGGTTTCAAAGGCATTTGATGAGGTATAGCATCAAGTATAGTATCCTGCATATATTAATTCAAAACAGCTTCCCTCTTAGACTTTACAACTTTTACCAAAAACTAAGAACAAAAATCATTTTTGACTTTCTAGCATATAAGATCAATACCAGAATTAATAATACTAATAATGGTCATTGGATACTAGGTGGTATGTGGAATTTGCTAAACTCTACATTGTGCCCAATGCCGATGTGCTGTACATAAGCAGCACAGATCTTAGCTGCCCGAATCCAAAAGGCAAGCTCTTTGGATCCCTTCATCTACCTAGGGTGCTTGATTTGCAGTCCCAATGATTGTTCAGTTCACATTGTGAGAAGTAGTCATTAGGTACTGGAACAGCAGTTCACTGTATCAGAGCCTAGACTTCACCTTTTTCTTTCAAATGATATTAGATATCTTCATTATTAAAGAGTACACATTTACAGCTTATGGAAGAGCTGCTTGGAGAAGTTTGGCATTTGATACGCATATACTTAACAAAGCTGTGAATTGGAGATCTAGTCTGCAATAGGCTGCAGCTTGCAGTGGATGAAGTAGGTGCATTTAATGACTCTCAGTGAACAGAGCCCAGATTTCATGAGAATAGACTCTGGTGACAGATATTCATGATTAGGTTTAAACTTACCCAGAAAATGTCTTCAAAGGTTCATACAATATCAAAAGGGTTGGTTCATAATATCCATATAAAAACTGTATATCAATAATGTTGTCTACTTTGTCAATGACATCTTTGAGTACAATCATATAGGATGCAAGTATGGGTGCTCTTGTAATGCCTGTTCCACCTGTCATAGGTTTTATGTCACCATCATTATCATCAATAGAACTTTCTCGCCGAAAAGGAAGCACAACAAGCTTCCTACCAAAAATTGACATGACTGCACAACGATTTTCTGGATCAACTCGTATCATTGGAATATGATGATGGTGGGTCCACCCATCCTAAAATAGCCAGTATTTTAATTATTGACATGCTATTTTTTGGATAGCAAACAACAACAAATCACTTTGGAAAAGATTTATTTTAATGTCTGATAGATCTCTAGTCACGCTTGTAAGTGAATAACAAACATCCTTTGACTTCACATTATATCAAGAGAAAAAAATAGCATAATAACCTTCATATCATCTTCCTCAAAGTAATGCAAACTTAAGGTCCTAAGATCATGATTTTCTGGGTCATACTCTACTACGGAAAGCTTGGCATCAGCAAAAGCCAACAATAAAGCATCTCTTTGAGAATTTGCGAAAGTCACTGACTGTAGAGAAAGTATGTTTCCATAAAGTTGATATTGAGCAACACATTCCAGTTTAGACTTTGGGGGAAAGAATTCTGAAATAAAATGAGATGTTTTTACAAATTACAAAAAGTACAAGTACAAATTTAATGTAAAGCTCTATTCAGCAGTCATTTAGTATACCTGAGTATCTTTCTGTTCTGGCCTTCTGGTCAATGTCTGGTATTAACCTAAATACTTTCATTACATTAGCTCCTGCAGTGATTAAAGACTTTTCGACTTTATTGAAAAAATAGCACGATATTGCATGTTCCACCCCAGTGGCTGGGTGGCTTTGTTTGCAAATAGAAAACATATTTCTGTTACACTTTTCTGAATGAAGTGATTAATGTTACATTTAAACAAACGGCTTATTAATCCAGAACCAGTAGAATTAGTAATACACGGATTATGCAAATACACTT
This sequence comes from Callosobruchus maculatus, assembly GCA_951848785.1. NCBI lineage: Eukaryota > Metazoa > Arthropoda > Insecta > Coleoptera > Chrysomelidae > Callosobruchus > Callosobruchus maculatus. The sequence continues at coordinate 13,796,850 of CATOUR010000059.1, forward strand.
GGATAATATCACCGAGATAATATTAATTTGTTTATATAGCTTCCATTTTATAGGTTAACGCCAATCACCGACGATAAACGTCAATCTTCGCCGTCACAGAACATGACAACACAACCATAGAACGACTACAACTTAAACGTCAACAGTGTAGCGTGTAGCCATGCATGGCCGACTCTACACTAGGCCGGAGCCTTAGATGTGGCAACGTGGCTTAGCTGTCAAATAGTGGGCCTATAGTTTCAGAATAATTATTATTACATTTTATATGTATTAGAGTTCATCTCGGTTAACAAATTAAAAAAATACTTTTTAGAACTACTACTACTAATACCACTTACATCTAATGTCTGGTTCATCTTAGTCAAACTCTACAAAATAAAAATAAATGCAACCTGTTTCCTTCTGCCACTTCCACTTTCACTTAAATGAACACTCAATTTACTTTGTAAACTGTCACCTGAGCTAGAAAAATTCACTATTACGTCACTGCGAAGCCATTCTTGCTAGTCTTGATTCCCTTTCACTATCAAATCTTTTCGTAGGTATGCCCAGATGCATGCCCAGATGAGTTCTATTAACTGTATTTTTCTGTGATATTTTGGGAGGTCCAGAAAACATTGTAGGTACCACATTGTGCTTTAAAATAGGTCTTATCCTTTGAAATGTTTGTAAAGTATTGTCTTTATTCTTATAAATATAATCAGCCCATACGAGGAATACCGTTCACCCACTTCTGTTTATGTCCTTTATTGGAAGCACAATTGCTAATGAACACTCAATTTACTTTGTAAATTGTCACTTGAGCTGAAAAAATCACTATCAGGTCACTGTGAAGACATTCTTGCTGGTCTTGATTCCCTTTCACTATCAAATCTTTTCGTAGGTATGCCCATCAGATGCATCCCAGATGAGTTCTATTAACTGTATTTTTCTGTGATATTTGGGAGGTCCAGAAAACATTGTAGGTACCACATTGTGCTTTAAAATAGGTCTTATCCTTTGAAATGTTTGTAAAGTACCTATTTTTTTTACGGCTTCGACTGCTATGGTCATTAGCCGCTAACTCTCATGGTAGGGTTATAGAAATTTCAATTTGCGCATATTTCACCTAATAAGAGTTACAGTTTCAGTATTTTAAATATCTATTTTTTTTTAATAGAATTTACAATTTTTTGAAAAGACGTATCGCTTTTAGAAGCCTAATGAGGTTGCGGACGGACTCCGCAGTCTCTAAGCAGGGTTTGAGGGAGAAAGGCAAGTCATAATATACCCGTTGAGCGTAGCGCGGGCAGTCAAATAATATATGCTCAATATAGTTAGGTGCACATGACAGATTTCGCACTCGGGCCGACTTAATCCTAGTAGCATATAGGATGAAGTGAGCTGTGTGTGACCTATTCTAATTCTCGTGATGCATATTTGCTCTCTGCGAGTTAGTTTAGCTGGTGCCTTCCATGCACCTACTTTCTGTTGAAGTGCATGCAGGTGACTTTTGTTGCTATCCCACTCCCTTTGCCACTGGTTGTAACACGCCTCTCTTAGATGAGATTTAAGGTCATCTAGGCGCAGTCGTCGTTCATCTGTAATATCCGCGAGTGTTACACTGTTTGCAGCTCTATCTGCATGCTCATTGCCTTCCAAACCCACTTAGTCTTTATTCTTATAAATATAATAACCAGCCCATACGAGGAATACCATTCACCTACTTCTGTTTATGTCCTTTATTGGAAGCACAATTGCCAGTGCAACCTGGTACTACACACTTTGCAGGCATTTGTTTATCTTTATAGTTTCGTTTGTGCATGTAAATAATTAGAAACACATTTTAGGTCACTGTGAAGCCATTCTTGCTGGCCTTGATTCCCTTTCACTATCAAATCTTTTCGTAGGTATGCCCAGATGCATGCCCAGATTTCTATTAACTGTATTTTTCTGTGATATTTGGGAGGTCCAGAAAACATTGTAGGTACCACATTGTGCTTTAAAATAGGTCTTATCCTTTGAAATGTTTGTAAAGTATTGTCTTTATTCTTATAAATATAACCAACCCATACGAGGAATACCGTTCACCCACTTCTGTTTATGTCCTTTATTGGAAGTACAGTTGCTAGTACAACCTGGTACTACACACTTTGCAGGCATCTGTTTATCTTTATAGCTTCGTTTGTGCAGGTAAATAATTAGAAACACATTAAAAATCACCTTCCACTCTTCTTGTTTACTCTGTAAAAGTGTTCCATCATCTTTTTATACTTTGGGCGAGCATTTCTCAGATCCACAAAGCCATATAAGATGATAGCAACAGCAACGGTGTTTTTCTTCCAAAGAAAACTGATATAAATAAGAACAATTTCAACTTTTTGTTTTTATTTGGCGAGTTTTGATGTATCACCATTGGTTAAAGCAAGTTTTGACGTAAAAAAATCGTCACATGAAGGCATATAAAAAGAAACAAATGATTTAACCTAAACTCAAGACTTCTTTCATTCAACACAAGAAGTAAGGTTCTTTTTAACTGTTTAAGTATCAGAAAGGAAACTAATTCTGGTTACACAATACAAAACATAAGTTTGTTCTCAAGTACCTAACAGAAAGCAAACTAAAATCTAGGTTTTCTACTTCCATTGTGGCAAAATATTATGAGTCCCCATAAAATATTGTTAATATTATTTTCACCTTTAATAATAATACCCACTATACCAATTTTGTTCTAAACAGAAGATAATAAAATGTGATATCCATCGGCGTAGCTAGCCTCAGTATTCAGAGGGGCCGTGGCCCCAGGTGTATTTTGGATTGAAAAAATACATTTTTTAAAGTGCGGTGCAATAAATGGTGAAAAATATGCTATGACAGTGAATATCAGTTTTATTATTTCAACATAACTAATACATCAATTAACTTATACATAAACATAGTGAATATTAAACGTAAGGGCTATATAAAGAGAAGTTTCCTACGCTGTTCACTAAAAGAATCTATAACATTGTCCAAGTCGACATCAACATCTTTTTCTAAAAACAGCAAAGACAAATCTGTATACCTATCTTGAGTCGTAGTCGTTCCAACCAATTAAAAATCCTTCTTCCTTCCTTCACGGTAGTGCTCAATGAATTCCGCTGAACCCTCAAAATCTAACTGAAAAAATGATCAACTGAATTAGCAAGTACCATGCTTTCTGACGAGAACCTTTTGGTCAGAAACCCTATTACAGTATCTACAATTCGGTAGAAAATGTTTGGCTTCCAATACTCAATTACTCCTATGTTAGCTCTAGAACATGAGACGTCTATGAAACCTAGCCCTACAGGTATTTCGGCGAAGTCAGCGAACTTGCTACTGACTTGTTTTTTGCGTTTTGATGAGGGAAAATTTGTTGATGAAGGTCAGTGTAGCATTTTTCGTTTGTCATTTCATTTAGGGAATTAATCATGCTCCTGATGACGTTAACTGCTTTCCCCAGAGGAGCACTTTTCTCCTGAAAGCTTTTAGAAAATATATTTAAGATATTTAGCACCTCATCTAATACAAAAAGATGAATTATGAATTAAGGTTGCTTGATGGTGGATAATATCCCGATTGCTATGATTGATTTTTTATCATTTGTTTTAGATACTTCGTTCTCCAAAGCATTAAAAATTCATTCGAAACACGTTTCAACAGCGTGGCAAGTGATATATCGACACACTCAACGAGTATCTGACAAATTCGTCAACTCTGTAGGAGCAATATTAAGATCCGTCAATATTAAATTTATTTGCATTTGGTTGTATGGGTTATCAATACATACAAAAATTATGCACCGATAGTGTAATTAGCATGTTCAAAAAACGATTACCAAAAGTTGGGTAAACTGGATAAGAAGACTTTTGGAATGGAACGACTCATATGATATGGGGTCTGTGGATCTCGATGGATCTTGCCACAGTTTTCTTGCGTTTGTGTATTGTGGGGTAGCTATATCATTTCAGAATTGCGTCGTGAAATATGAATAGGTAGGTACGAAAATAAAATCCCAATCAAAATGCATTTTGTTCATGTCCACCGAATAGTATGGAGACGACGGAGACCAAATGCATTTTGTGTCTAGGTTATCTATGGTGTCTAGTGTCTTATTGAAGTATATTTGATTGGTGATTTGATCATAGGAGTACAGCGCCACCTCTATCTCAAATATGGAAAATTTGGAAAAAATGCATTTTGAAAGTTTGCTCCTCATCTGATAAATTCCATCCATACCAGGAACAAAACAGGTGGATGGAAGCGATCCTAGAGGATGGAAGCATGAAAATGAATGAACGTTTGCTCAAGACTCGCTTTCTGCCAATTGAAACCTCAAGAGTTTTTAGGCAAAAAGCACTTAGCAAATCAAGTTTATCTTTAAGTACACCGTACATTTTTTTAATTGTGTTTCCTGGATCGCCACTTGATCTGTAGGTAGGTATACCTATTTTGAAACATCAAGAGCTCACTTTTAAGACTAATTAAGTGTAGTCTGATTTATACAGTGAGTGACAAGAGGCAAGTTGTGCATTTAGCTCACAGAACAACGTAGTCCGTCTATTTTTATATGTTACTTCCAAGCGGAATGTCAAAAACTTTGGCATATTCAAATCATTGCCCGTCTAGTTTCAAAATTTTTAAAATTCAAGTTACTATGACCGACATGGCGGAATCAATGGACGAGACATCGACAAACGCAGATGAAAACTGCCGCGATATAGAAGACATAATCAATTCAAGAAAACTTTTGGGCCAGTACAACGCGTTCAAGCATTCGAACGGTGTCAACTTTAGATATGCGTATTCCAGTTCTTGTGCAGTGGATAGATATGACGATACAGTGGCACAATTATTGGAAGGCGATATGGGCAACGCTTATGTGAAACAGACCGATTCGGAGGTCACAGTGATTCGGGTCAAATGTAGTGAGCTTAGCCCAAAGACGTGCAAAAATATAAACGATTACAGTATACCAGGTAAATATATCATTAGTCCAGGCGGTAGGGGTTTTTTGTCCGCAAAAAGTCGGAAAGAAATAAAATTTAGTATGATGGTAGATATAGTAGACATTGGTCCCCTAGAACTGAACCTATAGTCTATAATATCCGAATATAAGACGACCTTCACCGAACTGGTTAATGGATGAAAAGCTTTTTGTATCAAATTTAATATGGTAAATACATATCGCGAGTGGGTTGGCTGAAAAATTTCAGTCCAGGATATGATTAATTAAATATTGAAAAATTAATTTTTTTAAACATTTCACTGGTTTGGTTAATCGACAAATCACATACCAATCGAAAGTATGAAACCCATAGAATACGCAAACGTTAGGTTGGCTACGTTTTTCCCGTCCCAACTATAGGGTAGGCAGGCAGTTAATGCATGAAACTTATATCAAAATAAAGATAATTTTATTGCAAACACGTTGATATAGGTTTGTCTGCAAAAAATCAGTCTGGAATTCCGGTTGTCGAATTTTAAAGATCAAAACATTGCTGCCAGTGAATATACCTGCGCCAGAGAGGTCAGAGCGAACTATCCCGTGTATTAACAAAGTGCGCATGTCATGTGAAATTGAAAAGGATAACGATACACCCGTAAATGTTGTGCATCATTGTATTGGAACGGTTTGCCTTATTCTTCTGAATTGAAAAAGCGTGCTACTACTACTATACTGATTGTTGTTATTTATAAACATTAAATTGTGATAAAAAATGGCTAAAAAGTGTTTTCTATGCAATTCGGACGATGATGTTCTTGATTTTAACGATGAAACGTATAAAAACTGTTCGTTGAAATTAAATTTTCGTAAAAAGAAAAATTTTAAATACAGTGGCGTTGAGTTAACCAATGCAACACTCGATTTTGTAGGTTATCATACCACGTGCTACAAAAAAGTGACTGCTTTGGGTAAAAAATATAATGAAGAGTTTAATAACTTTCTTGGTGAGAATACGGTAAGTGTATAATAATTTAACCTTCAAAAGTATCTTAGTAAATACATCTTTTACATTTTTTTAATTGTGAAATAATGACATGGAAGATTCATAAATTTATACATTTTTGATTATGTTTCATTCAAATAAATCATTTCAATTTCACGGACACATGACATGCGCACTCTCTTTCATTCAATGGCCGAGCTACACGCAGCTGCCATGCTGCGTCCTTAGCTCCTTACTCCTTTGTTAATACACGGGATGGTTCTCAGCGTATATGTGTCGTGGGATAGTTCGCTCTGACCTCTCTGGCGCACGTATTCACTGGCAGCATTATTTTGATCTTTAAAATTCGACAACCGGAATTCCAGACCGATTTTTTGCAGATAACCCTATATCGACGTGTTTGCAATAAAATTATCTTTATTTTGATATAAGTTTCATGCATTAACCATACCGGTGCAAATTACTATTATTGATTTACCTGTTTATACCTGCCTACCCTACAGTTGGGACGGGAAAAACGTAACCAACCTAACGTTTGCATATCCTATGGGCTTCATAATTTCGATTGGTATGTGATTTGTCTATTAACCAAACCAGTGAAATGTTTAAAAAAAAATATTTTTTCAATATTTAATTAATCATATCCTGGACTGACATTTTTCAGCCAACCCACTCGCGATGTTTCTTAACATATTAAATTTAATATAAAATGCTTTTCATCCATTAACCAGTTCGGTGAAGGTCGTCTTATATTCGGATCTTCTACTACTATGTTCGCGATTTCGTGGGATTGCCGCACCGTTCGTGTTCGACCAATAGTTTCCATTCCAAAGCTAAGGGGTTGGTTTGTGATTTTTCCTGAAATCAAAATTTTATCGCGGATAAGTTGTATGTAAAGTAGCCATCAGAGGCTAGTAGTAAGCCTTTCAGGTTTGGTAGGGTTTATCGTTAGACCTGAGTTCAATTGCCGTATAAAACTTTTGAAAATTACGAGGGACAGAAAAGGCTTACCCTTTATTTCTTTTCAAACTAGTCTAGCGCTCATACTGCAAACTCCAGCTGCGTGAGTTATTACAGTCATTACCACCAGATGTAGAGCAGCCCTCGTATATCTGCCCTCATATGCAGCAGCATATAGAACCGCGCTTCTGGTCGGTTAAGCGGACGCGCCGTGGCGTTCCACCAAGAAGTCTGCTGCTGTTTAGCAGCGATTTTCTTTGGTTTGCCGTTACCTTGGGATACCAGATGACGCACAAGGCAGATCTTTCTGCGGCCTGCTCTCAGTAATTACCATCGCTCGTTGAACAATACAAGGTGTAACTTAATAAGTGTAAAACATGTAAGGGGTGATTCTTCATCGAAAAAAAGATAGGATCTTTCGTATAAAGAAACTTCATTAGAGCACCCCTTGTTAAGATACAGCCCCTTAAAGGGGATACATAAAATTTGTTTAACAACTTTTTTCACAAGCACTAAAAAGTTACAATGTTGCAATTAATCGGCTTTAAATGAACACCAACAAGACATGTAATAAAACATAGAAATAAACGATGGGTCCAATGATTCCGATGACATTGACAGTGATACAGACACTGAAAGAGAAAAATAAGAGACGTATACACAATTGTAGGATTTCTTAGAATAAGTCTAATGTTGAATAAATAATTTGTAAAAACATTAATTTCTACTTTCACAAAAAAAAAACTTTGAAATTACAATAACTGTTCAACGCATTTTTTTATGTCCTAATTCTTTGATTGACCAACAAAATATGATATTATTGATGGAAAATACAAATTATATAACTATTTATATTGCATTTCAGAAGACCTGATTATCTGATCAATAACGAATTGATTTGCACTCATGCTGTCTAACTAAACTTGTTCACCCTCAATAAAACTCTTTTGTTTTTTTGTAGGGTAATTTAGTAATTTGCTACGTCTTTTTAGTTCTAACTAAAGTTACCTTCAGGTGACGGAATCCATTTGGGAGAGAGCAACCCATCAATGGTAAACTTGGTAACGCTGATCGGAGCAGGTGCCAGTCATCCAATGGGAACCGAAGAATACCTGATTCCTCTATCGTCTTGGGACCACTACCTCAAGCTGGAGGATCTAGTTCAACCTACAAACGAGGCTAAAGCGGCCGATGCGTCACCGAATGCTGACAGTTTTGATCAAGAACAACAAAACGAAGTTCTGTTGGGTGAGAAACGGCAAGGTTGCGATTGTGGATGCCAAACGCTTGAAAAACGCGTGACTTTCAGGGAACCGTGGGTGAAGAGGATGTCTAGGTTTATGCAGAGGCATTGTAATTGTTTTGCTTTCGTCTATATGATATTAAACAGAAAATGAAAATAATACAATGGAGTATTTATTACTTGTCGGCAGGTATAGTAGGGGTGGTTTCTCCTTAAGGTGCAATGCCGCGCGCCCCCGTCTAAGCAAAAGAGAAAAACATTTTTTTTATTAGGTATGTATGCAGTGCTTGTATGTTCCTGTTTCTAGCTACAATCGGTTGCCTCATTTGTAAGTAGCACACAGTGCTCAGACCGAGGCTCAGACTATAAAAACTGGCACTCGCAGCACACTGAGCTCGAACTTAGCCAGTGTCTTGTCACAGGATTGACTGAAGGCGCCAAGGCACGGACGGCACGTATAGTGAACCGAGAGCGCTCCTATTGGTCAATCGCACGTTACTAACGCTTCTATTGGTCAATCACATACCAATCGATTTTGAAAATGACCAATGAAAACCAAAAGGTTACCCATGACATATGAACACAGGCCGCTCCTGCTGACGCGTCTCAGTCAACCTCTCTTCGAGTCTCAACGCGTTGTTTACATTGGTGATTGTAACCTACTAACGTGTTATTTAAAATGGAATATCGGGTGAACGCGTTGCTTAAGATGAACTTGCCTGGCCTTAGGGCACAAAATAAAAATTGAGGACGAAATTATAAATAACGTTACAAAGATGAAAATAAGTAGATGCTAATATAAAGTACAATGTTTTGACAAAATATGCAGACGGCTGTTTGGTTCAGTAGGTTGCGCTGACGTGTTACAATCAGGCGTTGGGAGCTCGATTCCCAAGCCAAATGATTTTTTTTTCTTGGTTAGGTGGGATGATAAGTAAAAATCTTTTAGAAGATAACATTTTTTGATGAGTGATAAGCAAAACACTCTTAAGAAGTGACTTTTTGTGATACTAGCTATTAGGAAAAACTTTTGAGAAATAACTGTTTGTGGAAACTGCAAACTCGTATTCTGTGCAGGGTGCAGCTGTGGGCTCAACAATATCTGGGAGAATTTTCGTGTAGCTTTCTCATTTAAAATTATGTGCGGCCGCCCCCTTTTAAAAATTCATCAGGAACCGCCAATGGGTATAGTAATGGTTTAATACGCTTTTATCAGCTACATATGTAACGGAATTTTTGAACGTGATTGTCAAGCCTCAAAAGAAGATATAAAGGTCTCAACGCGAGGAACAATCACATCTTTATGAGCACAAAATCACAAAATAATTTGTGTTCCATCTACAATAGCCTATCAAAGTTGCATTCTGGGCCTTGTGCTTTGCTGTCTTTTTATTTAACTATATTTCAATTTTTTTTTTGTTTCGTCATATTGATCCCCATATCCTCTTCAATAAAAAAAACTACAACGTTCTATGTCCAGCACAAGGTTCTCATCTATAATATTATGACGTTACAATGTTACATTTCCTCGGTGTAATCGACCCTTTTCTACAAGACGTTATATTAAAGTGTCTTAGCAATAAGCAGTGATGATTCATCACTTGAGTGATGAAATGATAAATGGCCAATGAGCGTTGCTTCGAATTAACGTCATGTAAAAAAGCTTGTGCTAAAGGTAGAACGTTAGGTAATTTCTTTATTACAGATGACATTGTATTGGGATCAAGGGGACGAGATAAAAGAAAATGATGGTTATGAGAGGGTATTTCCTTGAGAATCTAAATTTAGTTCGAATAAAAATGATCCAAAATTTCTAAAACACAATTTTTATGACGCTGATCTTGTTTTTTCATCTTTTTCATCCTCTAAGCAGCATCTATTATTATGCATTATTAGTAGGTATAAAGGAATACTACAAAATAATAATAAAATTATTAGCAAAACGCCATCTGCAAAATCGTTTTTTAATCGGAGGAGGCAGGCCTTAGGGACTCACTTATATACTCCCACTGCTGTAAAGATGAAAAAAATTACTTGAAGTATATCTATTTATTTACAAGGTTTATAATTAAACGGAATAGATTTACAGTGGATTTTTAAATGTATGTTAAATGGCATGTCCTCTTGGATCGAAACTGCTTGTGCTATACGGCCAGTATGCAGGTGGTGGAAAAAGACTAGTGGAAGCAGAGTGCTGGGTAGTCGTGGACGGGAGAATACTTGTATGTAACCTGTAAAAGTTAGATTGATTAACAGCAGTGTTACAACATTCTCAATGCATCTCTACATCATTATGAAGCTCTCGATGTGTCTAGACAAATTCAAGTTAATTGTAAATCTAAGAATTAAGTGAAAACGGTATTTTTGATAAACTATCACTAGAATTTAACAACTCTGTTGCAAAACTTCAGTATAGTTCTATTTTCGTCAGTTAAAACGACCGACGAAAATAGGAATACAAAATCCTGCGCTTAAAAATAATGTTTTGTGCCATTAGGGAGTTATTGGGCCACTTAAAATAACGTCGTCGAAAAAAGAACGAAATTCCTTCTAAAGTTATTTACGATAGTGCTAACTACTGCTAGAAGTGCTAGACGCGAATTACTTCTTTAACAATAAAAATAGCGTCATTTGATGCTGTGTTCGGGTATAACATTTAAAGCGTTAAACTATCATCTCATCATTTTATTGATAATTATGGTTGAAATTTTTCAAAATATTATTGGAAGAGGTCACCCATTCATTTTTAACCAGAAGCAACTACGTGGTTGGATTTATAACTGGCTTTTGAACGTTCAGTGCACACCTGCAAAAGCTGGGACTGAAATGGCAAACCCATTAAGCAGGAAGTGCGGTGAGGTGGAGGAGATAGCTGAGCATATATGTTATCTTCAACTTTCCTGCTGTGAATGAACGCAGGAACTCCTATCTGAATGTAGGCCAAAAGGGAAGATAGGAGAGCATATTTCGATACATCTCTAAGATCGCAAAGGACTTAGGATGATCCCTTTGACTGGGGGTGCACAATAAGCCTTAAGGCTGAGCGGCTGAGGAAAACCGAACCCTATAATCCCCTAAAAAAAGAATGTACACTACCATACATTTTGATGCATGTGTTGTTAAATATTGGTATAAACGTGAAAGGTGGAACTTCGAGGCATACAATACAATCTTCTGTCCTGTATATTTTCAAAAATAACGGTAAAAATTGTTATCCTTATTCACCATAAATAACGAAGCTTCGTTACCGTTATTGGAAACCATTTACCTATTTCTTATTACTGCGCATGTTGAAATAACGATAACCACGAAATTTGTTTTTGGTCCAAAAACTCCCTATCGTCTAAGAAAGCACTACTATCAGATTGACCCCTTTACTTGCTATACCTTTTTTAATGTCATACTGTAGTAGCATTGGTTATTTTGTATTAGATTTTCTCGATAAACACCAAAAATTCGAACGCGTTTCTGAGAAACCTTCTGAAGAAAAAAGTGGTCCAACCATCTGTTGAGTATTGTTGCAAAAGATATGTCCATCTGCCGTATTGTTTAAAAATATATTCGACGTAAAAAAAGAAAGCGGATTCCGACATGGATTGTAAATAAAATGTCCTTTTCTTAACGAGCATTCTTCGTTACCAATAAAAAAAAGACGCTTCCACCATCGGTAGCAAAAAATCTACTATTCGATTATAGACCAATATTATTCTGACAGATACAGATTGTTTCTCAATAAAATGGTGGAAGTGCACCTTTTCCTGTCTTTGCAAATTATGATGAATGTGCAGCAATCACAAAAGATGACACCTCCACTATAAAAATGAAAACTCCTATCCTTGATTTTATATGTTAATCTGTAAAAGATTTTGACCTACTGTGATGAACTTCAGTTACTTTTTGTAGGATAAGGTCATGCATACAAAAACTCCTTATTTTTCTATTTGCGACGTTTCGACTTATATTAAGTCATCTTAAGTCATCTTGCCTGAAGATGACTTAATTTAAGTCGAAACGTCGCAAATAGAAAAATAAGGAGTTTTTGTATGCATGACCTTATCCTACAAAAAGTAACTGAAGTTTATATGTTAATTCTGACCACGGATTTGTTTCCAATAAATAATATGATGAGACTCGATCTTTCAAATTCAAGCGATTTTTTCCAGATTATCCAGAAGTGACTAGAAAAAAAGTGATCGACCGAGATGTAGCAAACACATGCGTGCATGCTGTAATATTCCAATTCATTACTCTTGAGCGTAAATATTGAAAATGGAGACAGACGAACAGCGAAAGTCGATAAAATGGTGGTTGTGCATATTTTATTAACTGCCTATTTTTCAAATTATGATGAATGTATCAATAAGAAAACTGACACACCTCCACTAACAGTAACAAAAAGTCTTCCCTTGGATTTTACCCCAATTCTTGCTATGGATTTGTTTCCAACGCACTAAAAAACATATGATGATATCTTTTAGCTTTAAGAAATTTTTTAATAGGTATCCCTGTCTATTGACAAAAACCTGTAAAATGACATGTTTCTCCTCAGACTAAAATATGTTGACTTTACCTGTTATTGTTATGCGTAGTACTGTACAAAGCAGCTCCCAGCTCAGTTTGATGTGATTGATATTTGTGATGGTAAGCCATGGGCGACATTAGCTCCGCTGTTTGACCTTGGGCTTGCGCTTGACAAGCAGCCATCAGACCATGGAAGTCGAACTTATAGGCATATCGTTTACCATGTACTTTAGACATTATGTTTTTATCGTAGTAATACCTGTAAAATGAAAAACTATCTAGAATGTTTCTTACAAGCACAGTGTAATACGTTTATGCAGAATGAGTCCTAATTTGATACTTTTTTTTAACTGTGTGTAGAAATCTTTAAAACAAACAACTTTCTCAGAAAACTGAAAAATAAGCGAGATACAGAATGTAAAAGGTATATCTGGGCTTGTGTGTCAAACGCAAACCTGATCTAGTCTGTATTATGTTTAGCTTTTGGCTCGGATTTTTGTCAAATCGATTAGGCATTATAGCTGTCAGATAATGCAGCAGTACTTTTGTTTATCGTTGTTAATTTTGAATTGGTAAATTCTAAAAGTGGCACATTATCACGAAACGACTTTTTGGATTTACGAATTTAAAATTAGCTATGATGAACTGAAAGTGATTAGTGCAGTAATGACAGGTACAACACCTGATCGATAAGACAAAAATTCGAGTGAAAAACTAAACACAAAAAGTCTAGGTACGTCTTTGTAGACAAGCCCAGATTTACTTTTTTGATTCTGTATCAGTTTTCGGGAAAAATCTTGTTTGAAGAAGTTTTAATGACTTCTATACAGAGTTAAAAAAAGTATCAACTTAGAGTTCACCCTGTATACTAAGTATACGAGATGGATAATACCAGCGCTGGCTCGTCAGAGGGGGCAGGAGAGGTTCAGACTTCTCTTAAATTTTTTAGAATCGGCGTATTTTCTATAAGTTTTAAAAGTACTTTTTTCTCACCAGGTGAAAATATAAAAAATTGTAAGATGACACATTTTCGGATATTTTCTTGGCGTAATCTACGCCACTCTGGAACCGACATGCCTGCGTTTTCTTTGTATAAGCAACGCAAAGCTTTGGCCTCGTAGCTGCAGGACTCCTCCAGCACCTCACGGCTCGCAGTTCTACATGTCGCTACTGGACGAGAGCCTCCGTCCATCCCTCTGTTTTCATTCTGCAAGCTATGTTACTCTATCTAGTTTTAGCGCACCGGCGGGCTGTTCGAAACAGTGTTGCCAACAGTATGATAAAAATCGTATTTTTACGAGTCTTTTTTTGCTTTCGGGGCGTATGGTCTCCTCTCGGTGATCATACTAGAGATACGATCCTGTGGGGGATTAGCAGAACTACTCGCAAGAGTGTCAGTAGTACAGTACGAGTAATTACAATCGTACTTTTTTATGATCAGCCTCCCGCAAAGGCCTATGACGTTGTGGAAGCGCTGCGAGGGGATAAGTGTATGTGCACGTTAGATTTGAAACGCTGCAGGTTGTAGCTATCGGAAAATAAATTACCCGGCAGCTCATTCCATAGCGTCGAAGTTCTCCAAAAGAAGGAATGCTGGTGGAGACTGGTTCGGGGAGTAGGGACCTCGACCTTGTAAGGATGAGCTTGCAGAGTCTCTCTAGTGTTCCTCGTTCGGACGGCCTTCAGTGTTATTATCTGATAGAGCTCACACTCGAACATCTTGTGATAGAATCTGTAAGACACGGACAGTTCAGCCACCCTTCTTCGATGTCCCAGGCTGTGAAGGTCCTTCGTGAGGTTAGGCGTATCGATTAGTCTAATTGCTCTCGTCTGGATAGTATCCAGAAGATTTAGAGAGTACTTCGGAGCGCATCCCGAGACGGGAGCAATACTCCAACGATGATCGGATTTGATGTACCTTGTAGAGCAGCAGTAGTTGCCCTGGTGTATACAGTTTCTTACAGCGGAACAAAACTCCAAGCTTCTGAGCTGCCGTTTTAGAAATATTGACCACGTGATCGTGTCAGGACTTGTTATTGTTTATGTTGATCCCCAAAAACTTGACGAAAGGTAACTCGACTATTGTGTAGCCCTCCATTTCCACAGTTGGTAAGCCAACGTGAGACTTCTTTGTCAGTGTTGTTGCCTGAGTTTTCTGTACGTTAAACTGTACTTCATTTACTAATCCACACTCACAATTGTTTTGATATCTACGTATGTTGCTGGCGCCAACGTACCGTCTCCCGGGTAGATAGTGGCTTGCCTGGTTCCATGCACGATATTAATGTACTGTCATCTGTGAAGCTGTAGATTGGATTGGATGTTATTTTCAGCAGCTCGCTGATGTACAGCAGAAACAGTGTAGGGCATAGGACAGATCTCTGAGGGAGGGATGATTGGAGCTTTGTGCTGCGCTTATACTAGGTACTTCGACGAGGAGCCTCGCAAACAGTGTGGTTAAGGCTTAAGGATTACGGAACGGTTTTTTTGGTGTTTACCTGAGCGCCCTGCTGAGCTTGTCGTAGTTCATGTTGGGTTTGGCCTTGCGCTCCCCCCACCGGCGCGCCACTTCGTCCGGATCGGTGAGCCGGAATTCGCCGTCGCCGCCCTGCCACGCGATGACGGCCGCGTTCGACGAATCGGAGAGCAGCTCCAGCAGGAACTGCCACAGCTGGATCTGGCCGCCGCCGGCCGAGGCGGCCAATCGCGGCAGGAGGCGGGCGTACGGCGGCGGCAGCGGCGGCGGCGGCGGCGCTGACGTCGCGACGCCGCCGCCTTCAGACGACGACGGCGTCAAGTCGGCCGTGGAATTCGAGGCCATCGGACCGCAGCCGGAAGAGGAGACGGCCACGGCCGCGGCTGCGGCGGCAGCTGTAAACAACATGAAGTCTTAATTGGACTGAATATAATAAAATTATTTCTTGTCAGCCGAATACAGTAGCATGCCAAGGTCTTCGGAGGCCCCTCCGCAATTTTTGTCACGGGGCCCCCCTCTATATAAAAAATATATTTTAAATCGGTTATACAGGGTTATTCACGTTATTCGACACGGAGCATTATGGCTAAAGTATTTGATAGAAAAGAAAGAAATATTTTCATGTTATACAGGGTGTCCTAAAAACACGAAATGCATCAAAGTTATGTTTTTTTAAATGGAACACCCCATATATTATTGCATATTCAGATTCCTTGGTGAATTTTAGTGTGACTTTATGTATCATATGGTACCTAAAGCGAACCGTTAATGTGTAAATCACCATTTTCGGTACAAGTAGATATCGGGAAAAAATTGAACATCGCAGAGAATACAAAATATGGAAGGCTGTGACTTTGCCGTATTACTAAGCATAAAATGCGTCAGCTTTGATGAGACTGTCAAATTTAAATTACGTTTATGCTTGGAGAAATCGGTCGATGAATTAAGGAAACTTCGATCAGCAATAACTTGATTTTTTCAAATGGGAATGCCTAATTTTTTTTATACGGTTAAACATAGAATTTGATAAGTTTTCTAATGATATAAGGTTGTGAATATCAGTCTCTCGTAGTTTTCATTTAATTTTAAATTTTCAAACAAATCGGCGATTTTCAATTTTCGTACCTATAAGCAACGTAGCAGGCCATGAAATATAAACAAACATCTGTTCAGGTAGAAGAAAACAACTAACTTAGCTGAAAAATACACGCGAACTAGACTAAAGGGACAAGATTATAAAAATTCCTTACAAAAAATCAACTCTCCCAGAAACAACTGCGATAACATCTGTAAGGTCAAAGAGAAGCTGGAGTATGGCAGTAATAGATATTTTTACTGTCTACTGGCTACCGCAATTTACGAGAGGTTAAAAATTTCCAATGCAATCAAAAACCCTCATATGAAACAGAAACAACCAGCGACTGTTGCCCCAGCACGCAACTATCAATCATATGTAATGGTGTAAAAAAATACTAATTTGCATCGAAGTCGATACCTCTGACTGGAGCCCTTCTATTTTTCAATGTCTATTAGCAATATTGCAAAAAAGGAATACTGACAAATTAGATTTAAATTTTCTGCCATTTAAGTTATGTTTTATAATTTGAACAAATTTTAATTCATTCTTCATTTTCTGCGACCTTGCTAATAGGTACTGAAGAATTTTCAGAACTCCAGTCAGAGGTACTTTTGACTTGAGTTTTGACAGAATTGCATACTTTTTTATATCATTAAATGTGAAATTTTATTATGAAAATAATAAACTGCTTACAACATTCTCTAGTAGTTTTTACTTTATTACAAAATTTTTAATGGCTTTGGAAATTGCCAATCTCTAGTACATTGCAGTAGCTAGTAGGCCGTGAAAAAAATCCATTTCTGCCATACTCCAGCTTCTCTTTGACCAAAGATATGTTACCGCCGTTGTTTCTGGTTAGACTTTGTTTGTTGTAAGTAATTTTTATAATCTTTCCCTTTAGTCTAGTTCGCGTGTATTTTTCAGCTAAGTTAGTTGTTTTATTCTACCTGAACAGGTTTTTGTTTATATTTTAAGGCCTGCTACGTTGGTTATAGGTAGGCAAATTGAAAAACGCCGATTTGTTTGAAAATTTAAAATTAAATGAAAACTACCAGAGATTGATATGCACAACCTTATATCATTAGAAAGGTTATCAAATTCTACTTTTAACCGTATAAAAAAAATTAGGCATTCCCATTTGAAAAAATCAAGGTATCGCTGATCGAAGTTTCCTCAATTCATCGACCGATTTCTCCAAGCATAAACATAATTTAAATTTGACAGTCTCATCAAAGCTGATGCATTTTATGCTTAGTAATACGGCAAAGTCACAGCCTTCCATATTTTGTAATCTCTGCGATATTCAATTTTTTCCTGATATCTACTTATACCGAAAATGGTGATTTACACATTAACGGTTCGCTTTAGGTACCATGTATGGTACATGAAGTCACACTAGAATTCACCAAGGAATCTGAATGTGCAATAATATATGGGGTGTTCCATTTAAAAAAACATAACTTTGATACATTTCGTGTTTTTGGGACACCCTGTATAACATGAAAATATGTTTAAAATGTAGCCTGTATGGGTCTATATCCATCGGAAATTATTAGTTTCCTTTTTATCAAATACTTTAGCCATAATGCTCCGTGTCGAATAACGTGAATAACCCTGTAGATAGAAAAAAATTGGTGTGACCTCAACTTTATATTTTTGTTTTTTCTTTCGAGTTTTTGAAGAATAATAATTCATAGACCTTAGGTGCAATATAATTATACATCGATTAATCACATCAACGTAACAAACTCCATCTATATTATATGGTCACTATGAGTTTTAGGTTCAGAAAACTACAGAATTTGAAATATAAACAAAAATAAACAAACAAAACATTTATAACTCACAACAACAAAAGTGACCTAACTCAAAAATTTTCTTATTATGATTTGACATACATTTCATGTAAAGAAAAAAACTATTTTTTGTATATAAAGCAACCAGGGGCCGACTATGTGGGTGCTCGGGTGCTCCAACCGCCACAAGAGGTAAATAGTGGGTGCCGAGCACCCACGACTATACGTATCTAAAACAATTTTCATTCTCAGCTTCTAACAAGTATATTATTTAGATCTCGCTTTTTATCTGTGTATATCCTATGTTTTCGTGTGTCCGTTGAAAAATAATGATATTATTTCATCTTTAGCAGTAACTAGACTTCCGCGCGCAGCTTCGCTTTTATAGATTTTGCCCTTTCCTTGTAAGTACTTCTCGATAGATTGGTCGCCAATAAAAATGTCACCACCTAGATAACAAATTCACTTTATTGCTGCTTTTGAAGATTAATTCGGTTGCTATTAGTATTTTTTTGGTACCATCTTGTCCTATGACGTGATCAATATAAGTGTCAAATGTCATCCATTTTCACATAAGGTACCTCTAAAATGTAGGGCTAATAAATTTAATATTACTACATAGTATAAAAATATGGTCGTTTCTCGCTGTCTCAATGTATGTTATGTACCCTTAGATCATTTTTTGGATTACTGAACGGATTTTCGTGCGGTGTTCACCAATAGATGGAAGGATTCATGAGGAAGGTAAGCAGCCTACGCACGGCGTAACATTTAGTACAACGGTGCGGCGGCGGTACGGAGGATCAGCTAGTACTGATATAAATGATTCAAAATATAGGTAGCACTGTCATTAAAAAAGGCGGAGCACCCACAAGAATTTTCGAAACCCGGCGCCCCTGCAAGCAACAAATGTATCTACTATTTGGTCTAAGTCTATATTCTATACCTTCTGCCCATTCATTTTCTATAGAAATTAATGCCAAAGAACTTAGACGCGATTCACCCATTGTCGACCTTGCAAAACTTTTTAATAGTGTTAGTTTTGAAAATGATCGTTCTGCTTGAGCCGAACGTGAGCGCCAAGACATCGACATCGACTGTCTGGGATTCCCAGAAATAACTTGTCAGCACTAACGAATTCGAATAGGTTAGAAGAAGTAAAAAATCCAAAGTAGTGATTCAGCGGCAGCTTGATGATGGTATTTATAGCATACTGACCGCTGATAAACCCGTATACCCTTTGTTCCTACACCCTCTTCGAGATAGCAGGTAAAGAACTCAAAAAATAATGGCATGAATAGTGGAATAATATAAATAGCAACCTTATTTTGGGTGATCTTTTCGGGTTTATTATTCTAGTTTTGAGTTTATTTAGGGTTTTAGCAGTGCAAAAGTTAAAAGACTATTTTAAGCAATTTCGCAAGATTTAAATACTGTAGATTTCTGTGAAAAATAACATCGTGTTTGTGAACACAGTAAATAATAACGACGGTGTCTTGAGAACACACACACTATTCTATTGGAATTCGCTGGCACAGATACGCGTCGCATCAATGTAACGTTGCACTTATTCTTGTCGTTTGGAAATCTACGTTTAACTACGTTATCGTGTTGTCAAATTTTGCCTTAAAATAGGTCCTGAAAAGGCAAAATATGACAAAATATATATTTAATTTGATCTTGGAAAATTATGATTCCATCGCTATAAAATTAAGTATATGTATTATAGTTATTACTGTATGTACAAAGCTTGTTCGAGGTAGTCGAGTTCGAAGCTGAGCGGGGGTCCCCCGGACGCCCGGCCCCCCCCCCGCACCGCGGGCCCTGCGGGCCCTTTCGGCACGCCACTGGCCGAATAATATAACACCAAAGAAGATAAAATTTCCGACTCAACTTCAACAGAAAGTAAATTGAATAACCTGGCATCGTTACGTAAACACCTTAAAGATGCTGATCTAGAAACAAAATTCAAAAATTTTAAAAAAGACGTTGATGCCGGCATACGAGAAGAAAAAATAAATTTATATCATTCAATATTAGCCAAATCATCAAATAAACAGAAAGCAACATGGAATTTGGTCAACTCAGTCAAAGGAACCCATAAGAGTACAGTTATCAGGGAAATAGTGTATGAGAATACTACATTAACAAACGGTAATGATATTGCAAACGCTTTTGGTAAACATGTATCAACTATCATTCACAAAAAACTGTCCAGTAATTTTAGCGCCTTATCTAACTCCTGCAGTATAGACAGTTATTATACTCAAACTATGTTCTTTGGTCCTGTTACGACTGAGGACGTGGCGTATATGATTGCTAACATTCCAAACAATAAATCTACTGGTCCGGATGAAATTCCAGTTTTTTTAGTAAAACAAAACTCTGATATATTTTCTCCAGAACTTGCTGATTTCATTAATAAATCTGTGACTGCTGGTGAATTTCCTACTGCAATTAAACTTGCATCCTTGACAATGATATATAAAAAAGGTGAAAAATGCAATGTCGGCAACTATAGGCCAATTGCATTGTTAAGCATCTTCTCTA
This sequence comes from Callosobruchus maculatus, assembly GCA_951848785.1. NCBI lineage: Eukaryota > Metazoa > Arthropoda > Insecta > Coleoptera > Chrysomelidae > Callosobruchus > Callosobruchus maculatus. The sequence goes on from CATOUR010000059.1 coordinate 13,817,425, forward strand.
AGGTCATCGAAAAAGTAGTTGCACGGAAAATTGGAAATTACTCATCAAAATTCAATATTATAACTGGTGCGCAACATGGCTTCAGAGCAGGTCATTCAACTGAATCTAATATCCTTGAGTATGTTCAGTGCATCAGTGATAACCTTGATAAGGGAAATTATGTAGTCAGTATATACTGTTTGACCTAACTCGGGCTTTCCATTGTCTGAGTTCCTCATTTGTGGCAAACAATACTAGAAAGCATTGGCATACGAGGCTATTTAAATCAGTGGTTAGAGAGTTTTCTCAAAAACAGAAATTTTTATGTCTCTGTTGGTAATACAAGATCCGATAAATTTAATTTGGTATGGGGCAGGGAGGACCTCAGAGTAGTGTTTTCGGGCCACTACTTTCTTTAATTTTTATTAATGACCTACCTAAATACTTATATTGTGGAAAATTATTACTGCATGCAGAAGATACTAATATTATACTTTTTGACTCATCACCCAAATGTCTTGAAGAAAAAATTAATAAATCGGTGAGTGACTTCAAACTCTGGTGTTTTAAAAACAGATTAATAATAAATACCGAAAACACGGTTTGAATCATAGAATTCCACTGGACCCTAAATTCAAACTTCAGGACAATACAATTGAACCTTCAAAATCTGGTACGTTTCTGGGGATTAATTTTGACTGTAGCTTAAAATGGACAGGTGTGTGGGGTAGGTTGGGAAAGAGCTTGTATCTAATAATGACGCTGAGTAGGATGTTGAACATCAATGCGTTGCTAGATGTCTACTATACACTTGTGCACACTCCATTATATCATATGGTATTATTGCATGGGGCAGGGCAAATTATGTTTGCAGGGTGTTTGTGATACAAAAGAGAATCATCCGCACGATATTTAAAATGCAGTCTAGATCATCTTGTCGTGAAATATTTATAAAATACAGGACACTCACTGCGACGTGTGTTTACCTGTATAAGATCTTGACTTAGGTACACTTTTGAGCATCAAGGTAATCTTACCAGCCATAAAGATCTCCATAGCTACAACACGCGTAATAAAAATAACATTGTTAGGCCTAAATTTTACCACACGTTTCACTCCAAATCTCCTGTGGTAGAAGGTATTTACCTTTTCAACTTGCTACCATCTGGATTGAAAAACTGTGGTTCATTTGGGTTATTTAAGAGACGTTTGAGAAGCAACTTGCTAGATCGTGGCTTCTATAACTTAAATGAATTTGTGGATTGCTACAATGGTTCTGATAAACCTTCTGTATCTGTGTAATCTTATGTCTTCTGTACTACTCTAAATATTTTAGATTATTTAGTGTTTGTTTTATATTTGCCTATTCTCCTTACGTTTGTATTTAAATGTATTTGCTTTGTCTTTTTAACTCTATTTAACATAAATTGTGTCTATTTTAAGTGTAACGTATCCAAAATCTCAGCTTGTAGATTTTAGTGGGTGAATAAACTATCTATCTATCTATATCAGTCGCCTATAAATGCAAAACTCGACAAGTCCACGGAAACAAATTTTTACAGGAATCGAGGAAAACCGAATACAACCTTATAGTATGAATGAAAATAATATTAAAACGAGAGAATGATAATCCACGATGGTTCGATGGTTTAGGATGTTATGTCTCAACGACCCAAAATCTATAGGACAGATAGTTTTTCTGAAATTTAGGTTTCAAATTTGGACGCGTCGGGTTTTGCATGTTAGAAACTCTGACAGGTCGTGTTCTGAGCGCAATTATTGTGACATAGGATCAAAGTAAATGAAACATCTCTGACTTTATACTCATTTACTGAATAAAGAAAAAACTAGAGCCCAACAAATTATAAACATAATGCTAGATATTAATGAGGACACATTTTAAGGTTTTCAAGGTTTAAATCTCAAATTTAAATTTTTACAAATGGACAAACAAAATTCTTCGGAACTGGCAAAAGTGTTTTCACGATTAGCTTAGACAAGGTCATAATCTTTTATTACGACCTTGTGATAAAACACTATTTTGGTCACCCATGCATCTTAAATTGATAAATACTTAATTTATCAGTACATCATAAATCAATCGTAACTGAAAAAAAGTGAATTCACAGCACGGTATTCCCAACGAAAGAATAAAACATGAACAACAGCAACAGTAACCTCTTGTGATCAAGATGTGACTATAGTAGATGGTAGCGCTTTAGATAATGAACAGAATGACATTACAACTTTCTATGTAGAAAAATGTGTGACATGTGAAGTCGGGTTTTACAATTCGACGACTGATTATTAATCATTTAATGAAAAAATAATTGACATAGTACTTCTCACACATTACGGTGATACCAGTTTATTATGTTGTCATAACGTGAAGCTATAGTCTGAGATCCCCACCTGCAACCAAATCATCGCCCGCCCGCAAAAAAATTAGCAAATATTGCATGTTGCGTGGTTATCAGTATGCTTGTAGCTAGCTTTTGAAAAGAAAATCGCCAGAAATGGAGACTTCACGATTGTGTATACCAAAATTATATGTTTAACTAAAATTATCCTATAAATATCAAGGTCAAATTTATTGAAGAAACTAAGGGCTATTGTGATCCGCTCGGTCTCCCACACCTCTTAAAAGGTCTTGGACTCCGGGAAGATAAGGTACATCAAAACTGGTATGGGACTGTTCTAACACTCGAAGCTTACTAGCTTCCCACTGCTCCGTACTTCCCAGTTGGGTCCCAGGCCACGAAGGTGTTGTACAGTTGAAAATAGATAGAAAATAGAAACATTACTACCTATATTTTTACTGCAATAAAACAATATTTTAGTATTTACTCGCTGTCTATCTGATTGGAGTTAAAACAACCTCCTAATGAGATCATTTATTTTAACACTTCTAAGGGTCATTTGCTAATTGCGAATCAACTCGCATTTCAAATAATTTTTACTTTAAGATATTGGGATATTTTTGGGCCACCAGAAATAACGAATAACGAATTTCATGGCTATCGTTATTTTGATCATGCACAATAGGTAAATGATTCCTAATAACAATTACGAAGTTCGGCCAGTTTTACTAGCCTTTTCTCTATCTCTCTCTCTCCTCCAGGCACTATAGTCAAAGGGTCAATTATAAAGCAACTGGAAATATTGCCGCTACATGCGGCTAGCGGTTATTTTTGAAGGGAAAACCGATGAAATAGGAATTACAAATAGCGAGATATAGTCAATAACTCACTGTGTGTTTTGCGCCACCCAATTGCCCACTTTGGCTGAAATTTGCCACACCTGGCAACCCTGCGCGTGTTCTAATGAATGGAAGGTTGGAAGGTGGGAGGTAGGGGATATTGTGTAATCTTCAACTTGTTAAATGTAAATATATACATAAAGGGATAATCCAAAAATGTAATACCATAATTCTGTTTGGTAATACAATACTACGATAACCAATGATTTTATACATCAGTAGGTACACATCAGTTCAATATGTCAAATCTAACAAAGGTTTGAATAACTCCACAGCCAATAGCTTAGTTATCAAGGGCTGCCAAGCACATTGAAAAATCACAACAGGAGCTTTAATATGTTTTTAAAAAAAATAAAAAAGCACATTAACCTACGTTAAAACTGAAATATGTAGATAATTGTCACTTACAAGTCTGAAAATGGGAGAAGCACTCCCGTCAATAAAAAACCATATATACTTAATCCCTTTTTTTGTCGAATTTTGTACCACGATGAAGACCACGGAGTCTAAAGTTCAGTAAAGCGGTTATGCGCGGTAGTACAGAGAGGCAATCACAGAATAAGTTTAATAAATTCCTTTAATAAATAAATTATGTTGAACTAAATAAACATAATACAATCTAATATGACCCATTTGAGACCTAGGAAACCCCTACAACAATTTCTATCCAGTTCTACTAAAATTTCAAGTTTTCACAAGCCTTCGAAACATCTAAAAATAAAGCTTAGATATGTTTCGACATCGTTTTTTGCAAATCCGCCATTTCAAACCGATTTTTATAAATTATGACACCTTTACTCATGGTGATCCCACACTATACTGCTTCCTACAATTGGTGTAACGACTGCTGAGATTCCGCGGTGAGAAGAATGAAGAAAGGAAACGAACGGATTGAGAAAAATGGGTTGCATGTTTTTGCTTTATATAGATACCACAAATAACCAAAAAGTGTAAAACTTGTAGTGACACTGGGTATGTCCTCAGGGTATTTCAAAACAATGTCTCTAGAGTTTTTGTATAGATGACGTTTCAATTATGGCGATGACGTCGATCGTCATAAATAAATGATAAATTCTTTACATGTATTTGTACGATGAGCAAAATGTTATACGATAAGCAAATGAAAAAGTACCCGTCGAATAGAACATTTATTTTGCAACTCACCATTATAAATCATATCCACCGAATGGAGTTTGTGATGCATTGGATGCGACCGAAACGCCAGCCTTCTGGCTGCCAGAATTTCTTCAGGGGTATAACCCGCAGGCAGCCTCCACATGGCTGCCATTCTTCACACTTACTTCATTCTTAACACTTACGTGCAATCACTAAGCCACTAAGGTGACCTCGAAACCATGTTCAAATTTCACTCATGCTTCAAGCGTATGAATTGAGGCTGATTGAAATTGTATGAAATTATTCAGGATGAATCCAAAGTTTATTCTCAAACTTTATGAGAAGCTGTTGACATAAAAAACACTTCGTCTAAGTCCGAGTTAACAAATGTATAAGTGGCAAATCTGACAACATTGCTGTTAGCATTTTTGAATTCAGTATGGTCAAAAACACCCAGGTATTGAATTTTATCGCTCCTGCTTTGGCAGTTTTGGACATGTTGCGCGTTGTAGTCATTTTTCTAACCTGGTATGTGGTTTTGACAAAATGTTGGAAGCTCAATAGATAATTATAATAATAATATGAGAATAATAGTCTAGGACTTAATTTATCTACCTTTCATGATCAAAGATGGGGTTGATTGAAAACTGGCAAATAAAAACTTTTAATTGCAATAAGAATTGAAATTTTAGCTCGTATTTTAGCTGCTTCTTGTTGTATAGTTTAGCAATAGTATTTTATTCGATACAAAAAAATTCAGCAGTAACTGGAAGAGTTTTCAAACATCAGTAGATGGATAATAGATGAGAATGTTATTTAAGTTCTATTTTCTAAACTTTTTTCGGTATAACTGACTTTGAATAATGTGATTCAATAGATGTTTGCATTAAAGGCAAAAAAGAAAACAATAGATCTGCAAATCTAATAGGTTGTTCGGAATATACCCATCAATAATTGTAACCATCCAATCATAATAGATAGGTTCGATTTTTGGAATAACTAATTTTTATTTTAACTTCTCAATGAAAATTTTATTGAATCAAATAATGACCTAACCCAAAGTTTTTTAAAATTATTTATATTATATCTAATGTCCTGGTAGTATGGAACTTTTGATATGCACTCCAAGCAACTTTTTCTCCGTAGAATATGTTTGGAACTGTATTTTCTAATTAATCTTATAAATAACAGTGTTAGCGCATATTCAGTGTTTTCATTGAACCTCGTGTGCAATGTTATAGTTGAAACACTTTAGATACAACTTTAAAATATGAACAAAAAAAGGACGTTCGATTTTTTTTCGAATTTAAACCTTCAATATTATTGGCGATATTAGAGGCTATCAGGAATTTTAGAACATTGAGTGCAAAAACTTTATTTTGCAGTTTTAACAATGTTATAGTTTTTGCATACTTCTCTAGATATTTATAGTTTATTTGTATATCATATAACAAGGTATCTGAGCTTTAGAAATTAATGTTAATTGTTCGGCTTTCGGCTCTGATGAGTTTTACGTAGGGGAGACCGGGGCAGAATGGGATACTTAAAGAAAAACACATCATATAAAGAAAATTAAATGTTTTATTGTATTAACCTTTAGTCAGGTAGGAACATAAGGATTTAAATTAAGTACTGCAACTTTTTATGGCAACTAAACCATTCAGACTTTGGCGAAAAGTAGCAAAAATCAGTATAACTTTTTTTTCCCATTATGCCCCGCCATTGGGGCATAATGGGAAATGACACGGGGCAAAATGGGAACATACTTCAGTACGGCTGACAACGTTCACAAGTATGTGCTATATCCTGCTCGTCATCAACTCCAGCGCAGGAATTATGGGTCCAAGCATGCTATACATCACCGATCCTGTGACTGCGAATATAAGTATTCACTGTAAATCCGAGCACAGTCACCACATTCTTCTTGTGATAAGTCAGTATCCGTCTCAGTTTCTCTTTTAGTCCTCTTAATTTTACCCTCTTTAGGTTTCTTAGCATTTGCTTTTTCCCCAGATTCATATTTTGGTCTTTCTTTCATTAGTGTTGTTGCCAGATTTCTTTTTCTTAGTCTTTAGTTCTTCAGTCTTTTTTTTTACTGCTTGTTTCTAATTTTCTTCTAAGTTAATTCTTAGATGGAAAATTCGTCGTCAATCTTACTTTGTTTCCTTGTCTTTGTTTCTTCAGTTCTAATTTCTTTTGGTACAAATATAATATCTGCCGGGCTAACCAAAAACGAGGAATATGCCATTTGCTTTCTCATTCTTCAATAAATAGTGATAATGGAGGTCTTTTATGACCAACTATGGCTGTGCCAGGAAAAATAGTAGGGTTAGAGAGAGGTTCCGTTTCACCACAATGGCTGTTAATAGATAAAGTTGAAGCATTAGGCTGAGATTTTGTTTGAGAAGTTGATGCACTTGATTTTCGACTGAAAAAAAATTAAAGACCAGATAAGAAATACATAGCATATATAGTACGGGGCAAGACGGTATAGTATCCCGTCATGCCCCGTCCGTTTTGCCCCAACAAACATATAATATGGTAAATTCAAGAATTTCTAACCTAAACCAGTTAAGGCTACAAACGGTATCTAATACCAAAACTCGATCCTACCGCTATGGCTTCTGGTTAAACATATTGCTAAAACTTTGCTACTCACCTAATAGCACATCGATGTTTATGACAAAACTTTTTAAAATGAGGAGGAAATTCAATTTTTTCTCACACCGCAGCCAATACGAGCAGCGCCACGTTCCTCATTGGTTGACCGACGTAAGCCAACTAAAGGTCGAACTAATAACACTGTTGCCAGCGCATTTCAGTGTATCAATCATGCATAGGAGCACTTTTCCCGTTCTGCCCCAGACCTCGTTTTGCCCCGGTGTCCCCTACTCTAAGCTAAAATGCGCTAAAATCAAATACAGTGACCTTTTATAATGGTGACAGATCTCCTCATTGGCCGATCAAAATCAAATTAATAAGTTCAAGAAACCTGAATAAAGTGTAGGCTTACAATTTAGATTTACTTAGAAGCATTCATTGTTCAAGCTGCACCTTCATTCATAAAACATTTATCATCAAATTTGTTTTTTCAATCATATTTAAAATTACTTGAAAGCGGGGATTCAGAAACCTACGAAAGCAGAAAAGGGCCGTTTATGGATAAGCCAGATTTTTATCCCACAAATGAAAATGTGGCGTCGTTGCACTACGTAGAGGATAAACTTTGGAATCACACAGTATAGGTACACTATTTTGTTGAGTGTCAGTCATTTCGGGAAATCGCAGACCGTGAAGCAACTGAAATCATGCCGTCAAGGGCGCGTGCTGTTCGAATTTGGTGGAAGCGCGGCAAAAACTGAACGCGTCGAGTGTTGACGTTGCGACTCTGGGCGTCGCGGCGCACGCAGCTCACAGCTCACCCCTTTCCCCACTTCTTCGTCCTTTTTTGTTAATCTTGGAATTGACTGTGTGAGAATTTTCATCGTTGCTCCATGAAGGACTATAGTGTCAAGGGCTTGAAAACAATGATTAAATCATTATAACCTCTTAAGTAGGTATACTGTGTAAGGCTTTCGCGGCCATCGTCCAATGAATTTGTGGTTCTTGGGTTTTTAGGCCGGCGTCGTTTCACAAATTCACTCTTAGTAGGGTTTTCCTAGCAACGCACATTTTACGCGACGTAGAACGTTATTCGGCCTGCGTAAAACGCTAAGGACAGCTAATTGAAACCAATGGAGGCGTTTTCCTACACCGCGCAAAAACGTCTTGCGCCAGCATAATAGCAGTTTAAAAATGTAGCGAAAAAGGACAGAATCTGGAATGAAATGGACAATATGTTGTAATTTTTGTTGTATTTAAAAGACCTGTTCAATGTATGTATGTAATGGAAAGTATGTGAGGCATATTTTGTAAATCAAGCTCCCCAAGTCAAAAATATGTCTAATCCTAACTTTTCTGGGACAAGTGACAAAACATACAGATTTAAGTAATGAGCAAAATCATTATCAACAAGTTTTGTGTAAAATGAGTTTGAAAAATGTAGGTTTCATTAATAGGAAAAAATGTATTATAGTTATTTACCTCGATGTTACGCCATGTTTTTCAGTGGGCGCACGATTACTTGGTTCCACATTTAAATCTTCTTTCACAAGATCGAGAAGAAACGAGAATTGCTGCCTTGTAACTCTAAAATATGCTTTAACTTTTACCTCGTCGTCAAGCAGATATGTCTATAGATAAGTAATTTAAATGCTCCTTCGCTGCTTCTTTTTTGAAATACGGATTAGCAGAATTCCTAGTGTCATTATGAATCGTGGTTGCTATATTAATTTCTTCTTGCAAAATTTCATCTTGCAATATAAAAAGTGCCAAAGCTAATTTCTTTCTTTTATTTAAGGACGGTCAGGACGCAACTGACTATCCTAGAAAAACACTTTCTACGCAGCGCATTGGATGTTACGTTGCGTCGGCCGTATAAAATGTGCGTTGCTAGGAAAACCCTGCTTTAGTGTATACAAAAATAGGTGTACTGATGCATTTCATTACTCTCTACATCATTTTGTTTACAAGTAATTCCATTTAAAAAAAAATTCAAATTTAGCCTATTAGTGCAAAGCGCGCCATACCTCATCAGTGCATTGTTGACCCGTCAACTTTCAAATCGGGTATTGGCGAAATTTTCACGAAAAAATGAGGTACTTTTTGTGAATTGTCTTCCGTTAAGGGGATGCTCCTGTAGGTTTCATCTCCTAGCTGTGTCATATAAAGAAAGGTTCTGTGAGAGAAAGCTTTGCTTTGTTAATTGTGCTATTGTTTGTCAGACGGTGTTGAACCTAGCCTTATAATTTTATGGATTTCCTGTCTCGAATCGAAGCTTTTTCTGTCTTTAGTTATTGTGCGGTAAATGATTCATTTCGAGAATTTGAAAAGTATGCACATCATTTTCGCATTAGTGGATACTGGATTCTGCCGTATTATCTCTACGTGCTAAATACAAACCCTTCAACCAAGGAACCAAGTACCAACCAGGTTAGTAAAGTTTGCTTCACTGGTCGCGTATATAGAATTATAATTTTTTTGAATCTGTAGAGCATGACATAAATGTTATGCCGCGTACACATCTGAGCAAACGAACCGAATGAGTATTTCGCGCCGAATGAGAATTCTTTCGGGCAATGTTTTATTGTCCCGCACAGAACCACATGATCATGCATTCGGAGGCGCTCCATCAGTTCGACGAATTGTTTTATTTACCGCGATGGAAAATCTAGGTACAGCTAGTGCCCTGTTTATAATTGGGTACTAGATGGACGTCACAATTATTTCTTCAATGATTTGAGCCTTAACAGATCTTTTAGTTTGCATGATATCGAAGTGACCGCGATGGGAGGCGATTTAAAAACTTTACCAGAATGTCGAAATTAATTTCTCATTTCTGCTTAATGCAATTAAGGGGAAAATATCCAGAAAATTTTTGCAATTTCCTGCCAAGCATATTCCGGAGAATGCTGAGAATTCCTTATACCGCCCATCGAACTAATGTTTCCATACAGGATGAGCTCGGTAATCCAAAGAGACTATCCTCCATTGTGTCGATGAGAATGCTTACATTCTTCGGACATATTCACGGAAGCGATAATATGGAGAAACTTGTAGTTCAGGGTCACGCCCCGAGTGGCGGCGCCATGGCCGTTCCCCTACACGCTGGATGGATACGAAGAAACAGTTGCTAGATATGAGTATCAAGAGCGCCACTGAACTGACAGTAAATCACGAACGATGGCGAGCTACAGTTCTCAAGACTAATGATAATATTCGTGTCGGCAATACTCTAGCTTCGACTTAATGCATTTTACGAGTTCACAACATGTCTGTTAAGATATTGTGACTATGACGACGACGATCCTCCTTTTTCATCTTATTGTAATAAAACTCATGTTTAGGTTTGCACAATATCGGACTTCTTTCAAATTCCTTAATTAAATAGCAAACACGTCTCTTTTGAAAAATCTATTTAGTGTGGAGCGTTTCGGAGTTGTGTTTTTAAACCCGTCCATACTGAGCACGAATTTTCTTTGATGGACTGACAACTTTCGCATCGGCTGGCGCACCGCATGAGCCTGTTCAACGCGGTGCGTGAATACGTCCACATCTGAATGCCCATTCGGCGCAAACTGCTCACTCGGTTCGTTTGCTCAGATGTGTACGCAACATTGTATTAACTACAACAAGACCAAGGTTATGATCGTAGATAGAGAGCACGATAATCATCAAGCAATAAAGTCAGTAGGCCGTTGTGAAGTAGTTCAAAGTTTTGTGTACCTCGGTACTTTGATCGTCAATTCGGGTAGCTGTGAAAATGAGATTCGACGGCGCGTGTGGCCATGACAAAGCTTACTAAAATACAGCGTGACCATAACATCACTAAAGCTACCAAAATGTCGCTGGTTCAGTCTCTTGTGTTCTCCATATTTTTGTATGCCTAGGAAACTTGGACTGTTAAAAAGGCAGATCGAGCTCGCATAGATGCTTTTAAAATGTGGACGTGGAGGAGAATGCTGAGAGTTTCTTATACTGCCCATTGAACTAACGTTTCCATACTAGATGAGCTCGGTAATCCAAATAGACTATCCTCCATTGTGTCGACGAGAATGCTTACCTTCTTCGGACATATACACAGAAGCGATAATATGGAGAAAATTGTAGCACAGGGTCACGCCCCGAGTGGGCGGTGCCGTGGCCGTCTCCCTACACCTGGGTGGATACGACGGCACAGTTGCTTGATATAAGTATCAAGAGCGCCACTGAACTGTCAGTAAATCACGAAAGATGGCGAGCTACAGTTTTCAAAACCATTGATAATATTCGTGTTGGCAATACTCTAGCTCCGACTTAATGCATTTTACGAGTTCACAACAGCATTGTGACTATGATGATGTACGCGGCATAAGTAAGCAGTAAGAACGGCAGCACGGCACACATACCCGTCTTCCCATTGGCTGTTCTTCTATAGAGAATGACAGTGACAATTGAGTCCAATAAAGTAGTCAATTATGGACACTAAACGAATTCATAAATCAAGTGTTTATATGATGTAGCCGAACATAAACAATACTATCGAGCAAAAAACAATCCAATACTATTTTAAGCATATTGTTGGGAGTCCTTAACCTTAACCTACCTGGCTAAATCGCATAAGTCAAAGCTTCTACACTGCGCCGATACCAGAGCAATCCAGGTGGCTAATCAAGAAAACAATATCGCAGTTGGCGGAACAGCGGCAGGAGATTATATAGTTGTCTGTCAGTTCCGGTAAAACAGATTATTATGTCGTCTACATAACGATACCAATATATACATTTATTGAAATATGGTAATAGTTGAATCTTTTGTTCAAGGCTGTCCATAAACATTTCCGCGAGCAAAGAACTTAGTGGGTTGCCCATTATTAGTCCTTCTTTGGATATGTAGATTTCTAGTCGAACATAAACAATATTACCGAGCAAAAAACAATCCGATACTATTTTAAACATATGGTTGTGAGTCCTTTTAACCTTAACCTAACTGGCTAAATCGCATAAGGCAAAGCTTCTACATACTGTGCCGATACCGGAGCAATCCAGGTGGCTAATCAAGAAAACAATATCGCAGTTGGCGGAACGGCGGCAGGCTTTGGAATAATGAGGCGGGACGGGGGCCGGATTTCGGGATAATCCTCACTCCCGACGACTCCCGGACGCCAGAGCCAACGGGATTATCTACCCTCCCTCTCTTCTCATCCCTATTAAACGGCGACCGGAGTTATTTATTGCCATGTAATTAAGGAACTCACATTTGCATACCGCTGTAGACGGGCTGACGAAAAGGGTGTGAAAGAAAACAGGTTGCCAGCTCTGTGATAGGCTGCGTAAAGGTCACTGTGCAAACATGTATGATGATATCTACACTCTAAAAATTGATTTGTAATATTACTAACAAAATCTTTGGTTATTTAATGCCACCGATTTTGTTAGTAATAATACAATTCCGATTTGTAATTTTATTTAGCTATATTATAATATTGTAAATTCGCAAATGACACATTTTTGTAATGTCACAACATTTGTCTGTGCTATAACATGATAATTTGTAAAACTACATTGCGATGTTAGACAATAAGATAAGGATATCACATTGGTTTTTTACACATATATTTTGTAAAATTATGTTGTAGATATGTGATTTCACATCATTTTCTTGTAATATCACTGTATTATGTTGCAAAACCATTATACATATTTTTACAAGATTTTTAATAATTTATTTTGTACTTTCACCTCATTTTGTAAAATTACTTTGTAGTCTTACAAAAAACGTATTATAATAGGGTTTGAGTCAGTCAGTCTTATCGGCTGAAACAAAAAATATATTGACCTGAAAAACAACGATAGCAAACTGTTGCACAGACAAACAACTAGTTAACGTGCTAAACTTTTAATAAATGTAATTACTATTTTTTACTGCTGTATACGGGCTGACGAAAAGGGTGCGAAAGAAAACAGGTTGCCTGCCCTGTAATAGGCTGCGTAAACATGTATGATAGTCAGAAGCAGCTTTGCAACGGCTCCCACAAAATTAAAAAGTGGCTTCAAGTAATTTGACTCGGTATTTTAAACGCATTATCTACACCATTTCCAGCAGTGGTCTCTAATCTTTTCATTTTTTTTTTGTATTCAATAATAATATGATCTGTAGTACTGTAAGGACCTTCCTAATCCCAGAATAATAATAAGAATAATAATAGGTCAGGTGTTGACTTGACACAGCCCGTCAATACTTGTTACTACCGCAACCATGCGAGAAAAAATAAAAAATGCAAAATAATAATAATAAGAAGTAAAACAACTCTGGGAACAAAACGAAGTTGTTATTGTCTCCCTAATTATGTCGCGGTCTCACACCATACCTGCACCAGCTAGGCCTGGACGAAAAGTTGCACAAAGTATTTCAAAAATCTGTGATCCTGAAGACCTGTAGTATTGTGAGATCCTTCCTAAATTCAGACCAGTAATAGTTCAGGTGTTGACTTGGCACAGCCCGTCACCACTTGTTTCTACCGCTATGATACGAGATGAACTTAGCAAATCAGAACAATAATAAAACAATAAAAACAATAATAAAACAAACGAATTTGCATAGAGCAATAGTCAAAGCAGACAAGAACTATACACCACTCACCCTCTCCAGTCCAAACCACGCAGCAGACACACACAATCCCATAGAATTACAACAAGAAAAAATAAACACATGGTCGCAGAAAGCACTTCACGGCAAACATAGATACCGAATTACACAAGATCACATAAATGAAAAACAGTCATACGCTTGGCTGCAGGAGGGCCAGCTCTTTCCAGAAACGGAGGGTTTTATGCTTGCTATTCAGGACCAAGTAATTGCGACGAGGAACTACAAAAAATACATAATTAAAGATCCATCCGTAACCAACGATAATTGCAGAAAATGCCACCAACAGAAGGAAACAATAGATCATATAACAAGTGCATGCAAAACCCTCGCTGGAACCGAGTACACGGCCAGACATAACTCTGCAGCCAAAATCATACACCAAGCCCTAGCCACAACTAACAAACTAATCGAAAACACAGCTCCATATTATAATTATACACCGACCTCAGTACTTGACAACAATCAATACAAACTATACTGGGACGTCGAAATACACACAGACAAAACTATCCCAGCCAATAGACCAGATATAGTTTTTCAGTCGAAGGCAGACAAAGTTACCTATTTAATAGATATTGCTATCCCTAATGATACGAATGTTCAAACCGCCTACGCTGGGAAGATATCTAAATACACAGACCTTGCCATAGAAGTAAAACGACTCTGGAAACAAAACAAAGTTGTTATTGTACCCCTAATTATGTCGGTCTCAGGCCTTACACCTAACACATTCACACCACACCTGCACCAGCTGGGCCTGGACGAAGGGCTACACAAAATATTCCAAAAGTCTGTAATTCTTAAGACCTGTAATATAGTACGATCCTTCTTAAATTCCGATCAGTAATAGTTCAGGTGTTGACTTGGCACGACCCGTCAGCATCTGTTACTACCGCAGTCATGCGAGAAAAGCTTGAAAAAAACATAATAATAGTCTTTATTGAAGCATATACAGATAAACAGATATACCCCAAACGGCAGAGATCACTGCAACAGTGCTCTTCCACTCAATCATTCTTACTTAACCTAACCCTATTAACTACCAACTAAACAGACAGGATTTCATAACGTATTTTCCATGGTATTTCTAAGAATTTAATAATTCAACTGCAGTTAATAATAATACTATACATGAATTATATAAGATAATAGTAATATACATAATTATTCAAGAAATGGCATTTTCAACTATATATCTCCGGACACGACGTTTAAAGGTTTCGACTGAAAATCTCTTAAATTCTGAGGGCAGCATATTATAGAAATTGTATAGGTATACAAAATGAGAATGACCTTTCGAAAAAGGAAGTTTTATGCTGGGGTGGACTTATCAACTCCTTTCCCCTTATGTTGACATTGTGTACATCCGACCAGAATACTAATTTATTATAAAGATAAGAGGGTGTTTTTTTTCAAGGATTATCTTATGAAAAAACACAAGACAGTGATGTAAACGTTTCTGTGGCATACGGAGCCAGCCTATTTCTTTGATTTTATGAGAAATTGGATGCCCTCTCCTTACATCACAGGCGTTAACACAAGTCATTTGTACTTGCTACCACAGCTATGCGACATAAATTTTGAAAAGGTATAATAGGTCCACACGGAGTGCCCTTAAACTCAGCCCCTGTTCAAAATATAGATTTCAATTTCAATAAGTTGTGAATCTAAACTATGACTATAAATATACACAATTTTCATTTTTTAATATGGTTAATTTAGTAGCAAGTTAGGAATGTTTTGAGAAACTAACAATGAAAGCTTCTTTTAAAGTCGTACAAGTCGTGACTTTTGAACATAGGTGAGAAAAAATGTATAAATATGGAAATTAAATTCGAACCCTCTTTAAAGAAAAGATCGGTGAGATGGAACCGTGATCATATGTCTATTTCGTGTACTAATATATTGTGAACATCAGTACAGATTTCATGGTAAGGTATGGAGGATACTTTATAACCAAAATTTTGTTGAATGGATATACTAAATTTACCTTGAACTGTTTAACCATGCAACCTGATCTCAGATTCTTTGAACTTGTATGTGACGTGCTCATATTTACGTACTGATTCCAAATATAAAACGAATGCAAACATTTTATACTCTCTGTATCCTGTTATCATTGTCTTTGTACCTATATGCTTGGCGCCTACACAATTGTGACAAAATTGGCGATTCGCATAGCATCTTATTCAAGCGGATTTACAGACAATTGTAGTAATGTAATACTACATACCGCGTACGCCCGTAATCATACTGTGCATGCGCTTTTTATCCGAACTAGTTCTGGACCAGTCCGCGACGTGATCCGTGAAAACATCCGCTACATCACTATCACTTGACATGTTAATTATCTAATTTCTTGGAAATAACTACGAAATCATTTGTAATAGGTAGGTACACAAACTGTAATAAACTGATGACCTTTGTCATAATTAAGTACTTTCAGTTTTACCATGCCCTTCTCGCATCTTTTCACATTTATAGTATGTATCGTGCCATCTACTATCCTAACCTTATCGCATGCAGTTTACCAAGTAATGTTCTGCAATCCAACTCTCATTCTTCCGCAGCTTAATCGTTCCATTTCCAATTCGAAACGTTTTCCGTTGCCGATTCCGATTTAGCCGTTTCCTCTTCCCCGACACCAGCTGGCCATGAGCTTATCTCTTATCGCGCCCTTTCCGTAAATTGCCTAATACATTTCCATTGACCCTTCATGGAAATTATCGCCCAATAATAGGAAAACCCTTCGTTTAGCACATTTCAACCCCTAGCCATGTACTACAGTTGATATTCAATCACAAAGACTACACGGTATAACCACTCACCAAGAGGTTCCTTTTATTTGGCATCTTTAGAAGATTTGGATTCTTTTTACAATGATAAATACCTTTAATTTCAGGTTATTGACATAAAAAAAGAAAGCTACAGGGAGGAGTTTGCTCAAAAGTCCTCAACCCTTGATGTAAATATTAAATAATCTATGTGGAATTGTGGAACATAAATTATGTGCAAAAAAATAGCATGTTAATAAGCACGATAACAGAAACTAATAATTTTATTACCTGCATGTGTACAAAAAGGACAACATATATTTCTTTAGTGCAAATTTAAGTTCTATAATATTTATTTTTAAATTCCCCGACAAAGGACGTGTAAGTTATTAGAATCGACCCATTTTTGCAAATTTTACCGTAATCAAAGTACGAGGTGTTATTTCCAAGGTAAAATCACCTCCTGACTCATTTTCTGAAAAGAAAATGCTATGTTCTATTATTATTTTTCTGAGCATCCCCCATCACCCCATACCATTAAATCATTGATTTGCACCAAAGGTAGACCAAAGATAGAGAGTGAAAACCTTTTTTTGAAAGTAAAGTTTGAAATTATTTGGATCATTCTTGTGACAGTTAGTGCCATTTTAAATTTCGAAAATTTGCTACATTTTATGAACTTTTATTCCACCATTTTGCAAATTTCGCTAAATGCACGGTAATGTTTTCGATATAAGGAAACGTGCTCTTTATTGTAGTAGCATTAGAATTTAAAGTTATGACATTATTTTTTGAATTACTCCCACCCCGCCCCATTTTTATCATCGCAACGGGACCAAAAATTAGATGTCTGTTTCTAATGATAACCTTTTTATACTGACTAAGTTTGAAGAAAATTGGAAAACTTTGGTTTTTTAATGTCCGTCTGTATGTCTGTAAGTCCGCGATATCATTCTCCAACGATTACTCAAAAACGTCTCAAGCGATTGCTCCCAAATTTGGCCAACTTAAACGTAAAGCTCCTTTCGGGTTGAAAAGGTTTTAGTGCCGATAGGACAATGGGGGGGGGGGTGAAAAAGTGCACACAAAAAATGATCTAATACAACATATAGATTTGATAGGACCAGTTGACAGAGAAAGTTTGTTTATGTCTAAAACGGTAATTAATGTCATTAACTGCTGTATTTGTCCACTAAATTATTTGTTATTAGACAATCGTAAATAAATTAAAGATAGCGATGAATTTGTGGTTCTTGGGTTTTTAGGCCTGCGTCGTTTAGCATTAAAGCTTGACGTTTCGCCACTACGAGTGGATGGCATCTTCAGAAGCTATTTCACTTCGGCGACTTCCAAAAACTGACGGCTGGTGGATCTGCACCTGTATTTATACCTGCTTATCAGACCTGAATACTAATTTATTATAAAGATAATAGAGTGTATTTTCAAGAATTATCTTATGAAGAAGCACAAGACAGTGATGTATGCGTTTCTATGATATACGGAGCCACCCTATTTCATTGATATTCTGAGAAATTGGATGCCTTCTCTTTAAACCACAGGCGTTAACACAAGTCATTAGTATTTGTTGCTACCACTGCTATGCGACATAAATTATGAAAAGGTAAATATAATAGGTCCACAAAGAGTGCCCTTAGACTAAGCTCTTGTTCAAAATATAGATTTCAATTTCAATTAGTCTTGAATCTAAACTATGACTATAAATATACACAATTTTTCTAATATTTTAATTTTCTAATATGGGTAATTTAGTAGCAAGTTAGGAATGTTTTGAGAAACTAACAATGAAAGCTTCTTTTAAATTCGTACAAGTCGTGGCTTTTGACATAGGTAAGAAAAAAATGTATAAATATGGAAATTAAATTCAAACCCTCTTTAAAGGAAAGATCGGTGAGATGGAACCGCGAACAAATGTCTATTTCGTGTACTAATATGTTGTGAACATCAGTATAGATTTTATTGTAAGGTATGGAGGACCCTATACCGTTGAAAACGGTAATTAATGTCATTAACTGCTGTATTTGTCCACTAAATTATTTGGTATTAGACAAACGTAAATAAATTAAAGATAGCGATGAATTTGTGGTTCTTGGATTTTTAGGCCGGCGTCGTCATCCACTACGAGTGGATGGCATCTTCAGAAGCTATTTCACTTTAGCGACTTCCAAAATACTGACGGCTGGTGGATCTGCACCTGTATTTATACCTGCTAACGGTGAGTCTGCACTGGACAAGCACTTTGCAAAAAGCTGCTCACAGGCCCAAATAAGCGATTCACTAGCTGGATATGAAAAATGTTAGGCAGATTATTGCTCTCATTACTGGACATGGCCACTTCAGACAACATCTATACCCTCTAGAGGCAATCGGAGCGAAGAGAAGAGTTGGTGTATCACAGCCAGATGACGAAGCTGACTATCATCGTCATAGTCACAATGTCTTAACAGACATGTTGTGAACTCGTAAAATGCTTTAAGTCGGAGCTAGGGTATTTCTGACACGAATATTATCAATAGTTTTGAGAAGTGTAGCTCGCCGTCGTTCGCGATTTCCTGTCACTTTGGTGGCGCGCTTGATACTCATATCCAGCAACTATTTCGTCATATCCACCCAGCGTGTAGAGGATGATAAGTCTCTTTGGATTACCGAGCTCAGCCAGTATGGAAACATTAGTTCGATGAGCGGTATAAGGAACTCTCAGCATTCTCCCCCACGTCCACATTTCAAACACATCTACGCGAGCTCAATTTGCCTTTGTAACAGTCCAAGTTTCCGAAGCATACAAAAATAAGCTGACTATAGTATTCTGAAGAAGCTCCTGGACTTGGTCAAAGACGCAGGAATATGGCTTGCTTAACTAATAGCTACGGGGCACACAATAAGCTTCGGTTAACATATGAAGACCAGAGTCTACCCCAAACAACCAATTATAATAATCTAATGGACATGGCCTCAATTTTCCATTGCTACTTAGTCGCTAAAGGTCAATCAAAAAATCCTTATACATCTTGGTAGAAAGATGGATTGTCCATGCATGACGTTCCCAAGCTAGCTGAGGGGTGAGGCTTTTCCGTTGACAGGGGTATAATAACCGCTACCCGCTTAAAGGGATATTCGTGATAATAGTCCCTGAATTACAGGAGATGGCAAATTATATTCACCCTTTGCTCTTCATTGAGTAGGCGTATAATAATTCCATAATGGCGATGTCTATCAGGGTACTGGTTTGTTTGTTTGGGAAAATTTATGTTCGGTTTGATTCGTATAAATTGAATAAATATCTATAGGGCAGCACAAGAAGGTGTCTGACGATTATAAGTTTTTTGCGTCATTAGATCTTAGTGTAATTTGAAATGTTAATGTGAATAGTAGGATGGAGTAGACTAGAATGGATTTATTTGACTACTTTTGTACATAATAATACATCATGGCAGGTGTATAGTTTAAGACAGTGGTTCCTAACTTGGTGGTAGTTACCCCCGCAGGGGTAAATCAGCAATTTTACGGGGGTAACGAGGAACCTAATTATTAAGATCGTAAAATAAATACCGAAAGAAGTTACACAGCGCTGCGCAATCTCAGCACATGTTGGCTCAAAGCAGGTGCTGAATATCCTGTTTTAGCCAACAGAGCTTTAAAAATGCTAATATCATTTGCCGCCACCTATATCTACTTCATTACACTCAAAACAAGGTCCAGAAATCGTCTCAATGTGGAACATGACTTGAGATGCGCTTTAAGTGAAATTAAACCTAACTAAACTAAAAAAAACTTGTGAATGCAAAACAATACCAACGTTCACATTAAGCCAACATTTATTCCTTACTATTTTATGTTAGAATTAGTTTCACTACTAGTCAGTGTAACTGGGTATTATTAGTCCATTGTTTATACATATAAATTAGTTAAAACCGTAACGCTGTTGTGCAAATTATGATAAATAAAGATGGTTGCATTTGCTTGTACTGTTTGTTTTGATAACATTTTAAATCAGTATTCCTCAAAGGTCATAGCGGTAGCAGTATTGAAAAGGTTAGGAACCACTGGTTTAAGACAATTTATCGTCTAAGTAAGGCCCAAGAGCTTAATGCTATGCTCCTCAGCTTACCTAGGATTTCTAGGTATTTTTAGCATTTGATTTTTATCTTTGTCTAGAAGAAGATTGTTGACATTAAACCATTTTTTATATAAATTCAAAGCAGCACCGGAGGTATGACATAATTTGGACTAGACGTGATAAAAGTAGTGTCATCAGTAAATTGAACGCATTTGATAGCGATCATATGTTAGCTCAAATCAGCACGTATATCATAAACAAAATAGGTCCCAAGATGGAGCCTTGTGGTATGCCATAATTAAATTCTTTAGGACGAGACAAGTTGTTTTGAAATCCACCGTTTGAGAGTTGTTTCTAGGTAACTTCCCGACAGTTTTAAAAACATAAAAACACCACTCTTATGCCATAACACTCTAATATTTTCAGAAGTATGTCTTGGGAGGCACAGTGTTATAACACTGTGCGATCCTCCATCAAGGTCCTCGACCACATCCCCCATAATCTTCAATAGAGCCTTTGTTGTGGAAAGTACGGATATAAAACCAAACATTAGGATCAAATAATAATTTATTGTTTTTGAAGTAACAACCTATTTCTTACTTTTTGTATTATTTTTCCGAATAAAATAAAAAAAATAAAAATGAATGCTGTTTATTTATAGATAATATTGTCTATTCAAGAGTATTAATCGTTCTAATGGTATAACGCAATGGGAGTAATTAAAATAATATACTAAATATTTCTTGTGCAATAAAATAGCTCAATGAAGGACTCGCACCATACACCTTTTATCAATTTAAAAAATTGTATAAAACAAAATCTAGGTGAAGATATTTATCAAGTTTTAAAAATTTATCTGGAACAGTGTTCAAAATAAATTGAAGAAAAGTCTGTTTTGCCTCAAATACTAGCATGCCATAAAGGAACACCCTGTAATACCATAGCACGCTATATATCTCATAGCTTATATACAACTTCCGAAAGGCCAAGGGGCTAATATAATATGGAAAACCGTGGAAAACTTAACCTCGCAGTTCACGTCTTTCATCTGCCGCCATGGCGCGCCGTTACGGCCACCTTTTCCCGAATCCCGGTGCCAGGACGAGGTGTAAATCCCACTTGAAATTCAACACCCACCGCGATATAGAAGGCAATATATTTCCCGTATACGTTTCCACTGTCTAGGGCCGTACTCAATTAATGGAGGCAGGAAATCCTAATTTAAATTCGTACCAGAAAATGCTGGAAACAGTCGGCGCCCGCCGGGACTCGAACCCGCGACGTCCAGATCGTTACTCCGGCGCTCTCGCCAGTTAAGCGACGGTTTTGATATGAACATTTTTCGACGTTTTCTCATATAATTTTGAACATTAAGGAATGGAATGTGATGATGAACACTTGGGCTACCCCCAAAATAATTTGCATTCATAAAAGATTGTCTATACCTACTGTCCAGAGTCCAGTGCTTTTCAAAATTAGCCTCAAATGCTCTTATATGTCTTCAAATAACGAACTTAGAATGATTTTCTGTAGCTTTGGACATTTGATGCATATCATATATTTCAGTAACTGAAACGGATTATTTTGACACATTTTTGCAACTGAAGCATGGATTGAAAAAGTAAGAGATATGAAAGCAAAACGGAAAGTTTAAATAAAAAATTGAAAACCTAATTTTTGGACGTTTTTATGATCGACGATCATCACTCAAGATTGAAATTGGCACACTTAGAGGATAGGAAAATATTTGGGAGTTGTGCAGCTTTAACAAAGTATCTTAAACCTTGTTATATCCCTTCCAAGGTGATATTTTTTTGTGCGTATTAAAGTTAAAGTAGTTTTTGCTTTATTTGTTTATTTATTGGTCACCTAAAGACAGAGAGAGAGAGAGCGAAAGAGAGGTAGTATGGCAGAAGATAAAATTACATTGCATCATACAGAAGTAAGAAGTAGCAAACATAATAATATAAGAATTATATTTTCAGTGCATGAGGAATCTGAGACAATAAAATATTTAAATGGATTAATTCATCATTTGGCTCGTAATATGTTATGATTGTTTTTCATGGTTTTCGGTCAACGATTGAAACAATAACTTTCCTTCACTACGTTTCGGTTTATTTTAATCTAAACCATCGTCAGGTGTGTTAATTTCAGATGTCGGTTACATTTCTGTAAAATTGGTTGTTTGTGAAGCAGCCTCTACGGGTTGAGAGAGCTAAATGACCTGCACGGCGCACAGCTGCACACCTGCACAGCCATTCAGCTCTCTCAACCCCTAGAGGCTGCTTCACAATAAAAGATTTTACAGAAATGTAACCGAAATCTGAAAATAACAAACCTGAAGATGGTTTAGATTAAAATAAACCGAAACTTAGTGAAGGGAGGTTATAGTTTCAATCGTTGACCGAAACCCATGAAAAACAACCATAATCTATAGTCGCGGTCACTAGAACAATAAGCATAAAGCTCGTAATGTGGTTGAGAATTTGTCCCATAGATCATTTATCTGGTTTGCTAATTTTAACTTTGTCATAAGCGAAAATCGTGAAGTAACCGAGGAGAAAACAAAGGAGAGCGCATATAAATCGTGGAGATACATCGAAATTTATTATTATTTATTGTTATTGGATGG
The DNA here is from genome assembly GCA_951848785.1 of Callosobruchus maculatus. Taxonomy (NCBI): domain Eukaryota; kingdom Metazoa; phylum Arthropoda; class Insecta; order Coleoptera; family Chrysomelidae; genus Callosobruchus; species Callosobruchus maculatus. The sequence goes on from CATOUR010000059.1 coordinate 13,840,491, forward strand.
TTTCCCCATTTCACATTTCCTTACGCGTAGTTAATTAAATTTTTGTTTCTCTTTTAACTAACGCTCGCTATCAGGCATAAGCTTTACATCGAGGGGATACCGCGCGCTTGTGTGATGCTATATGAACTAGCTATGACAGAAAAGGAATAGCTGTCAAAATTTTGGTGGAAAATAAATTATTTGGTACTTTAGGTTTTTTTTGTGATATTTAGCGTTTTTAAGACCAATTATTGTAAAATATTGTGGTTTGCATAATGGCCACAGCAGTAGGAAGGAGCCAGGAATTACTTATTACAGGTAAATTTATGTTCACATTTTTTGGTGCATTCGAAGTTTATGCAAATGTCTCGATATCTATTTCAGATATATATATATATATATATATAGACAAAACAAAAACAAAAAAGGTGCAACCCGGGCTCCGACACACCGGGCTGCTGTTCCATTCCCCAGCGACTACTCCTCACACCGTGAGGTGAGCAATCACTGGGTCCGCGTATCGTGCGTCCTAAGCAGACGAAGGGACCCATGGATGACTGCCTTCTGCATTCTGGCGGCTAAGATGTGCGCCGCCGCACGGCACACCGGCATTTTGCGCAGTGCAGAGAGCAGCGTATCCCTCATACCACCTAGGGATCCAATGACCATTACTAGCAGACTCACAGTGTAGTCCGGCCAGAGCCTGCGAAGTTGTCCGAGGAGCTCCTGATACTTGGTCCGCTTTTCCTCCTCCTTAGAGACGATGTTCCCCTCGGCGGGTGCCGAGAACTCGATAACGAACATCGTCTTTTGTTGGTAGTCGAGGAGGACTATGTCGGGCTTATTTGCATGTATAAGCTCGAGCGTGGAGAATGAGTAGTTCCAGTAAATTCGGCACCTCTCGTTCTCCACAACGGACTCAATGTCCCCTGGAGCGTATATATATATATATATATATATATATATATATATATATGTATCCAAAATATAATTTCAAATGTATATACCACTAACATTCGAATCATAATATTTTCGAGCATGTAAAATGTATAAATTATATTTTTTAAGGTATGTTTTGGTTCAAATACAATCAGTTTTCGAATGACGTTATAGCTTACACTTTGCAAGAAAAGATATCGGTCAAATGGAAGTTCACGGTTAAGTTAATGTTAATTACTTCAATTTGAACTGTGGATGGCGAAATTGCCTATACCTACAGATCTCGTGAATAACAATATTTTAATAAATTTTATTTGAAAATAGATTATTTCTCCAAATAGCTTAACCATTATGTTAATCATATTAGCTACGGCACTGGGACTAGCGCTTTGGTACTTTTTGGTAACAGAGATGTCAGCAGCGCTTTCTGTCCTCTCTCTTTTCTTGTCTAAGCTTTACATTCTGTTTTCTGCCGCTGGTAGTTATAAAATAAATACGGTCCTGCCTTGCGTCAAGTCCCTTCATCTCCTTCCTTCCTACGTTTTCCAGTTTCCTTCCTCGACAGTGAGTCGCTTCCGAAAACTTTGTCCCGAGCCATAATCCCACAATATTAATGATCACTTTATACACCAAGAAGAGCGCTTCCAACTTCCAACTTCACCGATATATTGTACAACGTCGCGTTGGTGGTAGTGGTTACTTTATTGAATAATCAATGCTATCGTTTAGTTTTATGTGGAAAAGCTCATTTTCGTTTAGTCTATTATAATAATTGTTTACCTGTTTTTTGGAGAACGCACATTTAGGTGGGCGAAGACAATAATAACATTTATTCTCCAGAGGACAATTTTTTTAGAAATCGTATTATGGTAGTCAAAAAGGATGGAGTATAAATAACATGATACAATATAATAATAATGATACAGCTTTATTATCCAACAGAATATTTCCATTTACAGGCTAATATCTACAACTAGTGACTAAAGCAGGTCATAAAGAAGAACACATAACATCGCTTAACTATTGATTTGCTTAATATAAAAGACAGATAGTCGACACTGATATCACAAAATTCACATATATTATTGAAATTTCTTTGCATATAAGAAATTGGGGAGTTTAGTCGTAAATTGGTGTTGTGGCGATCCATTTTGAAAAAGCAGTGTGATCTGAATCTGACAGGTGAAGCATTGAAGTTTAACTTTGACAACAAATACGTGCTGTCGATCATTTTATGCAATAGTTCGTATAAAAATATTAAGGAAGACTGAACGCGCCTCAAATGAAGAACAGTTAAACCAAACCTATTAGAAAGTAATATTTCACAAATACCCCTAACGGGATACACGCCATCACATTTCAAACATAGGTATTTCAAAAAACGTCTCTGTACCTGTTCTAACAAATCCTTATATAGAGCATAAAACGGTTTCCAAACTACAGAGGCATACTCCAATCTAGTGCGAACATATGAAAAGTAAAGAGTTTTCAATGCCCTCACATCATAGAATGATTTACAATTTCTGACTATAAATCCAAAGAACTACAAAGCTTGAGATTTCTTCAAATTTATGTGCACATTGAATGTTAGTTTAGTTTATAGTTTATATAATACAATAACAAAGCAATAAGGTAAACAGTATAATAATATGGAGTACTAAAAATTAGAGGACCAAGAACTCATGAACACTATAGAATAGAAACAATTTTCTAATTTTCTAAACGTCGGGTGCGTTATTTCCTATTCTGTATTTTCTACATGGAACGTATAAACCACTTCTCTGTAGTGTATTTTGATTATGTATGTCACTGATGGTGTGAAACTTTATAAAATATATTATAAAAAACCTGCTATTTACTATTTCCATTTTTCACATTTGTACATACTTTGACACCTATTATCCTTTATAATCCTGTAACTGCCGAGTAGAAATAAAAACAAAGTGTTTCATTTTCAAAAATCATATCAGTGGCGGCGTGAAGAGCATCAAAAAAGAAAATATAGAGGCGCCGTTGACAAAAATAATGAGTTTATAAACTCCATAGCTTTACAGTGACTACTTAATTGACATTCAAAATGAAAAGTATGTCAGTTTCGATAAATGAAGTGAGAGGAAAAAGATGCGTAACATTAATTTTGTATTTTTTGAATACATTGTATATACCTACATATAAAAAATGATGTTAGTGTGTTAATTTTTACAACCTTACCCAAAGTGAGCTCAAGGATATCATAATCCTTGTTTGGAGCATGTGATGAATCCCATCAGGCACGATGTCCCTAGTCCACGATAGCGTTGTTTTGATCTTCCGGGTCTTATCAGACAGTGGCGGATACAGACGTTTTATAGAAGGGGGGCGATCAGTGCCGATTGCAAAATTGAGGTCTCATAAAATGATTCATGGATCAGTTTTGTAGTATGTTCTAATAATAAGTGACTGATGACTGACTAATAGTTATTTTGTTAATAGTGATAAGTGATAGATGACTTTTAGGGTAATGAATGAGTTTAATCTCATCATGATGCGTATTGATCCAGTCTTTAGTGAATTGAGGATGATTGAGGTGACTTCTAACTAGCGACAAGTTCACGTACTGTGAGAAGTCGCTTGCTATCGAGTGCGTGAAAATTAGGCCTATTTGCCTAAACGCCATTTCACAGCTCACGGTGCACAAGATTGAAAACTTGAGGTTGAGACAGTTGCACTAGCGTGCGTTGTATACGCTTGAAATGTTTGAGGCTTTTTCATGCAACATTGTAGTCCTTTTACTTCCCACGCCGATAGGTGAGGGGAGTATTGTGATCGCGAAAATTTTCTATTTGGGATGATACCCTTTTTAAGCGCTTTATGATGTCAACATAATGAAAATCCACGTCACTCATTTCCGTCCGTCTGTCTGTCAGTCTGCCTGTCTGTCGGTCTGTCTGTTGGCGTCCTTCTAACGTCGCAATCTCACTAACCGCTGCATGGATTGTGATGAAATTTGGATAGCGATCCATTGTGAGGTCGTAGTAGGTAATGTTCCTATAATTTCGGAAATAGTTGTACTTGGGGCGGAGTAATTAGTAAAAAACAAAAATTTTCAAATACTCCACAAACTTCGTTTTTAGGCGTTTTACGGGTTCCCTAAAATTTTCTGCTTTTTTTTGGGTGGGGGTGAATTTGGAGTGGCTGGGGGTGGGTGGTTGTAAAACTGAAAAATTTGTCATATTCATAATGAGTTGTCCATTCACCTGTGAACGAAGCATAATAGCGGCATAATACACTTTTGTAGGTCCATCTGAACATGGCCTTGCTGATTATAGAAACCAATATGTGATGTATACATACGAGTGTTGTTTTAGATCGTTATATTACTATATTGCGTAACGCGAAAATTGTTTTAGGAGTTCCTGATCATTTTCTACTTTTTTTGGGCTGGAGTGGAACTGGGGCCGTTGGGGGGGGGGGGGTGCGGGGTTGTAAAACTGAAAAATTTGTTGTATTTATAATAGTTGTCCGTTGTCCTGTGGAAGAAATACCTAGCGGCATATTACAGTTTTTTAGATCCATCTGAACATTAGCTTGCCTATTACAGAAACCAATTTTGTGATGTATACATACGAGTTTTGCTTTATTTTGTGCACACATGGTGATGCTTGGCCGTGCTTGGCCGTTTCGATAAAGACGTAATTTGCCGGCTATGAAAAATTTCGAACGGACATTTTAAATATTTTACAAAGTTTTTAATCTTTAACTGTAATTTTTGTATCGTTTTGTAAAATTCCTGTGTGTTAGTTAACGTGATTCATACAAGATATGTGTCGATACTTGCTTTCCTGGCTTCTTTATAACATCATCCAGCAATATCCTCACAAACTGTTCCCTGAAGAAGGGATCAAATGATCCCGAAAGCTTGGAAATAGAGTTTTAAGAGTACACTTTGCTGTCTATTTGCCACTACTCAGCCATCTAGCTCGTTTTGTTTATACATGTATATATATGAACATATATACAGGGTGGGCCAATAGTGCGTGGACGGAGGATTGTGGGCTTACTAAAAAATATTTCAAAAATCTGTCACTTGATCATGGTAGGAACCCTTGAGGGCTGTAACGTAAAAATATTTTCACTTAAATTTTGACGTTTATACAGGGTGATTCATATCAAACTTACATTTTTTTGAATGGAACCCCCTATATATTATTGAATATTTGGATTCCTTGGTCAATTCTAGTGTGACTTTATGTATCACACATGGAACTTTAAACGAACCGTTTAGGCGCAAATCACCATTTTTGGTATAAGTAGATATCAGCAAAAAATTGAATATCGCAGCGATTATAAAACTTAGAAGGCCTTGACTTTGCGGTACGACTAAGCATGAAATGCGTCACCTTAGGTCAGACGGCTAAATTTGAATCCTTTTTGTACTTGGAGAAATCAGGTGATAAATTAAGGAAACTTCAATCACAGATAACTTGATTTTTTCAAATGGGAATGCCTATTTTTGTTTAAAGAATCAAATGTAAAATTTGATTACCTTTCTAAAGATGTAGCAGTCTTGATATCAGTCGTTTTTGGTTTTCATTTTATTTCAAATTTTCAGTCAAATCGGTGTTTTTCAACTTTCCTGCATGCAAGCAACCTAGCAGGCCATGAAAAATAAACAAAAGCTCGTTAATATGGAAGAAAGCGACTAACTTAGTAGAAAAATGCAAACTGGCTAGAGCAGCGAGGCAAGATTACGAAAATTTTTTACAACGTATTAGCTCTAATCAGAAACAATAGCAGTAACAAGAACGCTCATTTTTCACAGCCTACCAGCTATTAGCCAATTTCCAAAGTTAGTAAAAAGATATCTAATCAAAGGAAAACTACTAGTGATTTTTGCTGGCAGTAGAATATCTATGTCTTCTGAATAAATTTGAATAAATTTTCACATTTATTGCTATAAAAAAGTAGCCATTTCCGTAAGTCAAAAGTAATGATACCTCTGACTGGAACCCTTCAAATTCTTCGGTAGGTGCTTCTGCTTATTAGCAAAATCGCGGAAAATGAAACTTGAATTGCAGTTGTTTGAATTGTAAAACATAAATTAGTTTGCAGAAAACTACATGAAATAATCACAATTACAACATAGCGTAGTAAAAAAATTCTAGCAATTATTTCAATAGATGTTCAGAATGCTCCAGTTGGAGATATCTTTACTTTCGACTTAAATAAACGGAAATGACTATTTTTTTATCCCATTAAATGTGAAATTTCATTCTAAACATGTTAGGCTGTAAGCAAAAATCGCTGATAGTTTTCTTTTTGCTTCAAAATTTTTAATCGTTTTGGAAAGTTGCCAAGCTCTAGTAGACCTCAATAGCTAGTAGGCTGTGTAAAACAAACACTTCTGTCATACCCCAGCTACTCATTGACATTAGATATCTTGCCGCTGTAGTTTCCGGTTAGAGCTGATGTGTTGTAAGGAATTTTCATGTTCTTGCCTCGCTACTCGAGTTCGTTTGCATCTTTCTACTAAGTTAGTTGTTTTCTTCCATATTAACGAGCTTTTGTTTATTTTTCATGGCCTACTAGGTTGCTTGCACGCAGGAAAATTGAAAAACACCGATTTGACTTAAAATTTGAAATAAAATGAAAACCAAAGAACATTGATATCAAGAATGCTATATCGTTAGAAAGGTAATCAAATTTTACATTTGATTCTTTAAACCAAAATAGGCATTCCCATTTGAAAAAATCAAGTTATCTGTGATTGAAGTTTCCTTAATTAATCTACTGATTTCTCCAAGTACAAACAGAATCCAAATTTAGCCGTCTGACCTTAGGTGACGCATTTCATGCTTAGTCGTAACGCAAAGTCACGGCCTTCTAAGTTTTATAATCGCTGCGATATTCAATTTTTTTCTGATACCTACTTATACCAAAAATGGTGAATTGCGCCTAAACGGTTCGTTTAAAGGTCCATGTATGATACATAAAGTCACATTAGAATTGACTAAGGAAGCCAAACATGCAATAATATATAAAGAGTTCCATTCAAAAAAATGTAAGTTTGATATGAATCACCCTGTATAAACGTCAAAATTTAAGTGAAAATATTTTTACGTTATAGCCCTCAAGGGTCCTAACCATGATCAGGGGACAGATTTTTGAAATATTTTTTAGTAAGCCCACAATCCTCCGTCCACGCACTATTGGCCCACCCTGTATAGTGTTTAGTTCTCATATTTATATTATAATTAAACTCACTCAGCAAAAGGTTAGCGAGGCCACGCACAAGGTTTCTCTTCTCAATCACAGCTAATATTATGTATGGTATTGGGGCAAACAAATATTATTATTATTATTACCCACACCCCCACCCCTTTTTTATCATTGCAGCGGGACCAAAAACGAGATTTTTGTTTCTAATGATATGTTTTTTATAGTGACCAAGTTTAAGGCAGATCAGAAAACTTCAAAATTTGTAGAAAAATCGAAATATCTAAGAAGCTAATGAATGCAGCCATAACAAGTGCTATACAAAGATGAAAGAGCATATTAAAAGCAATTCTTTGGCATAATAAAATATTGGGGGTTACATTTAAAAAAAAAAGAGAAAATCTGGATTTTTGCATTCTACCCTGTATACGAGTATGCGTCGCGGGCTCTTTTTATAACCGATTTTAAAACTAGAGGATATTTTTAATCTTTCCATGTAAAAAAAATAATTTTTGATTCATTACTTTTTGATGTACAGTACGTTCGTTTGACAGCGATTTGAATATTAAAATGGTTATAACTTTTGAAATACCCTGTATAATGTTATGATACCTTATATCGTGAGAACAGAAATTATTAGTAGAATCTCCACGTAATTATGAATCACCCTGTATAAATCAAAATATTTTCTGAGCAAGGTGCATATCTTCTAGAGTAGTGGTGTTATCGACCGAGCCGGTACTAAAAATTCACCCTGTATAATTATTTTCGTTAATATTAGTACCTTGTTATTTTATATTTAGGTTAGGATTATAATACGCCAATATTATAACGTATGAGATAAACTTTAGTTTCTCCGATGCCCCCCCCCCCCCTCCCCCCCGAAATCGATTTCTATATACACCACTGGTGCTTCCTTTGTGGGAACATGCAATTTTTCTCGATTACAGTACTTCTTCGCCCTATTTGGACGAGAAGAGAAAGCGCATAGTATTTTCTGCTTACCAGTAGACGAAATCCAGTTTCATCCTTGCAAAATGTAGTAGTAGCGTCACGTGTTAGATTAGATTCGGGGTCTTGGTCAGGGGTAACAAGTTAAATCCCGGAATCTCGGTGCGAGTCGTAGTCGAGTGACATTTGACTTTTAGATGCGCCCCTCTCAGAGGGAGGTTAATCCCGTCGCTTTTATATTAAATATAAATGTTGACGGTTGAGGGGAGGATGCCGGTACGGTATTTATGGAGACATAGGGATGGTTGTCGTTGTTGAGAACATATTTTTAGCTTGTGATTTTTCAAAACGAACCGTATGATATAGATAAACCTATTTTCCAGAAAATCATGAATTTTATTTGTGTTTGTCGTATAACTACAAATCATAATATAAACAAAAAAATAAAGGAAGTGCACGTTTTTAGTTTGCACGTTATAAGAAGGCGTATAATGACTTAATTTCAGAAACTCCCATGATGCTTCGCGCTCTACACAAAAGCTAAAATATAAACTTTTCACAGACATTTCGGCCACCTGTGTAGCGTTTATCAAAACATAATCACGTCTAACAAAAAGTTAACCTGGGTAGCTGTGTCAAGGAATACCTTTTGTTTTTGACAAATAACTTTCTATGTCGCTGGCTGTGGAATCTTAGATAATAACATAGGCGTTTGTATCGATGATAGATCCAAAGTGAAAGACACGTACGTGCCTTAGGATGACGATGCTATCTGTCATTAAGTGAGTAACAGATTGCAATCTCAAAATTAATCAAAACTTCACTGCAATCAGGACCCAACGACAAACTATAAGAAAACTGTGACAAACCTATAGAAAAACCTTAATCAGGTGTTTACCTGCAGCATGTCCAACCGTACTGAGTCACAGAATTAGTAATACAATGGCGATACAGGTTTATATAGCACCTATCAGTTGAACATTTCTTCGCGAGCTTTCATCTTCTTTTTTTCGAAAATGCTTGAGAGCTCAATGAATCACCGGAGTGTAAAACTAATGCGTTGAGTGAGCATTCATTGGCTACCCCTCAGATTTTTACTATCCTTTCCAATATCACCTTAACCAAAAATAACCATTATGAACGAAAAATTATATAAAGCCGGGCTTTATCCCCATACATCGTTTATTCAAGCATTTAAAATTTTTGTTGGAACATAAACTTTACTGGGCAGTAAAATTATTTTATGTAACTTATTTCTCAACGATAATGAATGAAAATATGAAGGGTCTACATTTTGTAAGATTACTCACAGTTTCAACAATGATTCCTAGTTCCCAGATATTTGAAAGCAACATGAAAAATAAAAATGTCAGCACTGAGCTGTATTTCGCACAGAATTTATTTCATATAATTCAAGTTACGATTTTGGTCCAAATATGAATACCTTTAAAAATATGAGTAGCAGCAGTTGGTTTCGTCCTACCTCCATTCAAGCAATTATTTATGAGAAATTTGGTAGTGTGAGAAGGGTAGCTTGTTGATTTAAAAATTATTATTATTTCATTTGCAATTTGTTTCAAACCATGCTGAAACATGATACAAGATTCTAAATATGGATTGGTACGAAAGTTTTGAGATGTTCTGATATTTTGTGTTCTATTGATATATAATTATGGGTTAGAATTTTAAAACGTTTAATTTTTTTATTCACCAACAATAAAGAGGGTAAATAAATTGCTTGACACACAGAAGGTGCTGACCTTGTGCGTGGGTTTTGTTTTACGTTGCAATACATACATATATTTTACACATACATTGGAAAAAATATCTCTGGGTGTATCCATTATCCATTGTTTGACTTCTTTTTTGTATACGATATGAGATTTTATGGATTTCAATGAAGCAGGAAGTAAATCGTATATGCAGCAACATAAATACAGGGTGGGCCAATAGTGCGTGGACGGAGGATTGTGGGCTTAATAAAAAATATTTCAAAAATCTGTCACTTGATCATGGTAGGGACCCTTGAGGGCTATGACGTAAAAATATTTTCACTCAAATTTTGACGTTTATACAGGGTGATTCATATCAAACTTACATTTTTTTAAATGGAACCCCCTATATATTATTGCATATTTGGATTCCTTGGTCAATTTTAGTGTGATTTTATGTATCACACATGGAACTTTAAACGAACCGTTTACCGAACCGAATCACCATTTTTGGTATAAGTAGGTATCAGAAAAAAATTGAATATCGCAGCGATTATGAAACTTAGAAGGCCGTGACTTTGCGGTACAACTAAGCATGAAATGCGTCACCTTAGGTCAGACGGCTAAAATTGAATTCTTTTTTTACTTGGAGAAATCAGTAGATTAATTAAGGAAGCTTCAATCACAGATAAATTGATTTTTTCAAATGGTAATGCCTATTTCAGTTTAAAAAATCGAATGTAAAATTTGATTACCTTTCTAACGATATAGCATTCTCGATATCAATCTTTTTTGGTTTTCATTTTATTTCAAATTTTCAGTCAAATCGGTGTTTTTCAATTTTCCTGCGTGCAAGCAACCTAGCAGGCCATGAAAAATAAACAGAAGCTCGTTAATATAGAAGAAACCAACTAACTTAGTAGTAAGATGCAAACTAACTGGAGCAACGAGGCAAGATTATGAAAATTCCCTGCAACATATTAGCTCTAACCGGATACAACAGCCCCAAGATATCTAATGTAAATGAGTAGCTGGGCTATGACAGAAGTATTTGTTTTTCACAGCCTACTAGCTATCGAGGTCTACTAGAGCTTGGCAACTTTCCAAAACGATGAAAAATTTTGAAACAAAAGGAACACTACCAGCGATTTTTGCTTACAGTCTAATATGTTTAAAATTTCATATCTAATGAGATAAAAAGATTAGTCACTTCCGTTTAGTTAAGTCAAAAGTGAAATCTCCAACTGGAGCATTCTGAACATCTATTGAAATAATTGCTAGAATTTTTTAATTACGCTATGTTGTAATTGTGTTTATTTCATGTAGTTTTCTGCAGACTAAATTATGTTTTACAATTCAAACAGACTGCAATTCAAGTTTCATTTTTCGCGATTTTGCTAATAAGTAGAAGTACCTACTGAAGAATTTGAAGGGTTCCAGTCAGAGGTATCATTACTTTTGACTTACGGAAATGGCTACTTTTTTATAGCATTAAATGTGAAAATTTATTCAGAAGACATAGATATTATACTTCCAGCAACAATCACTAGTAGTTTTCCTTTGATTAAATATTTTTTTACTGACGTTGGAAATTGACTAATAGCTAGTAGGCTGTGAAAAATGAGCGTTCTTGTTACCGCTACTGTTTCTGGTTAGAGCTAATATGTTGCAAGAAATTTTCATAATCTTGCCCGTTGCTCTAGTTAGTTTGCATCTTTCTACTAAGTTAGTTGGTTTCTTCCATATTAACGAGCTTCTGTTTATTTTTCATGGGCTGCTAGGTTGCTTGCACGCAGGAAAATTGAAAAACACCGATTTGACCGTAAACTTGAAATAAAATGAAAACCAAAAAAGATTGATATCGAGAATGCTATATCGTTAGAAAGGTAATCAAATTTTACATTCGATTTTTTAAACCAAAATAGGCATTGCCATTTGAAAAGATCAAGTTATCTGTGATTGAAGTTTCCTTAATTAATCTACTGATTTCTCCAAGTACAAAAAGAATTCAATTTTAGCCGTCTGACATAAGGTGACGCATTTCATGCTTAGTTGTACCGCAAAGTCACGGCCTTCTAAGTTTCATAATCGCTGCGATATTCAATTTTTCTCTGATACCTACTTATACCAAAAATGGTGATTCGGTTCGGTAAACGGTTCGTTTAAAGTTCCATGTGTGATACATAAAATCACACTAAAATTGACCAAGGAATCCAAATATGCAATAATATATAGGGGGTTCCATTTAAAAAAATGTAAGTTTGATATGAATCACCCTGTATAAACGTCAAAATTTGAGTGAAAATATTTTTACGTCATAGCCCTCAAGGGTCCCTACCATGATCAAGTGACAGATTTTTGAAATATTTTTTAGTAAGCCCACAATCCTCCGCCCACGCACTATTGGCCCACCCTGTATATTAAACTTTTTTTGGCCTATTGACTTAAATATAGGAGGTCTTAAGGTCCTATTCTTGATTCGTGTATTATGTTCACGGCTGTTGAAGTTGATATAATTTTTATGTTTGTGAACGGAGTTCAACATGTTATAGTGGTCGACTATCAAATTTCTGGGATTATTTAAAATAACTTATTTGAGGGGTAAGTGGGTCCTTTATAAGGAATAATTTTCAAAACACATTTTTGCAAGGAACTGATACTCTTCAAATGAGTTTGATGCACTCCTCCCCAACCTAAGATGCCATAATTTAGCTGGGACTGCACAAGAGAATAATACAACGTTTCTAAACAGAGCGTGTGTTTAGAAATTGTCGAAGGAATTTGAATTTAGGTAATAGTTGTCTGACCTTTCGCGAAAAATTTTATTTGTAAATCTCATTTCAAATGTTTGTCAATTATTATACCTAAGTATTTGACACTATCAACCTCAAAAATTTGTCTTTTGTCTATTTCAATAGGTCCAGAATTCAGTAACGTATTTTTATATGACGAAAAAGGTAATGCCGTACTAAAAGAAATTATAATCGCCGCGCAGTGTGTGGGTGGCTTCCTTCTCCAACAAGCCCATTAAAAGAGAAAACAATGAGCTGTTTCGGCACTTCTAAGATTGTAATTCATTGGAAATCCCACAAGATCCGATTCTGGCTATTTAATTTCGGGGAAATGTTGTTTACTGAAGACCGAAATACACAGAACCAGTGACCGGTTTAGGAATCTGTTTTATAACTATGCATATCACTCATTATTACGTATTCCCTCTGTTATGGGTCTCGACTCAGAGTGGTCTCGATAATCCGAGTTTGTAAAAAAGCTTGATTTGGCATGATATACGATGCCATCAAGGATAATAATGATGTAAACAGAAACAGTTAACTTACCTCTCGTGAAGTTTTGTTTCGCGTCGTTTGAAAAATGAAATACTATGGTATTAAGATTAATATCGATTGATATTCATTTTACATGTGAGAATAAAACTTCAAAACTTCAGTACATATACATACATGAGATTTCGTTGAGGATTTGTTCTCATCTTCAAAATCTTTGAATTAGGTTTTCTGGATCAGGGTCATTTTGGGCATAATTAAGGAGACTTCTTTGTAATGTCAAAATATAGTCAATAGCATTAATATATCATCCTGTTTCCACCTTGTGCTAGACTATAGAGCAATCTAGAGACTGAGGTCACTTCTTTTGATCAAGACAGACTGTACGTGGTAGAAGAGTTGACGTTTACGTTTTGACCTACTACGGATATATAAGATATATAAGATTAGAGATTTAGCAAGCCAAGTAGTTTGAGTTTTTTCTTAAATACTTGACTTGAAAGCTCAAGCTTTTGAAAATTTGATGTTTGACTTGACTTGATTTTGGATCTGAACTACTTGACTTGATATCAAGTAAAATCAAACTACTTGATATTACCTTATATCGATCTGTAAAATGCGAGTCGAAGGGTTAAAATAGGGGATTCACCGAGGTTACAACAGCAAGCAGGCACTCGATAACGACGCGCATTTGCTATTAGTATGACCAAATCACCAAACATTACGAGCGAACTAACTGGATGTACTGTGTTGTCTTAATTCTAGACCCCGACATAAAGTAGAAACATTCTCCAATACAAGTTGGGGAAATAGTTGCAGATAGAAGCAGTTAAACATTTTGAAGATATTTTTGAAGCACAGTATTTTAGGGCTGACTATCTGCAAATTTCTGAGCCACAACCATCATTTCCAGTTCCAGCAGCATCATCCTCAAACCATAGTGGTGTCTAAAAGTTTGAAATAGATCTTCTAAGTTTATTTAATAGAAAACCTGCCCATAATGCGGGCGACAATATGGCTTGGTGTTACAAAATCGACAAATATGTTTATTTCTGACCCAAGAGCTGACAGTACTGAAGATATTTTAGAATGGTGAAAAAGACACGAATATATTTTTCCAAACCTTGCCGCAATCGCCATAGACCTTTGGCAACGCCAGCTCCTTGAGCTCCAGTTTAAAGGGAGTTTTCTAGAGCTGCCTTAACTCTTACCAAAACAGGAAATCGATTAGCTGATAACTCCGTTAGAAGTCTTATGTGTCTGAAATCATGGATGGCAAATAAGGATAATAAAGACTATTTTAGATATCCACTGTTCCCATGTTTGAGGTTGCTGTTTTTCTATGTATTACTGTCAGAATTCAGAATATTTCGTATTTTTATTTCATATTATTACATTCATTATTTGACTAAGTTTATTGGAGTTTTCGTTTTTGGATGTTTTTTATTTCAAATGAAACATTACATCTCTATATACATAGATTTTTATTGCTATTGCGTTTTGGCAGTTAACCAGATTAATATAAAAAAAGATAATTTTATTCAAGAAAAATCAAGTAGTTAGCTTGAAAAACTTTATTTTCAAGTTACTTGATGTGTAACTACTTGACTTGACTTACATTTCGAAAACAAATACTTGACTTGATCTTGACTTAATATCAAGTGAAGCCAAGTCAAGTAGCTTGAAAATCAAGCCGAGTCGTAAATCTCTGTATAGGATGCCATCTGAGCTTTCCCGATATATATGTATTTCGTACCATTATACGTAAAAACAAGTTCTTTGAATATTCTTCTGACTATTTGAAACTACAAATGACAAAGTGTGAAACTGTAGTTGGAAAAGGTGTAACTACTACTAATTTACGACTTACCACTTCGTTCGTCATCCTCGACTGCAGCTTCAAACTCCTTACAATGAACTTGTAGCAAATTGCTTGTTTTTCCCGTCACACTATGCCGGAGATGCGCTATGTATTTGGCAAGTATGAGGCCTGGAATAAACAGACAAATATGGCTTATTTCTACTGGTAAAATTTCAAACGAAGTAGTGATACAGATAGACAGACTGCTTTATTATGATATAATATAGGTCGAGTGTGCTGAGGAAACAATTTTATAGACGTCATGCATAACTATCACGCAGATCTATCAGGTAGGCTATGAAACATTAAACGACACAGTCCAAATAAAACGATTCTTCAATCCTTCAAATGCATTAGTTTTTGAGTGCCTCCGCTCTGGATATTGCTGTTCATAGTTGATATATTCTAGAGGCAAGTAGGAAATTTCTCAAAGATTCTCCTAAATACACTGAATGGTCTGAATGGAAAACATAATTTTTAAAGATCGTTTCTCACACAGTACGCAATTATTGAGCAGGTTATGAAAACTGTCAATTTTTCAAAGCCTACCTGATAAATCTGCTTGACAATTATTCATCACGCCTACAAAACTGTGTCCTCAGCATACTTGACTTTATTATCTCGATGATTCAGGGTTTTGACTTCATCAAATACTGTCATGACATTATAATTTAGTTATTAGTTAAATAAAAACTAAATTCGATAGTACTTTCTCAAAATAAATAAATTTCAGTACACAAATAGAAGCTATATTTCAAATTTACCGAAAAATCGAAATATCTCGGAAACTGATGAACTTACGTACAACAAGTGCTACAAAGATGAAAGTATGGTATGAGGCCTGGAACAGACAGACAAATATGCTTTATTTCTACTGGTAAAACTTCAAACAAAGGACACTATGACACAGATAGACAGACTGCTTTATTAGATCTGCTTGGATCAGAGGATTTTAGGAACATGTGACCTGTCTGAAATTTCAACAACCACAATTGCGGAAATAGCCAAAAAACACTCCCATGCTCAAATGTTAAACCGATGGGAATAGCTACAAGGAGGCCCATTTGCCAAGAAAGCCCTTTTGTAGGCTTTATCATGGTAATATCCAAGAAGTACTTGGCGATGACCAGGTCAAACCTACGTCTCAGTAGGATTCCTGACTGGCCATTGTGAACCCACATTATGGAGTTAAATGAGACACCGATATGTAGAATGTGTGAAGACTAAGACGAAACACAGGGTGTGTTTTTAGTACCGGCCGATAACTCCAATACTGTAGCAGATAGCGAAAAAGGTTGTGTATAAAAGTTGTAGGCACGGATATGTTACTTACTCAGAAAATATTTAGATTTATACTGGGTGATCCATAACTACGTGGTGATGCAAACATGTAGTTTTTAAATGAGACACCCTATATATTATTCCATATTCAAATTCTACTAATGATATCCGTTCTTTCAATATAAGGTACACAGTATTGTTACATTATACAGGGTATTTCAAATGTTATGACCATTTTTATATCCAAATCGCGGTCAAATTAATGTACTGTATATCAAAAAGTGATGAATCAAAAACCTTTTTCTTACACGAATGGATAAAAAAATCCTCTAGTTTTAAAATCGGCTATAAAAAAGGCCCGCGACGCATATTCGTATACAGGCTGTTGTAGAATGCAAAATCTTGATTTTCTCTCTTTTTTTAAATGTAACCTTCAATATTTTATTATACCAAAGAATTGCTTTTAATATGCTCTTTCATCTTTGTATAGCACTTGTTATAGTGCATTCATTAGTTTTTGAGATATTTCGGTTTTTCTATAAATTTTAAATATACGTCCAATTTATTTACTAAAATTTATTTATTTTGAGAAAATACTATCAAATTTTATTTTTGCTTAACAAAAAACTAAAATATTAGGCCATAATAGTACTTGATCAAGTCAAAACATTGAATTAACCAGATAATATATGTCAGGTGTGCTGAGAAAACAATTTTATAGACGTCATGCATAATTATCTAGCAGCTCTATCAGGTAGACTATGAAATATTATGCGACACAGTCCAAATATAACAATTTTCAATCCTTCAAACGCATTAGTTTTAGAGTGCCTCCGTTCTGGATATCGCTGTTCATAATTGAATATAGTCTAGAGGCAAGTAGGCAATTTCTCAAAGATTCTTCTAAATACCCTGAATGGAAAACATAATTCTTGAAGCTCGTTTTTCACACATTACGGAATTATTGAGCAGGTTATGAAAACTGTCAATTTTTCAAAGCCTACCTGATAAGTCTGCTTGACAATTATGCATCACGCCTACAAAACTGTGTCCTCAGCATACTTGACTTTATTATCTCGATGATTCAATGTTTTGACTTCATCAAATACTATCATGACCTTATAATTTAGTTATTCGTTAAATAAAAAACAAATTCGATAGTATTTTCTCAAAATAAATATATTTCAGTACACAAATAGAAGCTGTATTTTAAATTTACCGAAAAATCGAAATATCTCAGTAACTGATGGACTTACAATAAGTGCTGCAAATATAAAAGAGCGTATTAAAAGCAGTTCTTTGGTATAATAAAATATTGGGGGTTACGTTTAAAAAAAAAGAGAAAGCCTGGATTTTGCATTCTACATCATCCTGTATACGAATATGCGCCGCGGGCTTGTTTTATAGCCGATTCTGAAACTAGAGGATATTTTTAATCTTTCCATGTAAAAAAATAATTTTTGGTCATTGCATTTTGATATACCGTACGTTCGTTTATCGACCGAGCCGGTACCAAAACTCACCCTGTGTATGTGAGCGCCCAGATTTATCTTCTATTAGAGAGTGTGCTTTCGGCGAAACTTGACCTACACCTGCTGACATAAAGGAGATATCCCCAAGCGACTCGTCTACCTTCCTAAAATTGGCAGGATGAATGATCACCTGAGGAAACAACTCCTTGAGAGGATGCACAATGTACTTTTTTTAGCCTAAGTGCATTGGGACTGCTCACCGTCCCCACTCTACAGATACAGACACATATAGCCCTGCTTGGTCCATAGATCTTCAATTTAACACACATAAAATGCACTTAGGAGTTATCAAAATAATGGCTGTACTCAGCACCTCTCATGTTTTCTCCATAGGCATAGGAATCAATCTTTTATTTTTTATTGCAATCAAGTTATGCATTTTCACATTACAGATCATAGAATTATCAAGGGCAATTATTCCTCCACCCCAATTCGACCTCTTTAAGAAAAAGTAACAAATGATCAGAATAAAATGGTTAGTTTTTTTATGATTATTCGTCTTCAGAAGTAACGTGGTGCCAAAATTTAAATGCAAACAAGTTATTAGTTTCGAAGGAGTGAAAGGTAATCTTGGTTGATCACTAGTTAAGAACACAACTTAAAATTTAGCTTAATTTTTGTTTAGCTTATATTATACTGACAGATAGTTACCAGTCTCCAAGTTACATGTTTGGAATTAATAAATATATTGTGTTAGTAAGTTCTCAGGTAGGCAGGTACAGGTAGTGTTCGCATAGATTTGAAATCTACAGGATACCAGTAGTTCATTTTTTAAGATCAATGTGGTACGTAAGAATAGAATACAACGCATTCTTCAGTTCCCCTGTGAAAAAATTAATACAACCCCATCTATCTGTTTCTAGGCGGTTATGAGTTTGTGTTCTTGTATTTACAAAAATATTTGGAATACTTACTCTGAAAGTAGAACATGTTCAAACACTGCCTATAGAAGAATTTTTTGGTGAATATTACACGAGATAATCATATTACCTGTAATTTGGAAACTACTAGTTTGATTGGAGTAAAGTTTTGACATTGAACTAGTACCATATCTCATATGAATGCAGTTTTTAGAAATCACATCGTTGGTGGCGGAGTAATAATAAAAATGCGAAAAGAACGCAAAAAACTGCCCTAAATTCAGTTTTAAGTAGGGAGGGAGCATTGGAATAACCCCAATTTTTTGGTTAATCATTGCACTTGATAATCAAATAAATAGTATATAGTATATAATAGTAGTAGTAGAGTTCATAACTTGATTTCGATTAAATTTTGATTCATTGATCATATAACTCAAAGACGGAAATCAATTTCTAGTGAATGAACATTGATGCTCAAAGCGTCTATGCTGGTTACATTTTTTCGACATACCTGATCTTGAAGATGAACTCCTATCTTCAAATTCGGCTGCTGTAAGATCACATATTTCGGTCCCAGATTTTGGAAACTTATTTGGATCAGGTACAGGATGAAGAGAGAACTTCTTTGTAGTCCAGTCTAACCATGATTGTATATGAATACTGTTCCATTCTAGTGGATCTATAGGCAGTAAAAGCAAATATTGGTTAGTAACTGCCTTATTCAGAGGTTTCAACTAAAAAAGATAGATTGGAAGCTGCAGATTTTTAGTTTAAGAAAACGAAAAAGTAGATTATACACATGACGTGAAAAACGCTTTTTTCTGGCTTAAATATTAAAATTCTTCACAAAACTATTCATTTTCATTTTCACCAGAAACCATGAAAGGTGTATTTTGGAATCAATCATTAAGAAATGTAAATATGCTCAAACGCAGTTTCTTTGATGTTTTTGAGATACCTAATAATTTTTGGGCATATGGATTTCTGCTTAGGTCATAGATTAAAGTGCTGTAGTGTAGAGCGAAAAAAACACATGAAATATAATCATATCATAATGTTTTAAAGATGTGAAGAGTAACAATAATAATGAATTAAATTATAAACATAAGTAACAGCCTAAAGTATAACCAAGAACCAATGCTAAGAAGTAGTAAAAGCAGTAGAAGTAGTTAAACAAAAAGAGGGGTGTAAACACCAATGAACCGCATTTAATTAATGAAATTTAGAATTTTTATCAATTTGCATGTAGTCTACTGAATACTCAAGTAAATTACCTTAAGTTCCCTTTAAAGCTTTGGGAAAATAATTCTGTATTTTATCGGCATTACAAAGAGTGGAAAAAGTAGCAATACAACTATTAAACCATTTTGACTTAGTTGTCGTCGATGTGCATAAACGTTCTTGAATATTATTTTAATCAATTTCATAGAGAACCAACATCCAGCACTTCAAAACTAATTTAAGCACATTGACAAGCTTATATTTCGCTTTTACTTCCCACACCGATAGGTGAGGGGAGTATTGTGATCGCGAAAATTTTCCACTTTGAGGTGATACGCTTTTTGGGCGTTTTATGATGTCTACACTACATAACGAAAATCCACGTCACTCATTTCCGTCGGTCTGTCTGTCTGTCTGTCGGTTGGTCTGTCTGTCTGTCCGTCTGTCGATCTGTATGTCTGTATATTCTCAGTAACCGCTGCATGGATTGTGATGAAATTTGGGTAGCGATATGTTATGGGGTCGTAGTAGGTAATGTTCCTATAATTTTGGAAATCGTTGTACGGGGGCGGAGTAATTAGCAAAAAACAAAAAATTTCATATGTTCCGCCTCCTCTTTAGGCGTTTTAGGTGTTTCTGATCATTTTCTACTTTTTTGTGTGGGGGTGAAATTGAGGTGGTTGGGGGTGGAGGGTTGTAAAACCGAAAAAATTGTTGTATTTATAATAGGCCGTCCATTGGCCGTCCATTGAAATTGAATTGAATTTGAAATATACTCGTTAGAAATGTAATTTAAATATAGGTACCAAGCACTTTTATGAAGCAACTGATATTCGAAGTCACAATTACAGTTGTATAAAAGTAGACCTAAAGCACAAAGCTTTGAACCCCTTAAATCAGTCTTCTAGAAGCACATCTCAGTGAAGTGGGGATAAGATTGAATAAATCAAACTTACCAGCAGGAACTAACACATGCGTACAGTCACTATCACTAACACTATCACAGATAGAAGCACGACATCCGCCATCTTCTATCCTCAAGTTATCGGTGTATGGCGTGCTCTGTCCATTGGTACCACTATCAACAAGTTCATTGTTTTTATTGTCTCTTTCATCCAAACCGACACGCGATTGTAACCGGAAGTCGATTGTCCAATCGATACTGTTCTTTCCTTGGTCTGAGCTACACTGCTCAATAAGCTCCTCGAAATATTCCTTGCGATCTATGACTCTACTTTTCCAAGTAGAATGCGTCATATTTGGCGTGCATCAGAGAGATCTCGATTGAATGTAATATGCTGTAACCGCCTGGCAATGGGTATTTTGATCCTCTCGCATGGATATCCGGGAAATTTTTCTTAATCATCCGTGTTCGACCGGAAAGAGTGTAGCCCAGATCGACCGAGTGGCGGAGCTGACTCACTAGGTGGCTACTAGGCGCCAACATGAAGGATTTTTTAGGATACGGCGCGTCACATTGCCAACAAGTCGCGACGCCTTTCAGTTTTTTCGCGGTAACCTCTTTTAGAGTTTGATAAATGATCATTTCTTGTGCTATTCTCGAAACGATAAAAAGTGTCAGTTTCAAGAAATGAGCTGCATTATTTTTAAATCAATTTATAATCTACACATTTCTGAGTACGAGTAGGAGGATGAATATTCATACAGGGTGATTAAAAGAAAAAACGCCGAGATACGTCGAAAGATTTGTCAAGTGGGACAACTTCTTAACCAAAAACCACTTCACTTCCTTATACCCTCCCACCCCCGAGTAATTTACTCAAAAATCTTAAATGACAAGGGGTATCGAGTAATACCTTGTCTCCAAGGTATATCGAAGTCCTTTATTTTGAAGTTTGATTTTTAAAATCGGTGGATTCGTTTCCGATAAAATTAGAAAAATAGAACAAAACACACGAAAATATTACTTATTATTGCCATAAGTGTTCAAAATACAGGGTGGGCCAATAGTGCGTGGACGGAGGATTGTTGGTTTACTGAAAAATATTCCAAAAATCTGTCACTTGATCATGGTAGGGACCCTTGAGGGCTATTACGTAAAAATATTTTTACATAAATTCTGACGTTTATACAGGGTGATTCATATCAAACTTACATTTTTTTGAATGGAACCCCCTATATATTATTGCATACTTGGATTCCTTGGTCAATTCTAGTGTGACTTTATGTATCACACATGGAACTTTAAACGAACCGTTGAGGCGCAAATCACCATTTTTGGTATAAGTAGGTATCAGAAAAATATTAACTATCGCAGCGATTATAAAACTTAGAGGGTTTTGACTTTGCAGTACGACTAAGCATGAAATGCGTCATCTTAAGTCAGACAGCTAAATTTGAATTCTTTTTGTACTTGAAGAAATCAGAGGATAAAGTAAGGAAACTTCAGTCACAGATAACTTGATTTATTCAAACGGGAATGCCTATTTTGGTTTAAAGAATCAAATGTAAAATTTGATTGCCTTTCTAACGATATAGCATTCTTGATATCAATCTTTTTTGGTTTTCATTTTATTTCAAATTTTCAGTCAAATCGGCGTTTTTCAATTTTCCTGCATGCAAGCAACCTAGCAGGCCATGAAAAATAAACAAAAGCTCGTTAATATGGAAGAAAGCAACTAACTTAGTAGAAAGATGCAAACTAACCTGAGCAACGAGGCCAGATTATCAAAATTCCTTACAACATATTAGCTCTAACCAGAAACAATAGTTGTAACAAGAACGCATTTTTCACAGTCTACTAGCTATTGATTGTTGCTGGCAGTAGAATATCTATGTCTTCTGAATAAATTTTCACATTTAATGCTATGAAAAAGTAGCCATTTCCATAAGTCAAAAGTAATGATACCTCTGACTGGAACCCTTCTAATTCTTCTTCTACTTATTAGAAAAGTCGTGGAAAATGAAACTTGATTTGCAGTCTGTTTGAATTGTAAAACATAATTTAGTTTATAGAAAACTACATGAAATAATCGCAATTACAACATAGCGTAATTAAAAAATTCTAGCAATTATTTCAATAGATGTTCAGAATGCTCCAGTTGGGGATATCTTCACTTTTGATTTAACTAAACGGAAATGACTAATTTCTTTATCCCATTAAATGTGAAATTTCATTCTAAACATGTTAGGCTGTGAGCAAAAATCGCTGGTAGTTTTCCTTTTGTTTCAAAATTTTTAATCGTTTTGGAAAGTTGTCAAGCTCTAGTAGATCTCAATAGCTAGTAGGCTGTGAAAAACAAACACTTCTGTCATACCCCAGCTACTCATTGACACTAGATATCTTGCCGCTGCTGTATCCGGTTAGAGCTAATATGTTGTAAGAAATTTTCATAATCTTGCCTCGTTGCTCTAGTTAGTTTGCATCTTTCTACTAAGTTAGTTGGTTTCTTCCATATTAACGAGCTTTTGTTAATTTTTCATGGCCTGCTAGGTTGCTTGCGTGGAGGAATATTGAAGAACGATTTGACTAAAAATTTGAAATACAATGAAAACCAAGAAAGACTAATATCAAAAACGCTATATCGTTAGAAAGGTAATCAAATTTTACATTTGATTTTTTAAACCAAAATAGGCATTCCCATTTGAAAAAATCAAGTTATCTGTGATTGAAGTTTCCTTAATTAATCTATCGATTTCTCTAAGTACAAAAAGAATTCAAAATTAGCCGTCTGACTTTAGGTGACGCATTCCATGCTTAGTCGTAGGTACCGCAAAGTCATGGCCTTCTAAGTTTTATAATCGCTGCGATATTCAATTTTTTTCTGATACCTACTTATATCAAAAATGGTGATTTGCGCCTAAACGGTTCGTTTAAAGTTCCATATGTAATACGTAAAGTCACACTAGAATTGACCAAGGAATCCAAATATGCAATAATATATATATAGGGTGCTCCATTCAAAAAAATGTAAGTTTGATATGAATCGCCCTGTATAAACACCAGAATTTAAGTAAAAATATTTTTACGTTATAGCCCACAAGGGTGCCTACCATGGTCAAGTGACAGATTTTTGAAATATTTTTCAGTAAGCCCACAATCTTCCGTCCACGCACTATTGGCCCACCCTGTATAGTCCGTTGTTGGCAAAACAATGGTGATGTTCAAATTCCTGACGGACAGTTGCAAAAACAGCGGAAATGATTCCAATTTATGATGCCGTTTAACGCCAGACATCCGGGGAAGATAACCTCGCATAGGTATGTTTTGGATCTTATTACGAAATTTCCTCAAACTGGGTCTCTTGCAAATAAAAAATTAAAGTTTTGAATGAAGCCGTTCAGTTGGAAGTTTTTGTGTCACTTTGGCATAAATCCTAATACTTCGTTACGCAAAATAGTGAATGCCACTGATATTTGATTTGGTTCTATACGCACAGTTACAAAACTTCATAAGTTTTATCCATTGAAAATGAAAATAGTGCAAGTGTTAACGGAAGATGATTTCAATAGGCTAAGTGAGTTTTGTGAATAAAAATTAATGATAATACCATTCACGTGAAGAATATCTGCCTCACTGACGAATGCACATTTTATCTAACTGGATTTGTTAATAAGCATAATTGGAGGTATTGGAGCAATAAAAATCTTTAGGCTTTTGCAGAACTGTATACCTAGTACCCCCAAAAAATTAATGTATGAGCAGGCATTTTAGGAAACAAAGTGATTGTGCCATTGTTTATTAATGGAAATTTAAATGGAGACATTTATTTGGACATGTTGGGAAATATCATCACTGAATTCATTGAAAACCAAATCGAAGAAGATAAAAATCCTATACTTGATGAAGCTGAAATCTATTTTCAGCAAGACAGCGCTCCTCCTCATTCTACCTTTTCGGTTTCAGATGAATGGATAGGGCGAAGAGGACGTTTAGAATAGACTGCTAGATCTCCTGATTTGACACCCTTAGACTTTTTTGCGGGTCCATTCAAAAAGATATTGTGTTTAGGTTTAGTTGCCCACCTGAAAGTTTGGATGACCTTTGTCGACGTATTGTCGAAAGCTGCCATAATATCGCACAACATGTTTTTTGCAACGAAAACAATACAACTAGAGGTAACGCAAAAGCACCATCACTGAATGAAATAGGAGAAATCATAAATAGCCTAAAAAATAACAAAAGCCCAGGAGCTGATAATATTACTGCGGAAATGTTCAAGTACGGAGAGAGAAAACTCGAGGAACAGATTCAAGGCTTAATCGAGGAAATATGGACACACGAACAAATTCCAAAGGGATGGACAGATGGTATTGTGCCCCATATATAAGAAAGGGCATAGAAGTAAATGTCAAAACTATAGAGGTATAGCACTAATCAATGTTGTTTACAAAATATTAGCCTCATATATAAAGAAGTTAACAGAAAGGATTGAACAGATCATGGGAGAGTATCAGTGTGGATTTAGACGTGGAAGAAGTACCATAGATCAAATTTATACTTTAAGAGAAATCCAGTCAGAAAGCTATGAGTACATGAAACCAACTTTCGTCTTATTCGTTGACTTTAAACAAGCTTACGATAGAGTAAATCGGAAAAATTTAATTGAAGCAATGAGAGAACTAGGAGTGGAAGAAAAAATCATTAGAATGGTAAAGATCATCCTAGAGGGGACAGAATACCGAGTAAAAGTAAATGGCAAAATATCAGATCCGTTTGTAGTAAAAGAAGGGGTAAGACAAGGAGACCCACTCTCATCAGTACTATTTAGTTTATGTCTTGAAGAAGTTATGAGGGATGCAGGAATAAGTACAGATGGGCTGATATATCACAGGAAACATCAAAGTGTGGCGTTCGCGGACGATTTAGCGATTTTATCCAGAAGTGACAAGGAACTAAAAGAAGTGGTGAAAAGGCTTGAGGAGAAAGCCTTACTGATGGGTCTCTGTATCAATGAGGAAAAAACGAAATACATGCGATGGACTGATGATGAATTTACAGGAAATAGGGGACTAACAGTGACAACAGATCGTGGTAAAACCTATCAGTTTGAAGAAGTAACAAGTTTCACGTATCTGGGGACTGTCTTCAAAAGGAAACCAGACATTTCATATGAAATTCAGAATAGGCTGATGATGGCAAATCGGTGTGTGTATGCACTGAATCGAATACTAAAGAGCAAAGACGTGTCACAACGAGCCAAAATAAGGACCTATAAGACTGTTATAAGGCCTATTGTCATATATGGTAGCGAGGTCTGGACGCTAAATAAAACTGAACTAAATAAAATAGCTATATGGGAGAGAAAAATTTTGCGCAAAATATTTGGTGGGAAGAAGGAGAATGAAGTGTGGGTAAGGCGAAAGAACAAGGAACTGCAGCATCTGTACGGAGAACCTGATATCGTGGGAACCGTCAAAGCCCAAAGATTACGATGGCTGGGACATATACAGAGAATGAGTGGGACAAGAATACCGAAAAGAATATTGATAAGTTCGGTCGGTGGGAAGAAGAGACGAGGAAAACCAAGGACTAGATGGAAAAAAGAAGTTGAAGCGGATATGAAGATCTTGAAAATCAAGGGATGGAGGATGAAAGCTGAAAATAAGAAGAAATGGAGAGAACTCACTTCACAAGCCATGGGCCTACTAGGCCTGCAGTGCTAATCTATATATATGTTTTTGCAACTGTCCGTCAGAAATTTGAACATCAGCTATAATAAAAATAAAATTGATGAAAAGTGATATTCTCATGTGTTTTTAGTATGTTTGAAAAAATTAAGATATATAATTTTTTATTTTCTCGAAAACGAATCGACCAATTTTAAGAAATCAAACGTCAAAATAAAAGATGTCGACATACCTTTTAAACAAGATATTACTCAATACCCCTGATCATTTGAAATTTTTAAGGGGATGACCCTGGGGGGCAGAGGATATAAGGGCGTACAGTAGCTATTGGTTAAAAAGTTGTCCCCCTTGACAAATCTTTTGAGTATCTCGGCGTTTTTTCTTTTAATCAATGGTTTTCGATAAATGCGGGGGTAAAGGGTGGGAAAGTTTTCAAATGAAGACCTTGTATAAGTCTAATAGAGGTATGGGGAAAAAAGGGGCTAAAATTATAATAATTATAATAATAAAATACTTTATTTATCAATTACAATTAAAAATTATTAATTTCTAACGTTGTTAACATAATACATAAACCAACATACACAGAAACTGCTAAAGTAGCTTTGTGTTAAAACGCAACTGGGATTATTATTTTTATTAGGTAAAATTGGCTGATTTGGTTTTAGTCACTGGTGGGGATACAGTCACTATTGATCAGACATACGACACACATTTATGAATATATTTTTTAAACGATTCCTGCACAATTCTCCTGTAAAAATAGGACAATGAAAAGTTACCCGGATATACTGAATACATACTTTTTATTCTTCGGGTTTGTCTTAACAGATATGTCGACAACTGAGTCGACAAAATAGTTTTGGAGAATTGCAGAGGTACCTATGGTCTATTATACAAACTCAAATTGCAGTATCTAGCTCTTAGATAAGTGTATCTTAAAGGGGGAGGGGGTTAAAAGTGCCAAAGGAGCGTAACCAAGTGTATATTGGATCTGACTCACAATCGAGTTATGAATATATCTGACTCGAAACCTTGACAGAAGTCTTGAGGTTATACTCAGCATTTCCAAACTGTCTAGATTATCAGGTACTTTGGGAACTGGTATCAATGCTTGGGAAATACTATTCCCACTAGGCTTCATTTCTTTTCTTCAGAGACATAATATGGAGCGTAAGAAAGGATTGAGAATATAATTTGGCAGAATAATCCACTCTCCTTGTCTCTAAAAAATGGTATCGCTACGTCCCTGCCTTTACGTTAAATCATTCCTAATAGTTCTGCAAAGTACCAAATCAACTTATATGACTTATGTTTTTTTCTTTAGATTATGGAAGGAAGAATCGGAGTAATAATTCGGCAGAATAATAAACCCCTCTCGCCCTTGAAAAATTATACAATGGCTACGTCTTTGCATTTCGGTTAAACTGGTTGTAATATTTCTGTGCAATGATCTTGATCTATCCATTTGATTACTGATACTTCTCAGGAATGTCTTGTTACAGCATAGACTTCATAATCGTATATCCGCGCGCGGAGGTTAGCGGTGATTCCAGGAACTCCATCCGTGAATCAGTAGCATAAAAATTGTAGGCAACGACACGATGCTCGCGATATTCAAGCGCCTACAGCTCGATGATTCATCTTTGCAGCATCCCATTCACCCATGAGATTTCAACGTATTCTACGTCTACATCTATACACTGACGGCGAAAAGAGCGGAGGTGGCAATAATTGTCCTGCTTTGGATAACACATGTGTGTGTGTGTATCTGTGATAACGTATGTTGCAAAGGTTTTGAGAATTTTTTTCAAAACTCGGGAGGTAGTTTGACCGTTGGAAGCAATTCAGAAATCGTTACCATGGTAACCAGTCAACATCTAAACGTGACAATAAAAGGATTTTGGTTATGATATAAGTTGTCAAAATGTCGTACAAATCAGATTCGGAAGAGTATTTACAGTCTAGTTGAAAAAAAAAAGAAATAGTTCGCCTATATCAAGCTCGAAATATTTCTGTTGCCATGATTTATTGAGCGATTCGTGCATGCGAAGAAGGTATTCCTTGTATAAATTTCCAAAAAGTAATCGTCCTAGAGCGTTGAATGCTACCACAGTTCAAAGAATGGTCAACAGAAGTGAACATCGAGATGGAACTTCAACACGAAAACTTGGACGCGTTTTTCACGTCAATGCTAGCAGATCTGGCCAGATCTGGCTTCAAGTCATTATGCTTTGCATACGAGAAACTGGCTTGAACAACACGGAATATCTTTTGTACCACGAAACGACAACCCTCCCAATCTTCCTCAAGCAAGACCTATCGAAACTTTTTGTTCTCAACTGAGTGCCAAAGTTTATATTAATGGCTGGGAAGCTCAAAACGAACAGCAGATAAGAAGAAGAATAATGCTAATGATCAGAGAAATTGATTTAGAATCTGTCCAAAACCTAATGAAGAACATTAAGAGGAAATTGCGAGCCGTGGAAGATCATGGCCCATTAGCAGTGCCTACTTTAATATCATTTTTATATTGATAAATATTGTTATTTTTTTGTAGTTCTTGTTATAGTTCAAATATATTATTGTGTGATATTTTTTAATTTTCTGAAAGACCCTCTCAAAACTTTCGCAACATACGTTAGTAGTGAACTGTGGACACAAAAACAAGAAACATGTTTGTATAATAAATACTTATATATCAAAACTTTGGGCTTCTTTCCATTACCAACTGATTATTTTTTATCAGACCAGAATGTTATGTGTACTTCTGGTAAATGATAATATATAGTGTATTTAGCATCTGCTCTGAATTTGTGATGAGACAGGTATTGGACAACTGGAATGTATAACTATTGGCGGAAGCAAAATATCCAGCTTAAGATTTGCTGACGATACAACCCTTATTGCTGCTTGTCAGGAAGAAAGCTCTATTAAACATCTTAGAACAACACAGTTACCAATACCAAGGTTATGATCGTAGATAGAGAGCACGATAATCATCGAACAATAAAGTCAGTAGGCCGTTGTGAAGTAGTTCAAAGTTTTGTGTACCTCGGTTCTTTGATCGACAATTCGGGTAGCTGTGAAAATGAGATTCGACGGCGCATTCAGCAGGCACGTGTGGTCATGACAAAGCTTACTAAAATATGACGTGACCATAACATCACTAAAGCTACCAAAATGTCGCTGGTTCAGTCTCTTGTGTTCTCCATATTATTGTACGCCTCGGAAACTTGGACTGTTCAAAAGGCAGATCGAGCTCGCATAGATGCTTTTGAAATGTGGACGTGGAGGAGAATGCTGAGAGTTCCTTATACCGCCCATCGAACTAACGTTTTCATACTGCATGACCTTGGTAATCCAAAGAGACTATCCTCCATTGTGTCGATAAGAATGCTTACATTCTTCGGACATACACACAGAAGCGATAATATGGAGAAACTTGTAGTTTAGGGTCATGCCCCGAGTGGGTGGCACCGTGGCCATTCCCCTACACGTTGGGTGGATACGACGAAACAGTTGCTGGATATGAGTATCAAGAGCGCCACTGAACTGACAGTACATCGCGAACGATGGCGAGCTACAGTTCTCAAAACTGTTGATAATATTCGTATCGGCAATAGTCTAGCTCCGAATTAATGCATATTACGCGTTCAAAACATATCTGTTAAGGCATTGTAACTATGATGATGAGTGTATATACCGGGCGAAAACCCAAAACTAGAAATTGTACTTAGGTTTCGGAATGTGAAGACGATGTCAAAAGGTTTTCTTTCAATTCGCATTTGTTACCGCGAAATCAACTTCCGAAGCTTTGTTATAAAGATAATTGAACGGTGTGTGGCCCACATTACTGAATCTGAATGTATTATCTACTTCTTTAGCAAAAAGCGGAGGAGGCCATTTAGTAGGGTTACAAAAAATATTTTTTCATAATAGGAAATCGTCTTGATCGCAAGGAAAGTAGCACTGCATCCTGCAGTCGTGGATTTATCCACCGATCCGGTACTGAAAACTCAACTTGTATATTTATCAAAATACAAAGTCAGACTAAGCTTGTGTGTGATCCGTCCTAAATATAATGAAATAATGATTTAAAGATGCAGTGCAATAAATTTGTAATAAATCATTATTTATAAAACGTATCTAAGCTTTACTACTGCATACTACTTCCGTTTCTAATAAACGTTATTTATTGCATTATTAATATTTGTATAATATACCCGTCGATATATTTTTTCACGTCTTATTGTTTATAATTTTCAGCTTTTGTAGTTTAGTTAGTTTTGTTCCCATTGTTAAAGTGCTAGTATGGTATTGTCAGTATCAGACCAAACCGCAGAAAATAATAATTGTGTTGATGGTATCGATAGTAATGTGCAACTCAGGAGAAAGAGAGATGAAAATCCAGGACAGGTAACAGTGCATGTTATTGTCTGTATTGTTTTATAGTCAGTTGGTACAATTATGGAGGATAGCTTTCGGTAA
The DNA here is from genome assembly GCA_951848785.1 of Callosobruchus maculatus. Taxonomy (NCBI): domain Eukaryota; kingdom Metazoa; phylum Arthropoda; class Insecta; order Coleoptera; family Chrysomelidae; genus Callosobruchus; species Callosobruchus maculatus. Next base: position 13,871,388 of record CATOUR010000059.1, read on the forward strand.
AAAAAGTAAAGGTTCACCAATCGCACGACGGTAAGGAAGCGGCTGGAGGTGGCGCGTTAAGGCCAAGTCACTGGTTTGTCGAATTGCTCTTGTCTGGACTGCGTTCAGTATAGACAGGGTAGTTGGAGCAGCTGCTCCTTAGAAATGTGAGCAATACCCCAGGTCAGATTTTATCTGCACTTTATACAGCATAAGAAGGTGATGCAGCGATTACGAAGATCAGTTTGTCACAAGAGCGTACCCCTATACTTGCAGAAGGGGGTAACTGCCCCCCTCCTAGCAGGCTATGGGTAACCTCATACTAAGAGTCCGATAGAACCGAAAAATGTAGCTATTTAGGAAATCTAAAGTCAACAGTTGAGAGGAGGTAGTTGATTAACCTTGCACGTGAGTTCACTATGTGCGTTGGATTAATAAACAAAGATTCAGACAGATTGGAACCTGTTGCTAATGCGTAAACTCAAAGACGATCGACATGGATATATGCATAAATCATGTGAAAAGAATGACGCCTATCATAAAGGATCATCGTAGCAGCGGGGGCAGGAAATTTCAAATTAATTTAAGCAGTTCGGCCATTAGAACTCGTTTACAAGTTCTGCAATATCCCTCCAACAACCGATTTTGCTTCTTTGTTTAGATTCTCTTATAACTTACATCCACACACGAGTGGCGTTTTTCTGATAAAGTTTTGTCTGACTACATCCCAGTGCAATTTTGAATATGTCACTGGTTGATATTGAATAGAAATCACAAATGTTCTACCAATACCAGCATTTGGAAGCTTTTAATAATGAATCCGAACTACGATATGACCTGTGGCAGAATAAGGGTGTGGCAAGAGAAAACCTTAGAGAACTAGACCTTAAGGGAAGCGACATTTTTTCCTTGGCACAGCCTTGCATAACAAGTAGCATAGAGGTGATCTATTGAAACGGTTTTGCAAAGGATCTCAAAAATTTCCACTAATGTAAAAAATATCTGTTTTCTCTGTTTTGTATCGTGCAACCCTTAGTCTGAACTGTCAACACTTTTGAAAAGCAAACAATAAAAAGGTATTTCAAATAAAAATAACGTCTCCTTTGGGCCCCTACCAATATCAACTATTAGTGATATTGATTATTACACTTATTCAAAAAAAAGTGTCAAAACTGCCTTCATGGTGGGGGGATCTGACTCCCCAAATGCTCCCTTCGCTATGCAAGTGGTAATATTAGTACTCCTGTCTGCGTTCTCCACAAAAACGGTCTCTATATCCCCTGGAGCGTACGGTAGCTATTATTATTTTCATTAAGTCTTTCCCAAAAAGTAGCAGTACTGATCATGACCTTTGCAGTAATTCATACCAATATTGTTTCAATTACAATATGTTAAAAGTGAAAAAATGTCGTTGATCTAATTATATGTTAACTGAACCTTAAAAGCTGATCAATTGGTTATGAACGATTTTGCAAATCTATTGTTATGTTCAACCACAAGCATTCGGTTTCACTGAATGGATTGACCAACATTACAATTTCTTGTTTGTTACACTTTGCATGATACCCATGATACCATTTCAGTTTCGCGAATCCTGCAGATCATAGTAAAATAATAGTGTTAGTGTCTAGTGATATGTGCACCTGTAAGGTAATTACACTGTCCAGAAATGAATGTCCGCTTTTGTTTTTCGTTTGACAAATCAAGTAAAGGCGGCTGTGCATTTAAAGGTTATATTTGGAACGACTTTTATAGCTTAAGTTTTTAGTAACGACTAACGAATAGCATAAGATTTGAAGACAAGGTTCAATGAAGATGAAAGACGATAACAAAGGTCGACTGTTTATTAACAACATTTTCTGCAGAATCTAAAAATAATAAAACAAAAATGTTTATTTTATAAAAACAAAGTAAAAATATAGGACTGAAAAAGGGAGCTAATCACAAAAAAAACAAAACAAACATACCCTTTGTGTTAAAAGTTGTGGTAGTTAACACGAAGGGTATGTTTGTTTTGTTTTTTTTGTGATTATCTCCCTTTTTTAGTCCTATATTTTTACTTTGTTTCATCAATCCATTAATTAACTGCATAAATGAGGGTGCCTTTTACACCCATATTTTCCTAACAATTGAAGCTGTGCTCAATCCCTATCAGCGTTTTATAAAATTTTCTATTGAACCCTTAAAATAAAAAAAAACTGGAAACTGAATTTAAAACATACCTACCTCTGATATAATTCAAATCAGATCTAAAGCGTACCTACTCTTCTAAAAATTTCTCATTAAGTCTGAAAATGAACAGAATAGTTTTATTGTGGAGATTACCCCCATGCAACCCAATTACCCCAAAAATTAGACCTCAGCCTGTGTAGGCTTTAAACAGTTTTTGTACTTTTTTAAATTTCTGGCATTTGATTATCTATTTTCGGAGGATAGTTTTTCTAAACATAGGTAGGCCTTCGTGTGTGACACGACAAAATGTTGTTTTTTATATCCGGTTTCAGTGGAAGATGTTACTAAGTTTGGTGGATTTTGAGTGCAATTTGAATTTTTTGATCATTGGAAATCGTTGGGATGTGTATTTAGATATCTTCCCAGTGTAGGTCCTTTGAATATCCATATCATTGGAAACAGTAATATCTATCAAATAAGTAGGTAACTTTGCCTTTGACTGAAAACTATATCTGGTCTATTGGCTGGAACCGTTTTGTCTGTATGTATTTCACTGTGCCAGTATAGTTTGTATTGATTATTTTCGAGTGCTGATTTTTTTTATGATCAGCCTCCGGCATAGGCTGAAAGCTTATCGCTGTAGAAGCGCTGTGAGATTTGAAACGCTGTAGGTTGTAGACGTCGAGAAACAAATCTAGCTCAATCTACAGCGTCGAAGTTCTCTAAAAAAGAATAGCTGGAGGACACTGGTTCGGGGAGTAGGGATCTCGACCTGGTAAGGATGAGCTCGCAGGGCGTCTCTAGTGCTCCTCGTTCGAACGGCCTTTGGTGTTATTATCTGGGAGATCTCACTCGAACATCTTCCGTGATATAATCTGTAAAACAAGGGCAGGTCAGCCACCCGTCTTCGATGTTTCAGGCTCTGGAAGTCCTTTGTTTTATGAGGAAGCTGTAGATTGTACTGGTTTCATTTCCAGCAGGATAGGACAGATCACCGAGGAACACCAGCGTTTATTGAAAATACGTCTGATTAACATCAGCCTTCGACTACAACAAACAGATAGTACAAATAAATGTAATTATAATTATTCTTGGTATGAGCTGATAGTGTCATAGAAACCTGTAGCGTTCTATATCATTTTATTAATTAGGGTTTGTGTGGTTGAACCGGTACGACAAAAAAATGATTTTACGTCGCCTCAATAACGCATCTTTTTTGTCGATGTTTTTAACCGTTAGTCGTAAGCGTTGAATTCGCAATTTCAAATCAAAAATCGATATGTTGATGGAAAACGGAAAATTTTTGTCAAAACAAAATTAGAACCAGTCAGTTAAATTTCAAAATTATTTCTAGACAATATTAAAATCGTAATCGGATACTTATTTCTGGAAAAAGGACGTTCTTTTTTCCGCGCTTCACCTTTGGGTACATAAGTGCAATCGATGGCCTATATTTTTCCTACACTTGCACAAGAAAATATAATATAATCTATTCAAGTCTAACAATACTATTCGAGAAGGATACAAAGTGATGTAACCGTCTAACAGAAACTCAAATTGAAAAATAATTATTTCTTACAGAGAGAAATACAAAGTATGGTCTTGCCATCGCATCCACCTGGTGATCCCACCATAAGTAAGTTCACCTAGTTTATTACTGTTTTATTACTCTCTATGGATTGTTTACGATCATATCTTACAAGATACGTATTTAAATTGTCTCAACCGATGTGAGGTTGTGAGCTAAAACACTAATATTTTGTAATAGACGCTATATGAACAACAAGTAAACGTTTTGGACTAAGTTGACAAATTAAATATTCCTTTAAAACATTTTAAAACTTAAAAAGGGTCAAATTAATGATTTTCATACGTTCATAGTATTACCTATGTTCAATTCAGATATTGCGTTTAACCTGAAGAAATTTATTTATCGTAGCTTAACTCGCACATTGTATGTATGGCCATTTTTTTCTTTTTAAATATAATTTAATGCTATTGCCTCAGATTTAGCTTGATGTTTTTTATGTTTTTTGTTAATTTTTAAAGTACACGTGATGGTAAACAGAATACTCCATCAAAACAGACTCTCTCGACTCTCTTTTTAAGTCTAATATAGTATTATTTTACCTCACTTAAAAAGGAATTCAGCACATTTGCCAAGTTCCTGTTGAATCTAAACCTATATCGAGCTTCCTATCTCAAAGTGTTTTAATAGCTGAAGTCAACTAGATGCGGCTTTCTTGTACACCTAAGCCCCTAAGGGCATCTGAAACGAAGTCCATTGACGTTTATGTGCGTCCCTTCAAACGTGCAATATGACTCTATAACTTATGAACATATATTTCAGAGCGAACATTAGACAGATCGTACTCCTGCAATACCCAGAGCCCACACAGATGCTTCTTCCCGCTGAATATGAACTTGATGATATCGAACAGGCCGCATTTGTCACTGTCAGAGTGTAGTTTCTTTCCAAGTACACCTGGAGCATGCTCTCTACCTCTCACTCCTAGTCTTCGTCATGATAAACCCACCCATCCAGAAGAAAAAAAGAAGGCTTTCACGTAAGTAAGCAATAAATTGCCATAAGGCGCTTGTGAATGCATTCTTGGAAACAACATAATATTTTGTGGGGTAAAAGAACACGCACAGATAGTAATAATAATTAGGTATGTCAGTAGTATGGATATGCCGGTTCTGATCCTCCCTGAAGGTCATTGAAATGGGGTGGGGATGGCCTTGGTTTCCATATTTCATGAGGTGTATTGACGTGGGTTTTTCCTATAGGTGCCGGTTCTGATCCTCCCTGAAGGTCATTTTGTAACGTTGTCTTTCCAAAAGTGATCGTATCTTAATGGGGCTTTTTAAATGGGGTGTTGGGTAACCTTGAGAGTTCCAGTTCACATTGTGCTTATAGACACTGATTTTGAAATATTTGTCATTAGTGTTTGTATTGGTTATTTGCGTAACCTTGAGTTTTTTTTATGTTATTGTATAGCTGCTTATTTTGAACGTCCTTGAATGTGATTATTGAGACTGATATTTCTTTGCGGTTTTGAGAAGAATGCACGGTGACGTATCTTCACCTTGATGGTATCTGTATAAATAGTGTACTAACGGTGCTAGTGATCAGTAAAAGTCGAGAGACGATCGGAGTATATTCCCGAAGTATATTGTGTACAGATATAAATTGGTGAGCACCCTTTTATATTATTTATCCAACAGTAACATTATTTGTTTTTCTTTAAACAATGTCTGTCACTACCTCTGAATTGCATGAAATTAACAATAAAATCAACTGTGAACTCAATAACAAAATACCGTTCAGAACTTTATCTTCATTAACTGTAAACAAAGCCCATACAATTAAGAATCTGTCACCAGTCAAATCAAAATTTGGTGAATGTCTAGTAGCAACACTATTAGAAGATAATGCTGATGAGTTCAAAGTATGGTTACCGAAAAGAGTAACGGAACATATGTCTGAAGCAGTGATCAAAGAGATAAATTAATCACAAAATAAATATTCACTATCATATATAGGTCAAAGTTCACCTAAAACACCAGGCACTCGCTCCAAATGTTTGATGAAATTTGATTATATTCAACAATAATATATTTGCTGATGAGGTAGTACAGATTGTGTTGGGTATAAATAATATAATGGTTACTCCCATGTATTGGACCCCGATATATGGAAGGTAAATTCGAGATAAAAAAAAAACATTTGTTTGTAGCTGATATTAGACGTTCCGTTTGTTTCAGAAGCAGACTTACTCTCCATTCCCATTATATAATGTGGATGCAGTATTCGGCAATGGGGTGGCCTGAAGCAAAAGATCTACGTAGTGCCATCCAGAGAATTGCATGCCAGTTGGTGGATTTGATTTTCGATGAGGAACATTCCACAACGTATGACTTAAGTATCTGCTGGGATGATGAAGAGGTCGAACGAAGGAGGATACTAATAAGGAAATATGAAGCAGGGGAAAAGTTATGCAGACAGTATTTACGTAAAGAATGTACCGTCGACCAACTATGTGATGGAATGATTAATAATCAACTCAAACCATTTTTGTACGAAATAGTTAAATACTTACCTCAAGATATTATTATCAAATATCGCCTTCTAGATAAGGAATGATAACTGTATACGCCGTGTGTCGTTTTATATGTATAAATAAAAAACTAAATGTACTAAAAAGCTGTTTTATTTCTGCGAGTTAGATATAATAAAAAATCAGAGACACTTAGTAGGAATGAATAAGTCCATTTTGAATAGATCCATCAAAGGCGTTGTAACTAATGCACGAATCATGAATTATCAATGCATACACCTTCGTATTCGCTGGGAAAGAAGATCTGGTTTCAAATTCCAATGATATATCCACAGTTGAGAGCTGAAGGTTATCAGGTTGATGACTGCAGTCAATCACAAATAGAGGATTGTCACTAAACTCCTTTATGTTAAGAATTGGTTCTGGAATGTCCTTGTTATAAAATGTTCTTTGGAAGCTCTCAAATGCATAGTAAGCTGCAGTATTTAGCTTTCTGTTGAAATCTAGGTTCCATCGTTCATACGGATATACCTGATTATTCAACTTTAATCGAATTGAATTTATGTTGGCATGAATGAACTTAGTGATATCCTCTTTAGGATTTTCTGCTAATTTTGAGTCTTGAAATCCAACGATAACAAACAAAGGCCTCTCCAGTTTGTTGGTTGTTCGAATTGCCCAGACGTCTGATGATGTTGAGCGAAGTGATGGCAGTTCATACAAATCCCAAGAGCGAAATGCTACCTTAATCCTTGAATTGAGACTGTTTTTATTCAATCGCTGTAGAAGTTTTACCTTGTATCGATCTTCAGGAACAATATGTTGAACCTTCCATTCAATCTTCGATATTGTTAACTGAGCGTCACATTCACCAACAAAGCAGTTTTTGAAAGATCTTGCAATTACCAAGACGAGCTCTTGTTTTATATTCAGAATTCCTTTTTTGTAGTCCTCTGCGAATCCCATTATATGCTTTAGAGGTATCCTACCACTGAATACTTTGCTGTTTAAATCCCATATCGCTAAATTATCAGCATTCAGGCCCCATCCGGTACATAAAAGTGTATGGGCTGCACTTTTACCATGTGAAATCATTGTTTTCATTGTTGAAGTTATTCCAGGATTCCGCACGACAACAACTTTTTCACCACCCATATGCAGAGAAATTTCATCAAATAAAAAGGATAGAGCATTATTAGATAGGTAGCACGTCTTCGTTGCATCTGCTGGGGTAAACGTTCCTTCAATGTAAATGTAACTGTCAGCAATATTTAAAATGAGATCTTGGAAATTTATCGGTATATGAACAATATCGGAGTTCTTGAAATACGGCGAACCGTACGGCTTGTATGTGTATTCATGAAGGCTGGCTAAGGAACGGTCCATGATAGGTTCCTCAAAAACATCCAACGTCTCACTTGATACGTGCAGAACCATTTTTTTTGGTAAGTTGCAGTCCTATAGATTCGAGGAACTTACGATTCAGTAGAGAAATTTTCGATGCTGTATCCTTGGCGGCAGACGAACGACGAATAACGTCAATTCTCTGATTTCGTCGTATTTTATGTCTACTTGTGTGAACTTTCTTGACATTTTTCAATTGGTATGAACCTACGTTGTACAAAAAACCCATCTTGCTGAATTATGAAGCTTGTTTTAAGTTAAACGTCGCAATTCCAATTTAACGATTACTTTTTCACCACGGAAGTTGATTAGATTCCCATCGTCATCCAAAATTTTAAGTGTGATGTTGTCGATAAACTGACGTCCGCTTGACTTTACGCTCATATATATTACATTCTGTGGCTCCTTTGTTAGTTTGAATCCTGGCTCGACGTCTATGTCAAACTCGTAAAGAGTGTGCATTTCATTTCCATTGTGGTACGCGCCAGATATCAGTCCACAGTCGATTCTTATCAATCTAACTGTAGTTATATTAACCGGTAAAGTTGACACATGTATTTCGTCATGTCCAAAAATCTTCGGTTCAAACCCAATCAAAGATGCGATTGAGTTAGGAAAAGATAAGTCAACATCATACGCTGAGTATAGCTCACACTTTAATGTATTGTTGTTAGCTTTGAGAGAGAACAACTCATCAGTTGTGGGCTTAGGTGGGTGTATACTGATGGGCTTTATTGTCCTTTGTAAATATTTATTTAGTTCATCGATTTCGTAGGTACCTGGCGGAATATATATAATTTTGAATTTGGTGTTATCTGTTGGATACCTCAAAGCGATTAGATTATTTTCTTCGTGTACGTTGAATATTGAGTTGTAGGAGTAAAAACCTATTAGACCCAAACCATACTGGGCGCTAGTATCTAGCTCAATTGGTGGATAGAAATTAGCCGACAACTCGCTGTCATAACCCGTCAACGTAAATGTGTAAGACATGACTGATGGGGTGCAAAAAAAGGTAACACTTTATATATCCAAACAGCAACATTTATTGAAAACAGCAATTGTTTTTTTGATTATTATTCTTTAAAGTAATATCATGTAAATTACAATAACAACAAAATATTTTTCTTGGCGGCGGCCCATCTGCTTGATCGCCACTCTGATGTGTATCATAATGCTCCCAGCAGAATTGGAATCGCTGCATGTCCGGGTCTTCCTTCAAGTGTAATGGTAGTTTGTACCATACATGTGCTATTTCATTAGGTGCGCATGCTATGAGTACTTCTTTTGGTATGTGAGCAAGTTCCTCTTCTGTCATGTTCAACAGACTTCTTTCCTTTGAGAATGCTTTCAGGGAATAACTCATTTTTCTAATTGTTTCACGATCCATTTTTATTAGCTTTCTGCTTTTCCTCGGACAGGAATCGTAGACACAAATGTCCACACCAAAAAGTATTGAAGTTCTGCTGTCGTCTGAGATTATACAAGATCTTAATTTTCCTTGATTAATCGAATAAATACTTCACTAGCTCGTTCGTTGGTGGTAGGTTGCCGAAACTATCATAATACAACACCACCATTCCCCGTTTTATATATGATACCCAATGTGACCCACCCCCACTCTTGCTATCTAAGTTGATAATGGCTGACTCATTCCAGAATGGACCTTGTTTAGGTAGATCATCACGCATAAAAACTCCTCTGAAATACGGTATTTTTAGCTGTTTGGCATAATAAACAAGGTCGTTGTCTGTCAGCGGTCGTTGGGGTAGGGTTTTTAAAAGTTTTTTGAAGTCCGAGCTTTGATAAACAAACCCAATCCTTTGCGGTATGGTTTCAAATATAAACCACTGCCAATTTTATTCATACCGGAAATAGATGTAGAATTTTTTTCTCGTGCTGAATTTATTGCTTTAGAGGTCCTAACAATATTTGCAATACCCCCAGCGAGACTGCCTAATGCTGAGAGACCTGCAAAAATTGGTATCAAGGGTAGAATTCCACCTACTTTTGGAATAGGTATAACTCGCGGAAGGCGAATACGTCGTTTCCCTCCCAGAGACTTGATATGCTTCCGGGCGGCTAATAATGCTGCAGAAGTTGCTTTTCGTAGCACGTTATTATCTTGCTTATGGTTCGAAAATCTCTTCATATTTTTGCGAACTCTGTTTAGTATCCCTGAACCAAAATGCACCTTCTTTGTAGCCTTCCTCATTTTCCTACGCACACATTTTTTCTTATTCCTTCTACGTCGTGATCCATAACCCATTCCCGCATGATGTTTTACACGTAATGCATTCCACAATTTTTTACGCATGCATTTTTTCCTACTGCGCCCACGTCGTGATGCAAGACCCATTCCAGTGTGACGTTTTACTTTCATAATATTTGTAACTAACCAGGCAGCTGCTTTTTCTCCGAAGTTTGCATCAGCTGATTTGACTCGTTTCCAGGCTTCTTGTTGAAGCAGGTAGTCAGCCGAGTGTCTTGTAGCCAAGTCAGATTTGCGGTATGCAAGGTCGTGCTGTAAGCAAGCCGCGTCTAATTTATTGATTCCTTTTTGGCCAAGAGCTAGCCTTTCCTCCACGCGCGTGCCCGGCCCACAAAACTGATAAAAGGGTAAATGTGCTTCGAATGGCAACTTATCTATCAACTTGTTAACAATTCCACCACCAGTTTTGGAAATGCTGCTACACCTTCTCCCAAGAAGTATCGGCATTTAAATAAAACATATATAAACAACTGCGGCTTATATACGGTTAAGTCGTTGCACGATGAAGGTGACAAAACAAGATCAGGAATTAAGTATTAGCAATATTGATGTAAAGGTCACGGATTTGGAAAATAATACTTCTCATCATCGACATGGTATACTACTACCATCCACGATTCGTTGTATTATTGTTGGCCCATCAAACTGCGGAAAAACCAATGTGCTGATATCTTTGTTGTTGCATCCTGATGGGCTTTTCTTCGAAAATATCTATATATTTTCAAAATCGCTTAATCAACCCAAGTATACATTCATAGAAAAAGTAATGAAGTCGATTGATGGATTGGGATATCATGCATTTACCAATAACTCTGATATTCTACCACCATCAGAAGCCAAACCAAATTCAGTTTTCATTTTCGATGACGTTATATGTGAAAATCAAAATGTTATCCGAGAATACTTCAGTATGGGTCGACACAAAGGTGTGGATTGCTTTTATTGCGTGCAAAGCTATAGTTGGATACCAAAAAGGGTGATTAGAGATAACGCAAATCTGATTGTGTTGTTCAAAGTTGACAACACTAACCTCTCACATGTTTTTTCAGATCATGTGGCACCCGACGTAACCTTTAAGCAGTTCCAAGATATGTGTGCAATGTGCTGGAGGGAGAAATATGGGTTTCTAGTAATTGATAAAGATAGAGAACTAAAAGATGGTCGGTACAGGAAAGGATTCGATAGTTTCATAAATCCACTGGTAGACTAGGAATATCATCAATTGAATGTGAGACTGCAATCAATGTACATCGCAGCTGTAGCATTACCATAACAAGTATGAAGCAGCAACAGAGCAGCATTGAGATTGCTCTCAAAAAAGAATTAGTGGAAGCAACAGAGTCTGTCCAAAAAAAATTTAATGCTGTAAAGAAAGGTCGCGACATCGATAACACAGCATTGGAACGGATATATGAACCTATTACGAAACAGCTGAAGACAATAGCGAATGCATCAGTTCATACACAATCGAAACAACCAATGCAAAACGTTGGTCATACAAGCACTCCTAAAAGACCACCATCTACATATCCAAATCAAACCCTTCCCTCTACTAGTACACCAAAAGGGGCGAGATTCGAAGAATTGACTTCCGCTGCTTTTTCCGGTATAACACCAATAAAGGAGTTACCTGATACACCATCATCAAATAATGAGAGGGAAAGAGATTCAGTTACTCAGTATGTATCTACAGCTAATTCAAGTGTGGACAGAGAGGCAGTTGCTGAGGTGCTGAAAAGTCATATAGATAATTTGAGAGCAGGACATCCGGCCTATGGAAGTGTTTATAATGTGAGGATCAACCCACAATCACAGAAGCTGTTAATGGGTGTACATGAAGTGGAATTTGATGATAAGGCGGTTTATTTATCGTCGGGTGATAAGACTACTAAATTCAAACTATCCCCAGACTTACTAGATATGATGTTTGTAGGAGATACACGAAACTCCAACTCAAAAACTCTACACACATTCAGGTCCATATTGAATCTAACTAATGTACTTCGCAAAGATTACACACCTCTTAATATTTACAATGTCGACGGATCTGAGTATTTCAATAAATTATTTAATATCCTATCTACATCATCCCCCATGCATTTGAGAGCCAGAGTTGGTAGGGGACATACACAAATGAAGATACCTAAGTATAAGATATTTAACACTAATAAACGCGACTTTGTGTACTGGAACGACATCAACGAGCTGATTGATCGATTGAAATTGCTATACAGCTCAAAATCAGCTGGTCATACAAACCACGACAACGAAATTTTATCTATAATAGAAGAATTGCGTGAAGAGGGCGTAATACGCTAATTTGGGGTATATATATTTGCGAGTTGAAAGATCCCACTAATAGTATAACGCTTTCGTAGCGATGCACAATACGATAGATAAGTTTGGTCGTCGCAGTTCTAAGCATACAACTGTACGTGGTATTCCAGGTATTGGTTTTAAACTTACACAAACTGGAAATTATGATATCAATGGAAAGCAGTTAAAGAATGTTGGTGATCCTACAGATGAAAATGACTCTGTTCATATAAAGTATGTTGAAAAAAAACTAAAAAGTACCACTGATATGCTTGAAAGTATAGTGAATAGCAAAACGCTAGAATTGAGTGATGGCCTTGAGAAAAAGATTGATGTATTAACAACCAATTTGATATCCATTTTAGAGCAACTAGAGGTTCTATATAATTTTTGCCAGAAATTAGCTAGTGGAGTCAACAGGGAATTCGATGCTGAAGGTGGCCCTGTTTTACCAGCGTGGCTTGCAGGCTACACTTTAAATCAACTCAGACCATAGATCGGTTGATTTTTCATGATTAATGATCAGTTTCTTTTCTACAATCACCTGAGTCAGACCTCTACATGTAGATATGTCAGTTAACAGCGCAACAAAACGTGGCATAGCAGAAGAATTACACAAGGCAGTTCGGAAGAACTTTCGCCATCGAAAAACTATCATAAAAGGTTTCGCTGACTTATGGCAAGCCGATTTAGCGGAAATGCAACCTTTTCATAAGGAAAATAATGGCTATAGATACATATTGGTAGTCATTGACTGCTACTCTAAGTTCTTATGGTGTAGAGCAATTAAGAATAAAGATATGCAAAACGTGACGGCTGCAATGCATGATATCCTGCAGGACGCTAGCTATCATCCAACCAATCTGCAAACAGATAACGGATCTGAGTTTTACAATCGCAAATTTTTTGATCTGATGCAAAGGTATGGAATTAACCATTACTCCACGTTCTCTACGAAAAAAGCAGCAATTGCCGAAAGAGCTATTCGTTCACTGAAACACTTGTTGTACAAGGAATTTTCTGCAAGAGGTAGTTACAAATGGATTACAATTCTGCAAAATGTCACTAACTTCTATAATAACAGGAAACATCGAACAACAGGATTGGCCCCCATCGAAGTCGATTTTCATACACGATTGAATGTGTATCGCAATCCAAAGGTAGCAGGCAGAAGTAAGCTTAAACTTGGGGACATTGTGAGAGTAAGCAGATATAAAGGTGTATTTGAAAAAGGTTACACCCCCAACTATTCTACGGAATTGTTTAAAATACGCAACGTTAACATTACAAATCCAGTCACATATATGTTAGATGATATGGATGGGCAACCGATAAGCGGCTGTTTCTACGAAGCTGAGCTAAAAAAGACGCAGTTTCCAGATGAGTATCTGATTGAAAGGGTCTTGAAGAAAAGAGGAACCAAGCTCTTCGTTAAGTGGTTAGGTTTCCCGAAAGAAAAAAATTCGTGGATAGACGTAAAAGATGTATTGTAATGATTCAATAATATATTTGAATGGTTTCTCGATAACTGTGTAAACTTATTTTATTATTTTTTGTTTGGATGATTTTTAGATTCGTTTATAAATAAAACAGTTGTTTGGACTAACTGTAGTTTTATTTTTTCGCATATATATATTTACAATAATAATCATTCATTAATTTGTTAGATTATTAAATCGGGCGACCTCGCTCGCTCTCCACCTGCGTCTCTCATTCTTGGACAAGAACGGTGGGGGCATCCGCAGGACCGCCCTGTTTTCTAAGTTCGGTTTATAGCTCTGGTAGTTATCGCTATCCCAGTTTTCTGAAACAAAAAAGTGTTGTTTTGTAATGCGTGCGAAGATTGCAAGATGCAAAAGGTGAAAGGTGTATAAGGATATATTGCTAAATCTTACGAGGTTTCATTAAATTTAGATTTTTCAGGAATGATGGGTACACACGTTGAAAGTATCAATATCATATTATCAATACACAACAAAAAATAATAAAAAATTGCTATGTTGGCGCATGTTGAAAGTATCAATATCATAGGATTGGTACAAAACAAAAAAAAGATGCTAAGTTGGTGGTGGTTTGATTTTTTCGCATTTAATGAACACATTTTATACCTTCAATCTGCACCTCTACATTGGTGGTGGCGACTTCATCACCCTGCTCTCTTCCTTTTACCCCACGGTTGTCAGAAGCTGTAAAAAGAAAGAATTATCGATGAGTATATGGTTAGTTTGTAATAGAATACGTTTGCTTCGCAAAAAAAGTAAAAACATAGAAAGATAAACTGTTTTTGATAAATTTTTAGTGTCATCAATAAAGGTAGCATTTCATAAACTCGGAAATAATTACTCATAAACAAACTACATAGGTACCTTCAGATGGTGCATGACCCTCTGCCAATCTTCGCCGACACCGCACCAGGTGATTCGCCATCGACGACGGCTTCACTAGATGGTCCGCGATCAGCGGACATTGCCGCAGACCAAATGTCCGGTGATCTGTGGTCGCTGCTGCCACACCACCCTGACATGCTGTCTCCCGCAGCCGCCTCGCCACCTCTGTGAAGCCGCTGTATCGGCTATCACCCGGAATGACCTCTGGTGCTGAAAAGAAAAGAAGAGTACATTGTAGAAATACATATGAGTGGATACTAGCGAAAACAGACTTGCTGTATTTTGACTTGTTACTTGTACGCAATGTATACAATGGCTGAATAATGTTTACCTTGACTCAGGTGCTCCAGGTCCAAGATGTTGAATCCTATGGCTTCCATTCTCGTTCTTCCTCTTGATTAACTTGCTGTAATCTTGCTATAACTGAAGAACTGAATCACGAACTTCACTAAGTAATTCTCGTTCAGCCACCGTATTTATACGATATTAGGGGACTAACGCTTCCCCTCCTCCGCTTCAATCCTCTCTTAGGGTACGTCGTTTCAGGAATATAGAAAGACCAACCCACCAGCCAATCGGCGTATAGACCATTAAGTACGTTATATGCTTTGGCAACGCATTCGCACGTCATCAACTGCTATTGAAACGGGAATATGGAAAGATCAACCCACCAGCCAATCGGCGTATAGACCATAAATCCCTATTGGTGGAAATGTTATATGCTTTGGCAACGCATTCGTACGTCATCAACTGCTATTGAAACGGGAATATAGAACGACCAACCCACCAGCCAATCGGCGTATAGACCATAAATCCCTATTGGTGGAAATGTTATATGCTTTGGCAACACATTCGCACGTCATCACCTGCTCCTGAAATACTTTGTCGCCCAACCCCAACCATGCTAATTTAGATCTGTGTACCACTATATCGATATCTGAAACCAACAAGAATTGTGGATGCTCCCACCAATATAACCTTATTGGATGCGATAGTTTCACCCAACCCACCTATCTAAAGCTTATTGGTTGTGATTGTTTCGCCCATCCTCCCCATCCAAGTATTCGTCCCCTCCGCTCTGATTTTACAACTGAATTATGTTGTGAATTTTTGGGTATAAATACAGCTTCATTCTGTAAGGCTTTTCAGTTCTACGTTCTTCAGAAAATCGTACCGTTCCGCAGAAAAATATTGTATATCATACCTATATCACCAACATTATGGCCGCAACCAATAATCAAGATGTTATAGTCGTCGGGGACGACTTACGGGCCATCCTGCAGGAGTTCGAAGATGAGGGGTTGCCTTTTACGCAGCTGGCTGCAGATGTCCAAGAAGAACTTGAAGAATTCGTCCATGTGAACCCACCAGCTGAAAACAACACCAGTGTGAACACCCCTGCAGCAATAGGAGCTGGCGTGGATGCAACGCAAGCAGCCGCAAGTGCAGTGCCTGCCCTGGCAACCAGTGTGAATACTCCTGTAGCTATAGGAGCTGGCGTGGATGCGATGCAAGCGTCCACAAGTACAGTGCCTGCGATAACGAGTAGAAAAATAAAAAAGGCACCTTCCAAGCCTTTTGGAGCATTATTGCGGCAGACATTGGAAAAATCAAATAAACCTCCAAAAACAGAGATCGAAGACCAGACGGAAGCGTTGAGGAGTACTGTTCAACGCATCAAGGATGAAATAGCAAATAATGAGCGGCAACTGGTAGAGGAGCTGGCACTGAACGATAGTCTCCAAGCAGCACAAGTTATCGATGAGCAAAAGTTGAAACAGCTAGACGATGAAAGGAAGCGTGTAAAAGAAACCAAGACGAGGAGAAAGCGACAGTTGGATGATTGCAAGAAGAGAATCGACACCCTACGAGTGACATCAACTCAAAAAAGATGCAAGCTGACTGAAGAGAAGGAACGTATTATATCTTTCTTTGAGTTGTAAAATAAACAGCAAAATATTATATATATATTTATATACATTATATGTATCGATTTGCCTCATATTACGAATATTGAATAAAAATCAAAAAAAGGTATGATCTTTTATTTGATGATAGTATATTGTGTAAGTACCAGTGGGCTAACAGAAACGGTAAATATACCTTGTGGATTAGGGTGTGGCTTTACAGTACCCACCACCCAACGCCACCGATGTTCCACAAATAAAATGAAGAGGTGGGGAGGTATGGAGGGGGCTTTAGTGTGGGGAGCTTAGAACATAAAAGGCAGAGTTCTTGTCAATGAAAAACATAGTGCAGAGTCAACTGGTACAGTAATACAACTAGCAGCGAAATGGACTTCACTACAGAGTCAAACGGACCTTGCGACTCCACGTCTTGGATGCAGGATCAAGAGGACAGTTCCAGCATATGGAGTATGGAGACTGCGGTACCGGATGATGAGACACCCGACCAATCTCATTGGGCGGTGGACCATGGACCATGCGACTCCACAGTACAGCCGCTGGGGTTCCTGTTGTCTACTATAGACAGCTCATCAGATAACAGCGATGATGATGATGATGCTGATCCTTATCGTCCAGATGGTCCATCAAACCTTAGAGGTGCGCGGATAGAACTGCCTTTTCTCATAGATAGCGAGAAGGAGACATGAGGTGCTATTATTAAATTATAAAGAGATTTTTTTTTGTATTAACCAATAAACTTGTTTTTTTAAATCGTACCTTTTTTCAAAAAACCTTACCATCGTGACAGAAAAAAATTCATCGAGCGTGGGCGGCTTTGCCAACAAACGATCTTTCTAAAAATTTTATTCAGTGGTGTACTTTATTTTCTCATTTTTTATCAGTCTTCCAATTTTGTCTATCTCGATTTTTTCATGCTTCTAACGTTTTTTTTTCACTCTTTTTTTCTGAAAAACCACCGTTTTGAAGGACCGTTGAAGATCACATTTGGCCCTCAAAATGCGTCAAAATGGGCCGGCACGGCGGCGGCACATGCTACGGCGAAGCCGCCGAGCCGCGCATACAAAGGCTCGGCGCAAGGTGGGTCGACGGCGCCCGTGTCGATGTTAGTCGACGGCGCAGCAGTCGACCTAACCTCCACCTTTACCGAAACTTAGCACGACCCAGTAAGCACTATGTGTAATTGGAGACTATGCACTATCCTGTTGTCTTAGAAACCAACCTATAATTTTTTTCACCCGGGGTTTCGGGCAGTCGGGTAGTCGACGGCGCAGCCGTCGACCTAGTCTCTGCCTTTACCGATACTTATCACGAACCAGTAAGCACTATGTGTAGTTGGACACTATGCACTATCCTGTTGTCTTGGAGACCAACCTATAGTTTTTTTTTCACAAATATTTTTGATAAACTAACCTATTTTTTGACGAATACTTTCCTTATGAATTTTTTCGCAGATATTTTTTTATAGACTAAACTTTTTTTTCATATTTTTTTATTTCTCATTTTATTAACCAGAAAAGAACTAGATTTCAAAATCGATATATATATATTTGAATTTATTTATTTTTAATTATAAGACATACATAAAAAATATTGTAATAAAAAAACACATTTGTACATTACTACTATCTTAGAAAATTTTACACAAATATCTAACACCTGCATACAAATAAATACAAAATTAAAAGTTTTTGTTCACATATTTTTTTTGTTACTCATTTATTAAATAATCTCATAATCGATATATTTATATATTTTTTTCAATTATAAGATATACATAAAATTACATTTGTACATTGCTACTATTCTATAAAAATATTATTAACTGAAACACTAAATTTGAGAACAAGTATAATTTATTTTCTGTAATTATTATACATGAAAAGTTATTAATTATAAAATATATATTTTAACAATAATATTTTTATACATACATGAAATTTTATTAAAATTGAGTAATACATTTTTTGTAATTATTGTACATGAAGATTTATAAAAAATAAAATATACATTTAAACAGTAATATTTTTATATACACATGAAATTTTATTAAAATTAAAAAATACATTTATATAATAAGATTTTTATATATTCAATGAATATGAAAATTTGTTAAAATTAAAAAATATATATTTAATAACAATTATATATACATGAAAAATTTATTAGTTAAAATATACATTTATACAATACTATAATTATAAAATAAAGATGCTATACAAATATCTAACTCTAAATATATACAAGTTATGGAACGCCTATGATCAGACAAGACAACGAGTCAGCGTCTTTTGATGGCGCCTTGCATTTTTCTAGGATGTAACATAATCTTTTTCTTTGTTCCCATCATATCAACCTAGCTTTATATTTTACATATTTTATTAGTCTTTATCCAACTTCTGTACAATTCACTACATTTTTGGAAATAAAATATTTTTTAAAAACGGACTTACGGCTTTCCGAAATATATCTGGCGCAGCCGAGTGACGGATATTGGAGGTGCCTACGGCTTATAGACCACCCTTTTTCGTCGAATTAACAATATCCGAACGAACCTACAGAAGTCTCGCGAATCGGAATTTCGGCGGTCGCGTGGACTCAGCCATCTAGAAGGAAGAATTCCAGCTTGGTGGATCGAGTAGCTAAGCGAGAAGACGTCACTCCAAGGGAATATTGGACCACGACGGATCTCTGGACCTGCGGCATACAGGGGATGGAACTTCTAGTGGTATTGCTGTAAGTACCTTATGTCTTTTAGAGGGCTTAACGAAAATATTAATTCCGAAAGTAGTGATAGTGTGGAATCGGATTCTGACTCACCAACACCCAATAATTCAGTTCAACTACCGAGACCAATTATTAGAGCACCTATTTTAAATTTAACTCCTATTAGTGAGAACCAATCAATAAATTTCACAATGGCTACTTCCAATAATAATGTACCTGTCTTAAAATCTGAATACTTGAGCATGATTCCTGATTTCTATGGTGGACCAGAACTACTTCCTAGATTTTTGGACATTTCTGAGAAACTAGTCACAAAATTTTATAACGTGAATAATGTTGATGATTTTCAAAATGAATATTTAATGTCTAGTTTACTTGCAAAAGTGAAAGGAGATGCTGCTCTCAGTATTTCGTCCTGTCATATAAAAACTTGGCAAGATCTTAAGAATGCTCTTCTCAATGCTTATGCAGATAAGCGTGATCTCTTTACTTTAAACATAGAAATGGCTGAACTACGGCAAAATCAAAATGAAAATCCTTTTGAATTTTATAATAGGGTACAGCAGTTACTGAATTTGCAGATTTCATATACTATATCACATTTACCTGAACAAGAGGCTATAATTATTAACAATTATTGTAGAAATCTAGCGTTAAGAGTATTACTACGAGGGTTGAAGGAACCGATCGGATCTTTGATGCGTACAAAGAATCCTTCAGATTTGAATGTAGCTTTACATATGCTTACAAATGATTTTCAGTTAGAGGGTGTACAACAAAATCAGTTTAAGAATAAGTTTGGTCAGAAACAACACGGAAAACCAAATCATTTTAAGAGAAATCCTCAAAACTTCCAACCACATCAGTTTAAACCACCTCTACCTATCACCAATTATCCTCATAATCAAAACCAACATTACCAAAATAATCCCAGACCAATCCAACAACCCAATGTATTTAAACCTAAACCAAATCAATCATTTCCTAAGCCTACACCTATGTCTACGTCTACACGAAATACGTTTAGGCCTCCACAAAACCAACCCTTCCAAAGAAATTCAAGTAATAATAATTATTTTAGAAATCAAGGTAATTCTAGACCAAATTACGTAGTTGAGGAATTATTTAATATAGATCAGGAACCACAGGTCGAACATCCTGACGAACATGACAATAATTGTGATCAGTCCAATAATAACAATGATCAATTTTTTCGGCGACCAGCCTCGGACGAATAATGCCTCATTATGAGCTGATGAATACGGGTAGTGATAGTGAATTGCCATACATAATTTTTCCTAGAATAAATTTGAAAGTATTGATAGATACAGGTAGTACGAAATCTTTCATACGTCCCGAGATTGCGGACAAATATTTTAAAAATGCGATTAAGAAAGATCCATTTCAAATTTCCACGGTTCATGGAAGTTCTATTGAAAATTTCAGTACTACAATATCTTCTGTTCGTATGTTTAATACAAAAGAAAACAAGGAGTTGAAGTTTTACTTATTCAATTTTCACAAATACTTCGATTGTTTATTAGGAATAGATAATTTAAAACTACTTAAAGCTTTTATTGACTTAGATAAAGAAGTACTGATTCTTCCAGATAGCAATGCTAAAATACATTTTCATAAGACATTACTTAGTTCAAATTTTATTATTGTAGAGCCTAGAACAGAACAAGTAATTCAAGTTCAGGTCTCAGACATAGAAAATGGTGATGTAATTATTCCTTATACAAGAATAAATAATTTAGAAATACCTCAGTGTATTGCTACTGTCAAAAATGGTAAAGCTATCTGCACCATTTTGAATCCAAATGAATCAAGAATAAAAATTAGTAATTTGGAACCATTGAAGGTAGATCAGTTCGCGGATTACGAGTTGGCTACTGTAATCAATGATACTAATTTTCATAATTATAGTACAGGTCAAGTAAGGTTTGATTTTTCGAAACTTCGTACAGAGCACATGAACTCTGAAGAGAAGAATACAATCTTTAAACTAATTAAGGAATATTCAGATATTTTTTATTTTGAGGGTGACAAATTGACTTTCACCAGCAAAATTAAACATAGAATTCGAACTTCAGATGAATTACCAGTATATACAAAATCTTATCGGTATCCTGAAATACATAGGCAAGAAGTTCAACGTCAAATTCAGAGCATGTTAGATCAAAATATTATTAGGGCTAGTAATAGCGCATATTCATCCCCAAATTGGGTAGTTCCTAAGAAACTCGATGCTTCCGGTAAGCAGAAGTGGCGTGTAGTGGTCGATTTTCGAAAACTCAATGAAAAAACGATAGGCGATCGATACCCCTTGCCAAATATTAGTGATTATTTTACAACTCTCGATCTTGCTTCCGGGTTTCATCAGATTGAAATGGCCGAAGAAGATATTGAGAAAACAGCTTTCAATACGGAAAGTGGGCACTGGGAATTTTTGAGAATGCCATTTGGGTTAAAAAACGCACCGGCCACGTTTCAAAGAGTTATGGATAATATTTTGCGGGGAATTCAAAACGAATCATGTTTAGTATATCTTGACGATCTTTTAGTTTATAGCACCAGCCTTCAAGAACATGAGCAAAGATTAAGGGAAGTTTTTGAACGTCTAAGACAAGCAAATTTCAAAATTCAGTTAGACAAGTCAGAATTTTTAAGGAAAGAAGTCGCGTATTTAGGACATGTTGTAACGAAAGATGGCGTAAAGCCAAACCCAGACAAAATTGCAGCTATCCAAAAATATCCATTACCAAAAACCACGAAACAGATTAAGGGATTTTTAGGGCTATTGGGATATTACAGGAAATTTATCAAAGACTTTGCAAAATTAACAAAGCCTTTAACTCAGTGTTTGAAAAAGGGCGCTACAATTAATTTTAATGATCCTGGATATATAAAATGTTTTGATATGTGTAGAAATTTATTAATTAATGAGCCTATTTTACAATATCCAAATTTCAAGGAACCATTTATTTTAACCACAGATGCTAGTCAATATGCTCTTGGTGCGATTCTTTCGCAGGGTAAAATTGGGTCTGATTTACCAATTGCATATGCCAGTAGAACTTTGACCTCATCTGAAATTAATTACAGCACTACAGAAAAAGAATTACTAGCTATTATTTACGGTTGCAAAACCTTCCGTCCTTACTTATTTGGGAGAAAATTTACGATCTACTGTGATCATAAACCATTACAGTGGCTATTCAATCATCGGGAGCCAAATTCAAAATTGATTAGATGGAGATTAGCTCTTGAACAATATGATTATGAAATAGTCTATAAAAAAGGGAAATTAAACAAAAATGCGGACGCTTTATCTAGAATTGAACTAAATGCTAACGAGACAAAAGACGTATCAGATAAACCACCAATTTTTGATTACATGGAACAGTTTAGTGATAACTTTGCATCTACTTCTCGAATTCAAACACGCTCACAAACACGTAGTCTAAGTTCAAATCAATCAGATAATCAATCAATGATTGCAGAAGCTAATGATTGTCAAAATCATGTAGAGATTGATGATTCTGATCATACTGTCCATTCTAGCCACGAACATCCAATTTTAGGTATTCCAATAATTGATACTCCAGTTAATTATGGTAAAAATCAAATTATTATTTCACAAGTAAACTTTTCACCTGCTAAGCCTTCCATTATAAAGTTGTTTAGTAATAAGCAAAGAATACTAATTCAGTTTTCTAAAGAAAATTATGAACAAGAGGTAGTTAATTTTATTAAAGAGTATATTGCACCTAAGGTAAAATACCATCTTTACTTTGAAGATCCTGTTTATGAACAATTCTGCACAGTTTTACAAAAATATTTCAAAAACTCAGAAATCAATATGGTAAAGTGCACTAAAAAACTTATTGATGTAACAGATAATGCCGAAGTTGAATCTATTATTAGAAATCACCATGAAAGAAAAACCAACCACAGGGGAATTGAAGAAACTGAGAAGCGTATTAAAGCAAATTATTATTTCCCAAAATTATATAATACTATACGAAATTTTATTAATCAATGTGAGACGTGTCTAGTCACTAAATATGACAGACATCCCCTTAAATTACAATACAATATAACTCCCACAGGTACAAGGCCTTTTCAAATCTTGCATATAGATAGTATAACGTTAGAAAATAATAAATTTTTAACTATAGTTGATTCGTTTTCGAAATATGCTCAAGCGTATAGGTTAGATTCAGCACAGGCTATAGAAATAGCGAACAAATTGATCAAGTATTTCGCACACCACTGTATACCTGACCAAATTATATCAGACAACGGATTAGAATTTAGAAATTCAGTTATTAAAGAGCTCTTAACAACTCATAAAATAGATATTCACTTTATTAGTTCTCAACATCCCGAATCTAATGGAATAGTAGAAAGATTCCATTCTACTCTAATCGAGCACATAAGATTGTTGAATAATCAAGGTACTTTTAAAGGAGAGCCAATAGAAAATAAAGTTAATTATGCAATTTTGGCATATAATAATACAATTCATTCTGTCACTAATTTGAAGCCTTATGAGATTATTACAGGACATTTAGGCACAGAATCACCATTTAACATTGACATCGAAAATCAGTTAGTGAATAATTATGTTCAAAATCATAAGGAGAAAATGAAAATATTATATGGAAAGCTAAATTCTGATTTACAGAAAAATAAAGAAAAAGTAATTAGTAAGCGCAACGAAGATAGAGAATCATTACCACCTATTTCAGAAAAGGTTTATGTTAAAAATAAGCAGAAACAGAGTAAAACAAATAACAAGTATAAACCAGAAAACATTTCCAAGGTTGACAGTAATCTAAAAACTGCCAAAATTAAGCCAACTCATGGAAATACCATTGACAAAATTCATTTATCGAATATTAAAAGACCACGTAAAGTTTCTAAGACTAAGAAATCATTTACAGGTTCTTCACCAGCGCACAAGCCATCCAAATAAAGGATATCAGCCAAAATTTGGGAATACTTCCAATAAATTTAGGCCCAGCTAAACTCCAAATTTCCGAACATACTCTAGTACATTATTATAGGTTAGGAGAATTGTATAAGGCATACAATAATTTGATTAATCAATATGATGCTTTTAAGCTTAAGTACTATAATAATAGTTCGTATTATAAGGAATTAAGGTATTATGACAATATGCTAGTATTTACACAGAAGTTAATCTTAGAAAAAATAGATAATATTCATATTCACAGTACTGCTAATAACAGATCACGTAGAGGTTTATTTAACGGCATTGGTAGTGTAGTAAAATTTATTACAGGAAACTTAGATGCACATGATGGAGAAAAGATATACAAAATTATTAATCACATGCAAGGTAATGAGAAAAGCATCGAAAATCAATTGAAAATGCAATATTCAATCAGTCATAAGTTAATTGAAAATTTTAACCTCACTATTCAAAATATTCAACACAATGAGGTTTTGCTAAAGTCAAAAATATTGCAATTGAACGAAATTACACGAACAAGTGCTGCATATGAAAACATTCTTTATGCAAAGGACATATGCCAATCGCTCTTGCTACTTCATAATTTCATTCTCAATACATTACAAGATATCGAAAATTCTGTTACATTTTGCAAATTAGGAGTTATGCATCCAAGTATTATCAGACCAGCAGATTTATATAAAGAACTTTCGAAATTATCTTCATATTATAAAAATATGTTTCCTTACGAAGTGAAATTTGAAAATATATTGGAATTTGAATCACTCATTAAAGTAGGTACACTGTAAGATTGATTTCGATCAAATTGTTTATTTTTTGTCTATTCCAATTGATTTAGAGGGCACATTTGATTTATATTATATGCACCCAATTCCTACAAAATACGGGTCAGCATTCGTTTCAATTTTTTCAAATTTTAAGTACTTTTTGAAATCGATTGAAAATGAATCAATCAAACCTCTAACTGGCATTTGAACGAAAAGCAATATATACCACTGTCCTCGCCAAGCCCAAGCAAGCACGAATATATCTTACGTGTCAAGCATATTAAAAAATGAAAACACAAGAAATTGCCATATGACCAGAGTCGTTATAAAAGAAAACCACATTGATATTATACCAGAAATAAATCAATATCTAGCAGTCTTTCCAAAACAAGAGAAGCTAGAATTCCAGTGTCAAAATCAAATAGAAACAAAGCTCTTATCAGGCATATTCTTGATATCACAAGGTGACTGTAAAGTCCTGTTTAGAAATGAACCACTCACATTTTTGAGTAAAAGTTTTGGCCAGCCTCTAGTCATGGAGACACCAAATTACACTCTAATTTCTGAGAAGCAGAAGCCAAAATTTGAAATTGAGTTGAAAAATTTGAAGATGAAAGATATTCCTGTCCAGTCATTTAGCCCAATTATCAATGATGAAGCTGATTTCACCACACCCAGTGCTTGGACAATTATTTTGTACATTTTTATGACAATTTTGGGCATATTTGTCATTTATCGACAGTTCAAGAAAATTAAGAATGCAGAGACGAATCCTGCTCCTGCTCCAAGAAGGTCACCAGGCAAGAATCCAGAAGAAGGGATCGAGCTACCTTCCAGGAAACCGAACCTTCCAGGGGAAGCTTCATTCTAGGGGTGGAGGAGTTATGGAACGCCTATGATCAGAGAAGACAACGAGTCAGCGTCTTTTGATGGCGCCTTGCATTTTTCTAGGATGTAACATAATCTTTTTCTTTGTTCCCATCATATCAACCTAGCTTTGTATTTTACATATTTTATTAGTCTTTATCCAACTTCTGTACAATTCACTACATTTTTGGAAATAAAATATTTTTTAAAAACGGACTTACGGCTTTCCGAAATATATCTTACATATAAAACCCTAATTCTAACTATAAGGGAAAGTGTAGTATATATCTATATATATACTATATATATATATATATATAGACAAAACAAAAACAAAAAAGGTGCAGCCCGGGCTCCGACACACCGGGCTGCTGTTCCATTCCCCAGCGACTACTCCTCACACCGTGAGGTGAGCAATCACTGGGTCCGCGTATCGTGCGTCCTAAGCAGACGAAGGGACCCATGGATGACTGCCTTCTGCATTCTGGCGGCTAAGATGTGCGCCGCCGCACGGCACACCGGCATTTTGCGCAGTGCAGAGAGCAGCGTATCCCTCATACCACCTAGGGATCCAATGACCATTACTAGCAGACTCACAGTGTAGTCCGGCCAGAGCCTGCGAAGTTGTCCGAGGAGCTCCTGATACTTGGTCCGCTTTTCCTCCTCCTTAGCGACGATGTTCCCCTCGGCAGGTGCCGAGAACTCGATAACGAACATCGTCTTTTGTTGGTAGTCGAGGAGGACTATGTCGGGCTTATTTGCATGTATAAGCTCGAGCGTGGAGAATGAGTAGTTCCAGTAAATTCGGCACCTCTCGTTCTCCACAACGGACTCAATGTCCCCTGGAGCGTATGGCAGCACCGGTGTCTCATCTATACCGTATGAGTGCCTTAAATGGTAGTATAGCACTCGTAGAGCCGCATTGTGCCGATAGATGTAGGCTGTGCCAGCGTACACCTTACACGCCGACAAGAGGTGCGTAAGGGTCTCTGGCGCCTGCAGGCAGGCTCTACAGCGGATATCGGGCACATCCATACCCATAATCCGGCTACGGTATACTAAGGTGTTGAAGACACCGTCTTGGCAAGCCATTATAGAGCTCTCAGTCTCCGACTTCAACCCATTAGACCTTAGGAAGGAGAAGGTCAACTGCTCAGATAAACCATGCTCTTCTAGATGTTTGTAGAAGATTCCGTGCATTGGTTTATCTTTGTGAAGTCTTAAAAGCAATTGGACTTCAGCAGTTTTAATCCGGGCTTTTAATTGTGCGGGAGCAAGTTCCGTAACGGACTGCTGACACCTCCGCGTGAAGTCGAGCGTGAGACTAAGTTCTTCGGCTGCCCGTGTTGCTGCTCTAAAAAGGAAGGCTCCTTTACCCGCAATCTCGTGCTCTCGCACAAAGCGGATCAGGGGATCGGTGCTCGTCGTAACATAGCAGGCAGTGGCCAGTACTACTCTGTTGTGCAGATGCTCCAAACTCAATAGTCCACGCCCTCCCAGGTGTCGCGGGAGGTATATTCGCGGGACAGAGGATCTAGGATGTAGACTTCCCTCCATATTCATCCTTTTGCGAGTCTTTATGTCGATTTGTCGCAGCTCTTCCACGTTCCAGTGGATAGCACCAAAGCTGTATAGCAACAATGGGACCGCAAGCATGTTTGTGGCAGCGACTTTGTTTTTGCCGGACAGTTCTGACGACCAGATCTGCCGGAGTCGGTGCAAATACTTGCGGCGGAGACACTCTTTGACCAATTCTGCCTCTTGGATGTGACGCTGCGCCACTCCAAGGTAGGTATAAGTATCTCCGGCATGCAGTTGTCGCAAGATGCTCCCATCAACGAGCTGCTCCTCATCTTCACTATCTCCGCAACGTCCTCTTTTGAGATGAACCATGGCACATTTGTCTATCCCGAACTCCATACCAATAGCTTGACTGTAATCCTGCACTACCCTCAGCGACTGCTCTAAATCGCGTTGTCCGGAGGCATAGAGTTTCAGGTCATCCATGTAAAATAAGTGGGTGACCTTGTGCCTCCGGTAATTGGGCTTGCCACAGCTGTATCCCTTAGTATTTTTCAGCGCTATGGACAAAGGCAGTAGCGAGATGCAAAAGAGCAAGGGACTCAAGGAGTCTCCTTGGAAGACCCGTCTTTTAAATGATACCAACTCTGTTCGAACCCTGGTTTCACCCGATGTTATGGTGAACCGAGTCTTCCAGAGCGGCATCAGTTGTTTGATGCATCCCACTATTTGATCATCTACCGAAAGACATTCCAACAGCCGCACAATCAGTTCATGAGACGTAGTGTCGAATGCCTTCCGATAGTCGATCCAGGCCATAGAAAGGTTTCGCAGGTAATGCACGGAGTCCTGTGTGACACAGCGGTCAATCAACAGGTTATCCCTGCAGCCAGCTACTCCTTTCTTAGACCCTCTTTGTTCATATACGCTGAGAAATACGGGATTTACAGCTTGAAGGATACGCATGTACAAGATTCTGGTGAAGAGCTTGTAACATGCGTTCAGACATGTTATTGGCCTGTAGTTTTTAGGATCAGACAAATCTCCGGTCTTCGGGAGAAGCACGGTTCGACCCTCGACAAACCAAGCCGGAATTGGCTGCTCCTGACTTAGCCACGAGTTAAAAACTCTAGCTAAATGCCGGTGGCAACTGGGAAACTTTTTCAACCAGTAGGTGTTTATGCCATCCGGGCCAGGAGCTGCGAAATTCTTTGCGCCTCGTAAGGCACCAAGAATTTCTTCCGTGTTTATCGGGTGACGCAGTACATTCAGGTTTGGAGTCCTCCTACAAACGGACTCGAACTGCGCCAAGGCCGGAGTGTCTGCTTGGAGAGGTTTGGGGTGTTCGTAAATGCCCCTCCAGAAAGTCTCCACGCGATCAGCAGTTGGCGGCTGCTCTATGACTGGTGGTCGCTGTTGGAAGAGACGAGCAGGCTTTTCGGAAAACAATCTGTTTTCCTCCAAACCTCTCGCCCGCGTCACCAGTGACCGTTTAGCAGCGATTAGCGTCCGTATCCTGTCAAGACAATGCTGCTTGACAACAACCAGTACCGCTTGACTGAGCGTGTGATGGTCGCGCCTTAGCTCTCGGGCTATCTGGCGCACGCGGCGCGTAAAAGGCCTACCGGCCGCTCTATATTCCATCACACACTGGATACGGGATGCTTCTTGGCGAGCCAACTGGATTTTCGCTTCCATTTGGCGCACCCGCCTCTGTGCTCTCTCGACAGGAGAGTCTCTCACTCTCCCCTGTCCAGCCAGCCTCAGAGCCGCAGCGTAAATTTCGCAATTGATGCTCCAAATGTCAGAGACCTCCGATAGACGTTCACTCAGCGCCTCATCCTCTCTCTTTAAATCTGCCAGCTTGAAGGACCTCCTGTTGTTATGCAAGTCCCTTCGGTCACTGAAATCTCCAGGTGAGACGGCTTCGTCGATTTCCCTCTCAGCGGGCCTCATCGGCGACCTTTCAGCCTGGTTAACAGGCCTTTCAGTCGCCGGAGGGGCAGGCTGAGCTGGAGCACGAACGTATCCCTGCCCCCGAAGGTAAAATACCTGGTTCCGCAAGCTCTGGGAGGTAATTGTGCTATGCTCTGGATGCATTTCACACCACCTCCCATGCATGCGGGCCATGTATCCCCTACGGCGCGGGCTACTGCTCTCGTAGCAGCTCAGCAGGTCATCCTTCAGTTCCGTCGTCCACCTAAAACAGTCCATGTCGTTGCGTGTGTCGTCGTCAGGGCGATCCGAGGCACCGCCACCTTGCCCAGAGCCGGCTTCCGATACCGGCCTGGTGTGGGTGCTCTTCTTCTGGGGCGGTCGAACCAGAAGGTAGGGCCCGTCCGGTGGTTAGCCTTAGGGCCCCCAGCCGACATTTCAGAGGCAGCCGACCACATTGCCTCCTAGGGATGACCTGTACAGGTTGCCGGCCGGCTTTCATCCCTGGCTTGGGTTATCCCCGCAGTGTCGCCACGCACCGAATAGCCGTTTGATGTTGGTCGGCTTCCTGGGGGCGCATTTTATACCTACTGCCAGGTTTGCTATCAGCCGCCCCTAACCTGGGGTCAGACGCTGTCGGGAAGCCGTCCTTAACATAGGTGCAGCCGCTTCCTCACTATGGTGGTTCATACGCCTGCTTTCACAGCCGGTGACCACCATAGGCCCTTTTAAGGCAAGGACTACCAATCTTTTAGTCGCCTCTTACGACAGGCAGATTAAACCCTGGGAACATTCTAAACCCGGACCCAGACGGGATATATATATATATATATACTACACACCCTTCTGGTTTTGGGACAGACAGATCGGATGGTAATCCACGGATTCGATCGTCGCTATCTGTCCCTCCAGCTTTGCTATCTTCGCCTCATAATTTTCTATCTTGGAGGCTCTCTCCTCCAGGCCTTCAAGCTTACCGCCGGCTTGCCGCAACTTCACGTCCTGCTGCTGAGCTTCTTTCCGACGTTGCTGCAACTTCGATTCCCTCGACAGTACTTCCTCCCGAAGTTGCTGCAACTCCATCTCCTGCAGCAGAACGTCGTCCCAAAGTTGCCGGCTCGACTCTTCGGCGGTTCGCTTTTCCTCCCTGGCGGCCGATAAGCGCTGCGGGAACTGGTCCTCCTGCAGTTCCTGCACCCTCACCCTTGCGTCCTGCAGTTCCTTTCTCATCTTAGCAGTCGCCTTGGCAAGCAGCGAGCCAGGATCCTCCTCCACAGTCTGGCTGCTCCCACTACTGGTCTGGCTGCTGCTGCCGCTACTGCTTCCGCTACTGCTTCCGCTACTGCTTCCGCTACTGCTTCCGCTACTGCTTCCGCTACTGCTTCCGCCACTGCTTCCGCTACCGCTGCTACGTTGACTGGCCTCGTGCGATGTCAGCGACTCGAGGGACGATTGAGTCGCTGATATCCGCGGTGTCCTGGGTGTACGCGGCAAGGCCTCCAGGATGTCAGCCGGTGCCGGTGAAAATGATGACTGGGCATCATTAACCGCAAGAGGTTCCGGGCTTCGACTTGCCTGATGAAGCTCCGAAGATGTCGTCGTCGATGACTCCACTGGAGCAGTAACAAGCACATTCTGATGCACTATAATTTTGTGTGCTTGATTCTGATCCGGTGGAGTAATCGACAACGGCAATGTCGGGGTAGCTTCCTCAACAACCGCCGAAGTCCGGACGGGTGACTCTCGCAAAAAAGGTGGTTCCGTTACAGTCGGAGCCTCGTGCAATACGGAGAAGTCTACCGTCGACTCCGGTACAGCAGCGGAAGTGGCAAACTGGGGTACAGGTTGCCGAAATCGAGCTGTGTAAGTCTTGCATGCCGACTTACACAGCTTAAATTTGGCACCCTCATTTCGCTTCCGCTGCGTTGCCGAACTCGACGGTACTCTTACAACCTTCTTTCGCGGCTCTTTTTGCATCGCAACCACTTTTTTTTGCGATTCATCACCATCTACCTTCTTGGGGCGTTTGGTACCCGTCATCATCTTCATAGGCGCCGTCCTTTTCCTGGTGGTAGGACTTGCGCGTACTTGCGAGGGACCAGCCTTGGCAACAGGCGATCGCGATAGCAGCGTCGATCGCTTCGGTGAGCTTTGAAACTCATCTTCTGAGTCATATTCGATGGGCATCTGTAACAATAAAGAGAAAACCATATTTAGAAACATATCCATGAGGGTAGTTGGTAGAGCGGTCTCCCAAGTTAGGATAAAATTATTTTTACTTACACTTCTCTTCAGAGACATGGTTCGTAGCTGGTTAGTTGGTGGCTGGTAGTGAGATGTATTCTGGCGGCAAAAGCTGGACAGAATGATTTCTACCTGTCCTCGCCTGCACTTTTAAGACCTCAATCCACCAATCAGATAGTTCGAGAGTAGGGGTAGAGGCAGAGGTGTACGCCCACTCCTCCAATGGGGATGAAAGACAGCCCACATCCCTACCCTATCAACTCCAATGTCGCCATGTTTTTTTTTGTCTCTTTCTACATCAATGTGTATTTAGAACTTATGAAATATTTCATGAGTTTGAATACCTGGAGCGGTAATGATTTTTTAAGTATGTATTAATAGATGTGTATGCCTTAAAGAGGGTAGCCATGGGGCACCATTAAATTTTAAATGGGTATTTATAGAGGCTTACCTTTCTTCATGGAATAACCTAATCTTAAAGATGGGGTGGCAATAACAAATTTTGTTAATGGCTTAGATATTATATAGAGGCTTACCTCTCTTCGTGGAATAATCTAATCTTAAAGATGAGGTGGCAATAAAAAATTTTGTTAATGGCTTAGGGATTATATAGAGGCTTACCTCTCTTCGTGGAATAACCTAATCTTAAACATGGGGTGGTAATAAAGTTTGTTATGGACTTAGGGATTAAAGAAATAAACTGTATTATGAGTTTACGAGACCCAAAGGGTGTCATTCCCCGAAACACTCCGACTGCTAGGGACAGCTCGCCTTTTCTATAATTATACTCGTTTAAATAAATATCTCAAAGCTTTCTTGTGGATATATTTATTGATTAATACAATTTGAAATTTTCTTATGTATATATTAACATACCAAATAAAAGTAACTGCAATACACAAAGATTTAAATATCAATTCTAAAACTACAAATATAATACGTTGAAAGCAACTTAAAATTCCAAGACTCCACTAACAACTACTTAAGATATTAAATTCTGCAACAACCAAAAAATTATGAACAGACAACTTGAATCTAAAACTATGAATCTAAAAGAAAGACACTCTATGTATTAATGAAAATTATGATCTGCTCTTTCGGCTAACGACTCGTCTTTCAGAACTTTCATATGTGGTTGCGGATGTGACGGAGGCGGTGTCCTAATCCACGAATCAATAGCCTCACAAACTCTCAATGCACATCTCCCATTCGTGTTTTCGGAATGGTAGTCACACTTTTTGCTATGAACACTCTGCTCTGCTCTGCTCATGCCCACGTTAAGACAGATACTATGATCTATAGCCTCAATGTTCACTATCTGTATGTTTTTCAAGTTTAACATAGCTACAGCTCTCACTACATACTCATACTTCTGATGGCCCTTAAGAAAGATTTTATCGCTGTTCCTGATATGTTGTTTAATTATTTTCATGATTTGTTGCGCATTTGTATTTCCACTACTGTATCTGATGCCATGATTATATTTTTCCAAAAACTTGACGCTTCTTTGATCTTTTACGCTCAGTTCATTGAATTTAATGACGGGTTTAAGCACATAATGAAATAAACTTCCACTTTTCTTAAACCCTATCTCTTTTGGAACAAACGTAGACTGGATATTATATCCTTGGATATCTAGAACAACTATAGTCATTTTTGAAGTCTCACAATGAATCTGATGTAGATTGTGGGTAGTCTGAGTTTAGGTTAAATAAAATGTGCCAACTTTATTCTGCAAACATATATTTAATACTATCACACTTTACAAGCTTACAGTAACTTAAATCTAATATTTAGAAACTTCGGCTAACATTAATTGTATAAGTAGATCTAAATTACCATCTTCAGGAGCCTCATCTCGCGCGGTGATCTGATTAATGGCATCGATAGCATATTCTACATTCGATGCGGGGTCTGTTTGGTAAAATTGAATGTCAGAGTGCCCCCAGGGTAAAGTTTTTGTTGTATTTGGAATTATAAACCTTTTATCATCGTTGTGTGCTAAAGCTACTTTATTTTTGACTTCTGTATATACATCATGCAACCTGCTTTTGAATGTATTCATTTTTCTTAAAATCAGACCACCATTCTCTAGTATATGCTTATAATCATTACCACATAACTGATTTTGTATTACTGCTTTTTTAACACCCTTTGCTTTTTTCATTTCTCCCTTAACTGACTTGATATAGTATGCCTTCGCACCTGTTCCGTAAAAACTTATTATAGGATCTTCTGGAAATTCGTCTTTCATTTTACCCAGAATAGAGTCATTGACTGGAATGTTGAACTCATTGTTTTGTTTATAATTTGAAGTATCAAACTCGCTAATATTATTTCTCATAAACTCATAGAAGTCATCTGTATGAGTTTTCAAAATTTGCGAATCTGTATCACAGTAAAGCATAGATACTTTATCGTTGAACTGCTTTTTAAGAAACCCATAAAAAAAATCATACATTACTATTTTAGATATGTCCAGTATACAGAATCCCACGTATATTGGCTTAAAATAATGTACTCTAACTTTTCCTAAATGGATAGCTGCAAGATTTTCGTTGAATATGGAACAACTCTTGAAATTTGGACGAGCTACTAGTGCTCCGACACCGATGCTATTACGAAGATTTTCCCAATGTGTGACCAACTTTATATCTCTTCTATTATCTACATTTTCCATAGTTTTTCCAAAAATTGCATTATTTAGAAGCTTATAAAAGTCCCTTTCAAATTTATTGTTTGCTTTATTACGCATTGCCGTATTGAGATCGATATATTCCTTCAACCAGAACGATTGTTTGAACTTAAGGATCCTGTGAACCTTGGTTACTTGCAAACCATACCGTACAGCTTGTTGTAGTACGCGATAATGTACAATATATTTTTTCTTGTCGTACAGATTTGGGATTAATTTCGGAATCTTTGTCTTGGCATTTGGTGGGATCATACTTTCCACCAAAAACGGAAGGTCGCTATGTGAATCGTGTAACCCTTCAGGATATCGCACATCAACTTCCAAGACATAGCCATTCTCACCGTCTATTTTGGCATTTTCTAAATCGAATGTAGATATTTCTGAATCCCCCATCCATTCAAAACCTCCCGTAGGAAGAGGTGACGACATAGCATGCCCGTAAAGATTCGTGGCATCGAGATATGATATAAATGTCGATTCTTTAGATGGATCATAATTTGGTAAATATTTATTATTTGCTTCGTGCATTCTATCGCTGCATTGACTTATCCCCCCGCGAATACCATTCTTAAAGAACCCAATCATATCTATGTCCGTAAGGAGCTGGAGATTAACTTTGGTATACTTTAACATGGCATCCCAAGACAATCCAGGAGATGTAAAATAGTGTGCTGGATCCAATTTGTAAATATTCATACTATTTCTCCTAAACCTTTCAAATACATCACACAAGAGAAGCACGTCTGTCCGTAAATAAATATCAGAATATTCACCTAGATTCCTACAGTTGAACGTTCTCCATACAGTTATTGCCCTCGAATATTCCTCCTCAGATATATCTTTCTCATTCAACTTATCATAAAACTCTGCCTTTGACGGTAAATATTCTTGATCCAATTTCTTTACATCATCCACATAATTGTAAGGAAATACACCTTTCTGTCTAATTAAATTAAAGACTCTAGGGTCTGAAAAATACTTTTTACTCTCCAGAAAATCCCTACTAGTCAAACTGTCTGATAATGCTTGTAAAGATCCAGGTAGAAAACGACAACTATCGATAAATCTCATTTGTAAAAACTTCCTCCTTATTCTACCGGTTCGGTCCACATAGTCATGCATATACAGACTTTTTGTAAATGAAATGTATTTTTCCTTATTCTGGGCTACCACGTCTATCTTATCTCCATGAGAAGATAGTTGTTTGATAAATAGGTGACAATCGTACCCACTTAAATTGTGCGTTATAATTGGTATAAAATTTGGTAATTTGAAATTTAAATTACATTTCGAATGTGCAGCCCCGAATCTAACTTTACCAGTTATGTGGCAATGATCGCGAACTTTAATATCGGATCCTGAAAATGGTTTCTCACAGATGTTACATTTCGTTGAAGTATCAAATTCAATCTGCTCTTCCGGCGTTAAAGGGATCATGGGAGTTACATCTTTCAAATATTTGAAATATAGTTCTTTAAGATCAGCTTCTAGCCTTGTCACGAATTCTTTCGCCGCGTCTTTACCTCGATACAAGACAAATTTGGATAAGTCAGAATCAAATGAAGA
This sequence comes from Callosobruchus maculatus, assembly GCA_951848785.1. Taxonomy (NCBI): domain Eukaryota; kingdom Metazoa; phylum Arthropoda; class Insecta; order Coleoptera; family Chrysomelidae; genus Callosobruchus; species Callosobruchus maculatus. The sequence continues at coordinate 13,907,231 of CATOUR010000059.1, forward strand.
TTTAATAAAATATGAAAATGAATATGGTTCATGTGTGTGGGTTTCGTTTGTATACGAATATTCTGGGTTGGGTTCACAGTTATCGATTGGTTTTAATAATGACTCAAAATCCGCATACACAACAAAGGGGACCGGCATTTGCTTTTCAAAATTCTCGAATTTAAGTATGTTTTCTGGAACCTGATTACCAAACTTATCAATTCGTAATTTTTCTGTGGGTGTTATCGTGAATATATGATTGCAATCGTTCCTTTGGTGAATATCTAGATACGCCTTAGTTGAAAAATATAACAAACAACCGTCACAAAAGTACCGCTTATGCTCGTTTGAACTTAACTGATGTGCAACTAACCGTGAAAGATCTCTTATCCAACAATAGTGACCATTCCCCTTATCATCCGTTAAATAGAGCAGATTGACATGTAAAGCTAATTTCTTCTGAGCATATCTCAATGGACCAACTATTTCGTATGTGATATTACCATCTTTGATTATTTTTTCAATTCCGTACACGTTTATAGATATATTATTGTTTCTCTCGAACAATGAGATATCTTTAAAAGTAATAGGAAAGTTCATACCGTGGACATTCAATATGGTTGAAAAATGCGGGTAGGATGACACTTCCGCTACTCGGGTGCTTGCTGGTAGTAGCGCTGATGTGACGGCCCAAGCAAAGCAACACTGGTCTTGATTTCGCACATTTACCACTGCCTTCTTTTTCTCTATAAAGTATGGTAACTTTATATAAGACGATCCACCCAATGGTGAAAACTTGTTAATGTTCACTTCAGCATAAAGGATACATTCGATCGCCCACCCTGAAAATAAAACAACAAAGGTTACTATCTCAATTTATGCACTTCTCTAAATATCTAACATACCAGAATCCTTCTCCTCAAACTCAGATGATTGGGATGTAATTTCATCAGCAAACCGTTGATAAACATCAGATAGGTCTGTGCTCTCGTCTATTACTTTATTAACCGTATTGAAGGATTTGACATCTGCCACATCACTCGTTTGTAATACATACTTCCCGAATACTTCCATGTTCACTTTCAGGGCTCTGTGCACTCGAAGTTTCTCTTCTATTACATCTAGAGTATTTTGCTTGATGTTATCGAAAAACTCTTTAAAGTCGGTATACAATTCTGATGGGCTAAATCTATAGCTGGCAATTCTACATTTGAATGCACTTTTTATAAGTCTCACACCATCAGTGATCGGGATCGATGAATTTGTTCTATGTTGTAATGTCCTTGCGTGGGCAGTCATTCGATTTTTCGGAAGTGAAACATTGCAGCAAGGACATATCATATTCGGAGGTGTACTATCCAATTTAATTTTTTTAGCTTGTGGTCCACTTGTGGAACTGCCACTGCAAACATTTCTCTGATGTCGACGCAAATTGTCCGAACGCGTAAAATTATCACCGCAATCACTACATGTATGCATCTTATTAGACTATATCTTGATCACTGTCTGTCAAGCAACTGTAGCATCGATGATCGAGCCTCCTCGATTTATAGCTAGATACTCAAGGGCATCGTACCCCCACCTCCACTCATTCGCTTATCATGCAAGGCCCGACGTTAGCAAAACACGTTCTTTTGTAAGGCCAAGCTCAAGGCTATCCCCACCCCATTTTAATAACATTCAGGGAGGATCACTATCGATCCTCATAGGAAAATCATACAACTAATTTCAAGGTTATACAAACAACCAATACAAACACTAATAACAAATATTTCACAATCAGTCAATGTGAACTGGAACTCTCAAGGTTACCCAACACCCCATTTAAAAAGCCCCATTAAGATACGATCACTTTTGGAAAGACAACGTTACAAAATGACCTTCAGGCAGGATCAGAACCGGCACCTATAAGAAAACCCCACGTCAATACACCTCATGAAATATGGAAACCAAGGTCATCCCCACCCCATAACAATGACCTTCAGGGAGGATCAGAACCGGCATATCCATACTACTTATGTCCACAGTGGTGCCTTTTTCCTTGCGCTTATCGCAAGCAGCTACGCATATTTCTGCGCACCGCACACCATGACGCAAAGCCAGCATGCGGCAGCGCATACCTTAGCCGGAAGTAGCCATTTTACTTCCCACACCGATAGGTGAGGGGAGTATTGTAATCGCGAAAATTTTCGATTTTGAGATAATACATTTTTTGGGCGTTTTATGATTCTACATAACGAAAATCCACGTCACTCATTTCCGTCGGTCTGTCTGTCTGTCGGTCTGTCGGTCTGTCGGTCTGTCGGTCTGTCGGTCTGTCGGTCTGTCGGTCTGTCGGTCTGTCGGTCTGTCGGTCTGTCGGTCTGTCGGTCTGTCGGTCTGTCGGTCTGTCGGTCTGTCGGTCTGTCGGTCTGTCGGTCTGTCGGTCTGTCGGTCTGTCGGTCTGTCGGTCTGTCGGTCTGTCGGTCTGTCGGTCTGTCGGTCTGTCGGTCTGTCGGTCTGTCGGTCTGTCGGTCTGTCGGTCTGTCGGTCTGTCGGTCTGTCGGTCTGTCGGTCGGTCGGTCCGTCGGTCGGTCGGTCCGTCGGTCCGTCGGTCCGTCGGTCCGTCGGTCCGTCGGTCCGTCGGTCCGTCGGTCCGTCGGTCCGTCGGTCCGTCGGTCCGTCGGTACGTCGGTCCGTCGGTCCGTCGGTCCGTCGGTCCGTCGGTCCGTCGGTCCGCCGGTCCGTCGGTCCGTCGGTCCGTCGGTCCGTCGGTCCGTCGGTCCGTCGGTCGGTCGGTCTGACGGTCTGTCGGTCTGTCGGTCTGTCGGTCTGTCGGTCTGTCGGTCTGTCGGTCTGTCGGTCTGTCGGTCTGTCGGTCTGTCGGTCTGTCGGTCTGTCGGTCTGTCGGTCTGTCGGTCTGTCGGTCTGTCGGTCTGTCGGTCTGTCGGTCTGTCGGTCTGTCGGTCTGTCGGTCTGTCGGTCTGTCGGTCTGTCGGTCTGTCGGTCTGTCGGTCTGTCGGTCTGTCGGTCTGTCGGTCTGTCGGTCTGTCGGTCTGTCGGTCTGTCGGTCTGTCGGTCTGTCGGTCTGTCGGTCTGTCGGTCTGTCGGTCTGTCGGTCTGTCGGTCTGTCGGTCTGTCGGTCTGTCGGTCTGTCGGTCTGTCGGTCTGTCGGTCTGTCGGTCTGTCGGTCTGTCGGTCTGTCGGTCTGTCGGTCTGTCGGTCTGTCGGTCTGTCGGTCTGTCGGTCTGTCGGTCTGTCGGTCTGTCGGTCTGTCGGTCTGTCGGTCTGTCGGTCTGTCGGTCTGTCGGTCTGTCGGTCTGTCGGTCTGTCGGTCTGTCGGTCTGTCGGTCTGTCGGTCTGTCGGTCTGTCGGTCTGTCGGTCTGTCGGTCTGTCGGTCTGTCGGTCTGTCGGTCTGTCGGTCTGTCGGTCTGTCGGTCTGTCGGTCTGTCGGTCTGTCGGTCTGTCGGTCTGTCGGTCTGTCGGTCTGTCGGTCTGTCGGTCTGTCGGTCTGTCGGTCTGTCGGTCTGTCGGTCTGTCGGTCTGTCGGTCTGTCGGTCTGTCGGTCTGTCGGTCTGTCGGTCTGTCGGTCTGTCGGTCTGTCGGTCTGTCGGTCTGTCGGTCTGTCGGTCTGTCGGTCTGTCGGTCTGTCGGTCTGTCGGTCTGTCGGTCTGTCGGTCTGTCGGTCTGTCGGTCTGTCGGTCTGTCGGTCTGTCGGTCTGTCGGTCTGTCGGTCTGTCGGTCTGTCGGTCTGTCGGTCTGTCGGTCTGTCGGTCTGTCGGTCTGTCGGTCTGTCGGTCTGTCGGTCTGTCGGTCTGTCGGTCTGTCGGTCTGTCGGTCTGTCGGTCTGTCGGTCTGTCGGTCTGTCGGTCTGTCGGTCTGTCGGTCTGTCGGTCTGTCGGTCTGTCGGTCTGTCGGTCTGTCGGTCTGTCGGTCTGTCGGTCTGTCGGTCTGTCGGTCTGTCGGTCTGTCGGTCTGTCGGTCTGTCGGTCTGTCGGTCTGTCGGTCTGTCGGTCTGTCGGTCTGTCGGTCTGTCGGTCTGTCGGTCTGTCGGTCTGTCGGTCTGTCGGTCTGTCGGTCTGTCGGTCTGTCGGTCTGTCGGTCTGTCGGTCTGTCGGTCTGTCGGTCTGTCGGTCTGTCGGTCTGTCGGTCTGTCGGTCTGTCGGTCTGTCGGTCTGTCGGTCTGTCGGTCTGTCGGTCTGTCGGTCTGTCGGTCTGTCGGTCTGTCGGTCTGTCGGTCTGTCGGTCTGTCGGTCTGTCGGTCTGTCGGTCTGTCGGTCTGTCGGTCTGTCGGTCTGTCGGTCTGTCGGTCTGTCGGTCTGTCGGTCTGTCGGTCTGTCGGTCTGTCGGTCTGTCGGTCTGTCGGTCTGTCGGTCTGTCGGTCTGTCGGTCTGTCGGTCTGTCGGTCTGTCGGTCTGTCGGTCTGTCGGTCTGTCGGTCTGTCGGTCTGTCGGTCTGTCGGTCTGTCGGTCTGTCGGTCTGTCGGTCTGTCGGTCTGTCGGTCTGTCGGTCTGTCGGTCTGTCGGTCTGTCGGTCTGTCGGTCTGTCGGTCTGTCGGTCTGTCGGTCTGTCGGTCTGTCGGTCTGTCGGTCTGTCGGTCTGTCGGTCTGTCGGTCTGTCGGTCTGTCGGTCTGTCGGTCTGTCGGTCTGTCGGTCTGTCGGTCTGTCGGTCTGTCGGTCTGTCTGTCTGTTTCTCTGTCTGACCATTTCCAGAAGAGTTTCGAACTCGTTTCTGGACATCCTTGTGAAGTTTCTAAAAAAAATATTGTCATTGCCTTCTAGGTCCTTTAAAATTTGGAAACAGCATGTTTTAAAGTAATGCTTAATTCACATTGATCGCTTCGACTTTTTTGTTTAATAACTTGCTTCAACACTAAGTACGCTGCACTTATCCCTCCAAGCAAAATTACGCCAGTTTCATCCATCTTCAAACACACACCAAAGTGAGGCTCAAGTATGGTCAGGCTAAAGGGATGCACCAAAGCGCATGCTATTAGGCATGCGTTAACGCATGTTGAATTGAACATTGAAAGGCAAGTTGAAAGAGAAAGGACACAAGTATGGACATACCTATTGAATTCTACTTTTGCGTCTCTAGTCTACTGACACAGTGATTCGTAGTTATTGCTTCTGCTATAATTACGAAATTTTCAACATTTCTTTTGCATCTCTGCGTACTACTTCTTATCAGTAGTTTTATTTGCTTATTGGTTGCAGAGATCATTTGACGAAAACGCTTAGCATATTTTATGCTTTATTCAACGTAACTCTAGGATTGGCAGTTTATGTTACTGACATAGTTGACGGAAGTCATCCAACCGCTGAGGTAAGCTACATTTTTTTTTCGTTACACATGTCAATGGAAATCTTTCGTAAATATAAATCAAAATCAGTAAATGGAGGATTTGATGCGAGTAAACGTTACTGAAAAAAGAAAAAGTGTACTCCTCGCATCAGTAATCACCTTTTCCCAGAATCATGCATTCTAAGTAGAGATAGGGAGCTAAAATTGATTACCTCCTGGATTCTCACGGTTAAAGTGTTCGCCGCCGTACGTCATACTGGCATTCAGTGCAATGCGTGAAGTAAGAGGAAGATACGTAGACTATTAAGTGCCCCTTTCACCGGTTCCTGATAAGTGTCAGATAGCCTATCTGCCAGATAATGCCATATAAATTATTTGGGTCTATCTGACAGATAGGCTATCTGACACTTATCAGGGACCTGTGAAACCGGCCCTTAGTCTATTCAGTCTACGTATCTCGCGATTTCGCCAATAACATTGCTGACCACGATGTGGAAGAAACATATACTAAATCTTCTTCTTTTAATATCCTTTTTGAACACGAAAACTTTGGACTAATAATGCCATAGCCTTTGACATTATTTAACGTCATACATAGTTGTTTGTGCCTTAGGGTTGTATTCATAGTCGATACTTGAGGACCCCTTAGTCCCTTACGTAAGGCTCCCTTGTGTAATACTCAAGTATTGAAATGTCAACATGACACGATATTTCGTTGAAGTCAAGGCAACTTTGTAGGTTAATTTTGGAGTACGGTGTTGTCAGTTTCTGTGTCATCCAGAAAAATGTCTGGCATAACACCCGATAGATTGACACAGAACAAAAAGAGATAACAGAAAACATCAAAATGCGTAGGCATAGATATAACCATGGCTGACTCTACACTAGGCCGAAGCCTTAGATGTGGCAACGTGGCTTAGCTGTCAAACAGTGGTCCGGTTACCGTAAATTGTTTTATAGTTTCAGAATAATAATTATTACATTTTATATGTATTAAGAGTTCATTTCGGTTGATAAATTAAGAAAAATACTTTTTAGAACTACTACTACTAATACCACTTACATCTGATGTCTGGTTCGTCGTAGTCAAATACTACAAAATAAAAATAAACGCAACCTGTTTCCTGCTGCCACTTCCACTTCCACTTAAATGAACCCTCAATTTACTTTGTAAATTGTCACTTGAGCTAGAAAAATTCACTATTAGGTTACTTTGAAGCCATTCTTGCTGGTCTTGATTCTGCTTCACTATCAAATCCTTTCATAGGTGTGCCCAGATATGTTCTATTAGAACTGTATTTTTCTGTGATATTTCGGAGATCCAGAAAACATTGTAGGTACCACATTGTGCTTTAAAATAGGTCTTATCCTTGGAAATGTTTGTAAATTATTGTCTTTATTCTTATAGATATAACCAGCCCTTAGGAGGAATACCTTTCACCCACTTCTGTTTATGTCCTTTATTGGAAGCACAATTGCTAGTGCAACCTGGTACTACAGACTTTGCAGGCATCTTTTTATCTTTACAGTTTCGTTTGTGCAGGTAAATAATTAGAAACACATTAAAAATCACCTTCCAATCTTATTTTTTACTCTGGAAGAATTACACTAATGACAAAAGCTCGGCCGACTATTCAGTGTTGCCATATTTCAATGCTCCGGCCTAGTGAGTAGAGTCGGCCATGATATAACAAATTGACTTATATTTGAAAAATGACAACGTCGCCAACTGAATCCCGCCATACCATAAATGTTGTCTAGGAAACAGATACAGAAGGAAAGCCAGACTTGAGAGTCCCTCAAGTATCCCTTGAGTGTTACTAAAGGGAACCTCAAGTATTACTCAAGGGACGACTATGAATACTGTCCTTAGCTACATATTTTTTTCTTTCAGATATTTAGTTTGCTGTTAGTATCGGTGGCTTTCATCTATATCCTTTACCTGACCATAGACATAAGACTGTATATGAGAAGAAAAAGAAGTCGCGAAAAATTATTAGAGCAACAGTGGGCTGAGTTAGCAAATGCGGAGAACCAGACCGAAGCTAACCAAGTCCCTCAGGGTTTGGATCTCAATGCTGATTTCAAACATTATTATTGTTTCAATAAAGATAGACATTCCACTAATTTTTATTTGAAAGTTGGTGCAGCAGGTGAGATATTTTTTATAGTTTTGGAGATTTACCAGATTACTTCAAATGAATATAGTTTAAAAAACTAAAAACCACGCTCTTATAGCACTAAACAGTGAAAAATGATCCTTAATATGAGCTGTAAATAATAAACAACGAATAATACTACTATTTTTACAATGATACTAGTACTTTCGTTCATTATTATTCTCAGTTTTTACTAATAATTGTTTTTCACTTAAAAAATAAAAGCGGTTTTGATAGGGGTTTTAAGCTATATTTGTTCACTTCTTGGTTCAGGATAATGAAACAAACCTATAAAATTATTGTATATTCACCGTTTCTTGATAAGTGTAGGTACAAAGTTTAAATTAAATCTGTCGTTTACATCGTTACCTTGCTATAACGAATATCATCAATATTGGCGAAAATTGATGTTCATTCACCATTTCTGAAAAAGCGATGTAGATTATTTGACTGGCTCATTCGTCATTATATCGAATCTTCAAATAAAGTTGACCGTAAAATTATTCAATTCTGACAATCCTCAGTATAACGAGACAAACTTATTGAATAATTATTTGGCCACCGTTTCTTGATAAGTATGCAAAGTTTAAATAAAATCTATTCATTTAAAGTGGGTCAAAATTAAGTCCAAAGGAGACATACTGACAAAAAAAACAAACATGCAGATGACGCTGATAAAAAGACGTCTAGACTAATAATAAATATATAAGAATTTACCAAAAGACACTGTAGTGTAGAAACTTAAACTTTTCTATTTAGCGCAATTCAATTTTAAAATTTGATCATTTTTTCTTATTTTATTCCTTAGGCTTTTGTTTTGGTCACCTTATCCACAGCGGATTGCTTTTGGGCTACCAAATTGTGTTTTTAACCTCCAGTGACCACAAATTTTATGAATGCGCTTCTGTTCCTATATTAGCTTTGGACCTGGTATATCCGATGTACAGCTTCCTGTTGTTATTCTTCATATTCAAGTATTCAAACGTAAGTATCTATTATCCACATTTCGAGCAAAAATGTAAAATTTAAATGAAAAATGTATAACGTTTCGTCAACAGAGACTATTGCTACAATAATTTTTTTGACTTCTCACACGATCTGAGACTAAATTGATACAGCTAATATTCAAAATATTCAAAATTACATATAAGTACATTATTATAAATACACACTGGACTATCACATTATAACACAACAACACTTAAAATGTAAGTTATAGTACGATAAAATTCATCAATACAGTAAAATGCATATTTAGTCAAGTAATTAGATAAACTATTCTCTAAGCTATTAAAGTAAGATGAATTCATTTCTGAATTTGAAATTTTGTTGTAGTATAAATTGCCACAGATATACGTATGTATAATTGTATATGTGAGAGTTTGATACACACTGAACCTTATACTTTCGGAAGTTTTCCAGAAAATGGAAATTTATTTTTATTTCACAGACTATCAAGTGCAAGGAGTAGACGTGGTATTATGCGTTTTTAAGTCAGTCATAGGTTTTCAAAAATTATATCAGAGAACGATATTTCAACAAATACAAAACCATATAGAAAACATGAATGATTCAATTAACCGGACTTCACATTTTCATAGGTGATCGTGAACAAAAACGTAGTATTGGCCAGATTTGGTGTCATGCATTGTCTATCTTCAAGCATCTGCTTTTGGGCATGGACGATTTTTCGTGAAACGCTTGAAGCTATAGCAAATAAAGAATCAAAAAGTGATTTGAAGGATGACAAGCATTCAGAAAATAAACATAATTTGACCAATGAGAAGCCATACGCCCTACCGATGTCTCCATATGATCAAGGTATATGTCCTATTAGTAGAATCATCTCCACTTTCTGAATTACAGAACAAGGAATAACCTTCTGAAAATTGCATTTCAAAAGTTCCAAATTTTCATTAATAATAATCAACGATGAAACATGCAGTATGTCACTATTTATTAGGATAACACATACTTTATAAAAAAACATTATATCAAGTAATTATTTATATTCCTACGAAATGAATAAACTACTAAAAGCAAAAGGGAGGAGGCTGAACAAAAATTAATACAAACTCTTTAAACATATGAATTGAATTGCTCACCTCAACAAAATATGTTTTCCTCATATAGGAATTCGTTTTAACTTTTTTTTTAGGACTTGTTTATGGAACTGGCAACCTTGTGAGTACGAGTGGAGACCAATTCTTTGAAATTATTAAGTGGTCAATAATTGGCATAATTATTATGCCATATAAAATATTTTTTCTAATTTCAGGCGCGCAAATGCTGACGCAGTATGTGAATACTTCTCTTAGAAGATTCACGGAAATATGTGATTACAACGACCAAAGTATGAGGACGATTTACAAAGATTTTTCGCCATATTTATATCCATTTAGTGTGGAATTCAGCATCCTAGTAGGTAACTGAAGTTGCTCATTAAAATATCTTATATCCAGTATAACTTTCAACACTGTGAAGCAAAAAAAAATATTAATTTCTGAGAGTTCAAGGCTCTAGGTTAAAAAGAAACTTTAAATTTAAAATAACGTCTGCAAAAATTCTGGTTTTAGAAATGTTGAGAGTAAGTTTTTAAATTATTATTGAGTATGCCCCAGAATTGTTAGTGGCCTGAGAAATCACTATCCGTTAGTAGTCACTACGTGTCAAGTATGCGTGGAACTGTCTGGGTTCAATTTCTTTCTCCAACTAAAAGTGCCCTGGCACCATCTTTACATCACATTTTTCCAGTTGGTGTGTTATACATGATATGGCAAAACATCGCAATGTGCAACAAGATGGATGAAAAGCACACCACCAGACAATGCCAAACCCCTATACCAATAGGACATGGGGAAACGGAAAGCAATGTTGTTGTGTATATGGATTGTCACTCCTCTCATAGAGGGCTGTTTGGCGGATTTTTTGTTCTGATACTTACTATAGTTAGTAGCATTCTGTTCTTCATCGCTATTTATATGGATGAGAAGCATAAGTGAGTAGATAACTAAGCATTATAAATACATACTGATATATATCTAGACAACTCAAGATTCAGTGCACGATACAACGTATAGAGTTTATAGAATCAAGATTAAATTCGAACCAGAAAATATCGGAAAAAGTCGGCGGCCGGCAGAACTCGAACCCACGACCTTCCGATTTGTACTCCGGCGCTCTCATCAGTTGAGCTACGGCAAAGTTTACGGAATACATATAAGTTGGATCACTCTCTGTCGGCACTTTGAAGAACTCACATCAAAGCGATGCCGCGGCCGCACGCGCCAGTTAGTTTTTGCGTTGGTTTTTGTCCAAGTACGAGGGTCTTTTAGCGGGGATTTGCTAGCGCCAGGGTTTTACGTATATACGAGGGCCATTGAAAGTCTAGGTATTGACAGCCGATTTAGACATACAAATACAAATATAACATATTTATTTTACTAATACACTAATCAATCTCAACTGATTTCACATATTGTAGCTATTTCGTAGATAAATAAAAATTGGTTCAAAGGTGCTGTAGTATTTTTATCTTAATGTTTTGTTTATTTGGCTTATTTTTGACACGACAGCTTAAAAAATTCATGGTAAAGTATATACGAACTCATATGTACAATTTTAAAAGATAATCATGTGGAAATGCTTTACATGAATGTGAATGAATTCTTTTGTACATTTTGCTTTTCCGTGTCATTCTAATTGATAGTGTAGAAACTAAATTTTTAAAGTTATCAATAAAAATATTTCCGAGCTCTAAAAATATAATTTAGAATGTCCCTGGGTGGTATGGTAGCCACCGAATGAATATTTTGTCTCACTATACGCTTTTAGCGCGATATCCTTTAAGTACCTGTGGGTCTTGAATTAATCACTTTAGACCCCAAGTGTGTTAGTTTGTTGGAATTGTTTTATCGGGAGGAACACAGAAAGGCACAAATGTACAGGGTGTCCCATTGATAATTTTGAATCGAATGTCACGTGACCAAAATACCTCATTCGGTAGTACAATGACAAAAAATAGACACAACATCTGCTCTAATTTACATCCCCAAAATTATAATTCTCTACTACTGTCCAGTTCCGACATATTGCTTACCTTAATCGTCGTGAAACACCCTGTATTTATATCCTTTACATTTCAACGTTTACCACAAAATAAGAATGGATCTGGTTGTCATTTTCCATCCGTTAATAAATGTAATTGATAAAATCAAACTTCCGATATTTTTGAGACACTTTATACACTTCGCGTTAAACACGCTCAATCTCTACGTTGCGCCGCCCCGTATCTCCTGGCTGACGTCGGTACACTGTTAGCAGGGAGACGGAGCAAGGGGCAAGTCATTTTGATATTTTTGCGGAGTGATCCAACTTATATGTATTCCGTAAACTTTGGCTACGGCCAACCCGTCAGCTCAACTTCGAAAGCGCCGACTAGAATTACGCGGGAACAGGCCCACGGGCCTGCCCGCCGACGACCATCTCGTGCCATCTTCTGGTACCACCAGCGGCCCGCATCTAAGGCATCAAGGATCTGATGGGTCGCTATATATTGATCTCCGACCCGCGTTTGATCTAGACGTCACGCATCCGGGCTTGCACATATACCTCTATGTACGTGGAATGTTGAATTGTTTTTACTCACTCATTTCCGTCGGTCTGTCTGTCTGTCGGCCTGTCTGTCGGTCTGTTGGTCTGTCGGTCTGTTGGTCTGTCGGTCTGTTGGTCTGTCGGTCTGTTGGTCTGTCGGTCTGTTGGTCTGTCGGTCTGTTGGTCTGTCGGTCTGTTGGTCTGTCGGTCTGTTGGTCTGTCGGTCTGTTGGTCTGTCGGTCTGTCTGTTCGCGCTTTTCTACCCTCGTAATGTTAGCAACCGCTGAATGGATTATGATGAAATTTGGGTACCAATATGGTGTGAGGTATAAGTAGGTAATGCTACCATAATTTTGAAAATCGGTGCAGGGGCAGCGGAGTAATTAGCAAAAAACGAAAAGAATTAAATATCCCTTAAACTTCGTTTTTAGGCGTTTTAGGGGTTCCTGATTATTTTTTACTTTTTTTGGATGGGGGTGAAATTGGGGTGGTTAGAGTATAGGGGGTTGTAAAACTCAAAAATGTGTTCTATTCATAATAGGCTGTCCATTGACCTGTGAAGGAAAGACCTAGCGTCATAATACCCTTTTTTAGGTCCATACGAAAATTGCCTTGCCTATTACAGAAATCAAGGGACTTAGAATTTTCTGATGTATACTCAAGTATTGTTTTAGATCGTTCTGAATTTAGTAACATGGAAAATATGGAATTGATTTTAATGGAATTTAGACACATATTATTACCGTGGCGAGGATGAAAGATGCGTATATGGTTTTTAAAAACCGTGTCAGTGACGGCGCAGCAATAATAAAAAAACTGAAATTATAAAAATAGCTCAAACTTCGTTTTTAAGGAATTTGGGGTTCCCGATCGTTTCGTTTCGTCCAGTTGAAGCTCGCAGAATAAAAATTGTGTCGTTTTAGCTCCTGCGGAGAGATTTAGGAAACTATTTACTAGAGTTTTTGTGTTGGATGTTTTTTGAGGACAGGTGGGCGATGATTTGGTTGCAAGGGGTCTCGGACTATAGCTTCATGCAAAGGGAAAATAATAAAGTGGTATCACTGTTATGTGTGGGAAGTACTGAGTCAATCAACTTGACTTTTTTATTTTCATGCTTTTGTTCTAGACGGCACTTTCGAAGATGAGTTTACAGGGCGACCGTAGCTCAACTGGTGAGAGCTCCGGAGTACCAAACTGGAGGCATTGATTAAAGTATGTGTTAATCAATGCTGGAGGTCATTGGTTCGAGTCCCGCCGGTCGCCGACTTTCCGACATTTTCTGGTACGAATATAAATTGAAAAATTCACATGCGGATGTGAGCATGAAAATAAAAACAATTCAAGAATCAAGTTGTTATTTAACGTCGTCATTTTAGCTATAATTTGAGTACTTAAAAAAATAAGAAGTTACTTCTCCGATTATCTGCTTTTCTAGTGAAGCTTTCTGGCTGTATTTTTCACCGAGTAAAGACTGCTTATTGATTATGATCATAAAATTAATAAACCTGAATATTTAATACAGAAACTTTTTTTATTCATTGCGCTTCACTGATCGTTAATTAAAACCATATCATTTAAAACATAAATTCTTAACTACACCGTTTCGATCATCTCTGTAGCCTTTATCAATGTCCTGCCTGTCGTATGATTGTAACTCTAAGACAAGACCGCATCTAATTCTGGATCGAAGGACAAACTATAATAGCTCATGTTCTGCTTTTGAGATGGAAGCAACTCCAACTACACTGGGTCGCAGTCCACTGAGGAATTAGAATCGCGATTCAAATTTATATAGGCAGATTTCATATTTTATTTATGTTTCCTTACTTAGTAAACAGTGTATATCCTAAGAGATTGGGCCAGTAGGATAAATCACAGAGACACGGCAGGATTAGTTCCGTAATTCTTTGATTTATTTAACCTTTTTTTTTCAGAAACCGGTACGACTTGGGTATAATGCTGAACATAGTAACTTCAGCGATCATTCTAATACTTATGACGGTAGCTTGCATTTTTGGTTATCGACAAATTACGAAATTGGATGTGAACTCGGCATACGATCACTTATTGGATGATGTGCTCTTGTTTATCTGCATACCAGCTTATTTCCTAAATGGAATTTTTAGCATAATTCCCGCTATAATTCATTCAAATATCATTGGAAGCTTCACCATCATTCTTGAGGTAAGGAATAGCTCAGTATATAAATTATATTCAGAGCACAGCGCCATGACCCACACACGTGTGTACTATCCAATTTTGTAGTTTTTATTTATTATAATTTAATACAAACGATAAAATGGTAGGGTTGTATTTTTATCTAATAAAATTTTAGAAATTTCTTACAGTTACTTATAGCTGAAAATGTAATCATGCTTTGGTAGTAGTAGTAGCTGTGGAGCGGGAGCGCCTGGCAAGTAGGCCCTTTTGTCATCCCCGAATATCACGCCTCAAGCTAAGCGCACACTGGGTCGGACGGAGCGGTACGAACGGTACGCACCTTCGGCACTTTTTTTAGCTGACTGCGCTCACTGGGTCGGTCGGTACGGACGGACGGAAGGTCGGACAATGGAGACAAGCCGCCTCGTAATAGGTTTTGTGCTGTTATGTATTGTGAAAACCAAAACGATATGTTGAGTGAAGAAGAGATAATTGTAAGTCTAAATGAATCGCAAGAGATTAGAGCACCACCGTAATTAATTTGGGAACATCCATGCTCGCTTTGCAACCAGTATTGCTCAATTGAAACGGTGGAACGTCTGCACCGAAGCACGTGCAGGCACGCGCCGAAGCGCTGAGTCATCGGTAAGGCCGTTCGGGACGGTCGGGATGCCTAGAAATCTTTCTTTCGGGATTTTCTCGGACGGCGGAAGGTGCGGATGGTCCTGTTCCGACAGTGACGACCCAGTGCGCGCACTCATAGGCAAATCAATGCTAAACATTTTTGAAAAATCCCGTGCGTACCGTACCGTCCGACCCAAGGCTTCAGTCACCAGGTCACCTGCCTGCCACAATGCTGCCACCTAACGCCGCGCCGTTTCATCAGCCTCTCCAGTGTTGCCATTAGTAGCGACTTGTTGCGAAAATAGCGACTTTTCGATTGCGTTGAGACGTAGCGGCGATTTAACAGAACAAACCGATTTGTAGCGACTTTTTTTAGTCTTGGAAATTTATCCTTAGATTCAAATTTTTCACATTTATCTTAATCATTGTTGTTCAAACTATAATGATTTCTATTTTCTTAACCGGAGGCCACTGATTCCTGCTTGTCTATTCTTCTTTTTGCTTTTTCCCAGACTGTCTGTATGTCTTGAAAGTCGCGCACAAAATTGCTGGGATCAAAAGTGAGCCCAAAAATCCATGTTTGGAATTTTTTGATTGAGTAGTTAATTAGTAATTGATTAATAAAAGTAGCCAATCAGACGTGTACTATACAGGGTTACTGGTAACTCGACCACTTTCTTGCAAGAGGCGATAGAGGGACTCAAATGTAATAGATTTAACCCCCATAGGTAATTCCGAAAACCGATAGTTTTCGAGATAATTAACATTTAATGTTTTTCAACCAAATGTCCAAATTTCCACACTAGATCCTAAACTAAGAAAAAAACCTGTTGTTGATTCTGATAATTTTTATGTTTGTATTTAACTAACACATACACAAAGCTAACTTAGTATTAAAATGTTTCAAAATACTAAACAGTTCCAAACTAAATACAAATATAAAAATAATCAAGAAAATTTGTACATTCACCGTGAAAGAAAATTATCTAGCTCAAAAAAATTATACAAGCGGTTAAACAAATCGCTAAAAAAACTTTCCTACCTAATAACCTTTTCAGAAAGATCATAAACAGCAATGAATAAAGATCACCTATTCAAAAAGAACGAGTGGCAGTACAATCATTATTGATAACTCAGTTACATACTAGAATGTTTGCAAATGTGGTCGATGATTTTATCCAAGTAAAACAAATTAAATCCACTCAAAGTTTCTAGAGATCTTGCTCAATGTGTTGCCCTTGATTTCGGATACAAGTACGGATTCGCTTCCTCACTTCGGTTTTTGTAACTCGTGTTCGTTTCATATCCTCCGCCGCATTGATAATTTTTTGCCTTAGTTCGTCAGCAGTATTAACTGCAGTCTCGTAAAAAACCAGAGGTGTCAGACGTAAAAAACAAGAGGTGTCAGATCTGGGCTCCGCGCAGGCCATGGGATGGGTTCACACCTCCCCATCCATTTGTTCGGGTATGTGTTGTTCAACAACTGCCGAATTGTGATACGGTAAATGTGCTGGACAACCATCATGCTAGAATATCATGTTGTTGATGATTCTGTATTATGTTGATAAATTTTTTTAAATACTTACTTGTGGTTATACTGTCATTCTTGTCCTTGGAATAGGCCACCAGATAAGGAAGTTTTTAAAATAATTTGTTTGACTGGTTGTCTATCTTTTTTTGAGCTAGACAATTTTCTTTCACGGTGAACGTAAAAATTTTATTCTTTATTTTTTAAATAATTGTATGTAGTTTGAAACTGTTTAGTATTTTTACACATTTAAATACTAAATTAGATTTGCGTATGTGTCAGCAAAAACTAAATTGGAAATTACTAAAATCAACAGCAGGGTTTTTTCTAAATTTGGGATGTAGTGTCGAAATTTGGACATATCGTTGAAAAACATTAAATGTTAATTATCTCGAAAACTATCGGTTTTCAGAATTACGTATGGGGGGTTAAATCTATTGCATTTGAGTCCTTCTATCACTTCCTGCAGGAAAGTGGTCGAGTTACCAGTAACCCTGTATATACAGTGAGTGTGGAAGCAGTAGGTGATGTGAGGCATAGGCGTAGTTAGGTGGGGGCTTGGGGGGCTTAGCCCCCTTAAAAATTAAATTAGCCCCCCCAAAAATCCAAATAATATTTATTCTGTTAACTTTATTGTATCTAGGCAGGGACTTGAGCCATGCCTGGACCAGGGATTTAAGCCCCCCTAGATTCAGGGACTTAACTACGCCTGACTCGCGGTGAACAAATTTCCAGATTCACGACCACGGTGAATTGCGCGGAAGAATGCATTGTAGTCTGGATAATAATTGGGATTCGTGAACCACTCATCACGATAAAGGCATGAGCCGCCTCAGCGCTACGGTTACACTTTTCGTAAAGAATGATCTACTGATTAAACTGTCTCTGCGAGTGTCGCTCTCACGTCTCCCACTGCTTCCACACTGACTCTTTACTCTCTATGTAGTACGTGCCTGCCTGATTGCCTATTCTCATTAATTAAATACTTAAAAAATTCCAAACATGAATTTTTAATTAAACGTAAAATTCAGGCACGTATACCGAGGCGGTTAGTAGCGAATTTCAATCTGATCTGCCTGGCAACATTGAGCCTCTCCACAAGCCATACATACCGGAATCTTCTTCAATTCCTGGTGATATATGCCACCTGAGCGTACAGTGCCCCGTCATAACACCCACGAGGTTTTTGATTTCTCATCGCTCTTGGTTCCGTAGCCATGCTGAAGTAGTTGTGTTCAGCCTGGCTATAAAATCCTTGGCTTGTCTGCATCCCTCACTCGAAGGTTAACCCTTGTATGAAGATATTGTTAATATTGGTATCAAATAGGAAAATTTCACATTAACTTCATTAGCCTCTCCTGCCATTTCAACTGAGCCGCTTGGTATGGCCTCCAGTTTCCTTTCCTCTTATTAGTAACAGCAACCATAGTCCACAAATGAAACTTCTGCTTCTATGTATCGTTCACCCACTTTTTGAGGGCTGAAGTTACCTGCTGCTTATTTAAATTAACGGGCTCCGGGCCAACAAACTGTCCTCCGGAGCCGAATCGGACCAGCCTATCTACCTCCTCGTTACCAGAGAAATAAACCCCTGTATGATCCGGGTGTCACAGCAAGGTAACTTCCTTCAGTCATGCCAGCTCTTCCAGTCTCTCCTAAACCAGGGGTGCCCTGGTTCTGGGCCCGCAGATGACTTTCAGTGCCACCTGAATGTCAAAGCAGATGTATAAACCTTCTTCTCCGGAGGCTTTCTCACCTCCTCATTGCATGCAGCTATGCTGCTTCGAAAATCGTGGTGTTCATGTCTAGAGAGTAACTCACCCGTACTCCTTGATGTTCCACATAATTACATCCCTGCTTCTGAGACCTGTCCACTAGCTAGACGGGAGCCGTCCGTGTAGCATAACAATGCCTTTCTGGAAAACTGAAGCTCCCCTCTTTTCCACTGCTCGATACTGGGAATGATCAAACTGAAAGATTTGTCCAACCTTGAGAGATGGTTTGTCTCGACAATCATGTAGGCAGAGGTAAGCAATGCTTCTTCCGCCAACTTGGCTATCATTGCTAATAATCCGCCAATTACCCGAGTCCCATGTATTCTCAGATGTGCTGTAATCCTAATGCAGCGTGGCACCGTCGGTAGTTCGAGCAGGACCTCCAGTGCTACAGCTGGAGTCGACCTCATTGGTCTTGTGTTGCCCATGCAGGCAATGATAGAGATGTATATCCACTGCAGAATGTTGGGGTTTAATCCCCATGCTCTTTCCTACTGCCCACCGCAGCTGCCAGAAGGTCGCATGTTGACACGAGTCTGTCAAGAGATGCGACCTACTACTGTTACTTACTAGACCTATTTGTCGATATTTCTGTGCCTACAATGAACCGAAAGTATTAACAAGCAGCTGAGTATAGCATTACGTCAGATTTTTAGAGGGAGCCAGGTTGGTTTTAAGAGGACTAATATTTATATTAGTGCTCCGAAGCACTCTCTAAAGCTTCTGGACACTATCCAGAAAAGAGCAATTAGATTAATCGATATGCCTAACCTCACAAAGGACCTCCACAGCCTGGAACATCGAAGGAGGGTGGCTGACCTATCCCTGTTTTACAGATTCTATCACGGAAGATGTTCGAATGAGCTCAGATAATAACACCACAGGCCGTCCGAACCAGGAAAACTAGAGAAGCTCTGCGAGCTCATCCTTACCAGGTCGAGGTCCTTACTCCCCGAATCCTTGAGCTAGTCTCCTCCAGCATTCCCCACATAGCACTGGATACTCTATGAATATTCTTTAAATCTCCTATATGGTCGATGAATATTCAGTAGAATCATAGAGTATTCGTTATTTCTTTTGATTATTCTGGATTATTAACATAATATTCTTTATAGAATATTATTATTTTATCCACTTAGGATAATCAGTGATTATTCGTTTAACGTCTGAATTATTCCAGCATATACCAGTAATATTCTTCATAGAATAGTATTTTTATAATCTACTAAGAACAAGATGTAGCTATTTTCTGACGAACATTTAGTAATATTTGTAATAGAAATATCTGTATGTAGGCAAATATTCAATAATGAGGTATTATTAATTTATATTTGCACGTTTCTCAGTGAATTAAAAAACCTTCATTCGTTTTGCGTTCATCCTAAATATACCTAATAAGTATTATGTGCAATTTTCAAAAGTTTATTTGTCATTAGCCATTGCCAGCAATACAGATACGGCATCCACCGACGATAAAGTGACAGCATCTTGTGCTGATGTATGTATGTGGTGTCGTCAGTTGTCAATCTTGTCTGGTTGTCACTCGCTTGACTCGCTTCAAATGTTCTGTCATTCTGTGCTTCAACATGTGGATGTCGGCATTTCAGCAATTCACGAATTCACGAGTTTTATTCCTGAAAGGCCTGCATTTATACCCCATTTTGTACAATAAAGTTGCTGGTTGTTATAAAGTGTGTGACAGTGTTCCAAATTATGGTCACCTACTATGGTGTAAGGTTCATTATATAATGTGAGTAGAATTTTGAGGTTAAATGCAACATGTTTACATTTTTACACTCTATTTAGGCATCTGGACTGAGATGTCTAACCACTTAACTTTTGTGACCACCTGCCACTAGTAGGTGCCATTATTTTTGGAACAGTATCCATAATTCCCTAAAAGTGTTTCGTATATGAGGTAATTTAGACAAATGTTCCTAGACTATTCAAAAACATTCTACCACGATTGTTCATGTAATATCCGTGCGGAATATTCGGCGGAATATTCTAGGAATATAGCGTGTTTTTCCCATTTCGAACGTTTACAGAATATTCTGTAAATATTCTAATTATCCATGGAATTTTTCCAGAATATTCATAATATCTGTAGTGAATGTGAACAGAATATTCTCATATCATCCGGTGCTATGTGGGTCCTTCTTTTGGAGAACTTCGACGCTGTGGAATCAGCTGCCGGGAATTTGTTTCCCGACGGCTACAACCTGCAGCGTTTCACATCTAACGTGAACCGACATTTATCCTCTCGCAGCGCTTCTACAGCGCCATAGGCTTTCAGCCTTTGTGGGAGGGTGACCATAAAAAAATGTGAATTTTGTATCACTGCCACGGCTCAACAAACAATCAGCTGTCTTACTCAAGGTCTGAGGATGCTTTGCGCCGATCCCTTTGCGCATCGACATTTTGTGTAAGATTGATTCTGATTTAAACAGCGGCGGCACGGCAGGGTCATGGCTATCTGCATAGAATATGAGTATACAGATAAAATATATAGATCTCAGCGCAAACCTAATACTTTATGGGAGGTAATAAACATTAAGAACAACATAATCTTTATGTTGCCCTTAATGCTTACCTTCCTTTTACACCGCATGGGTTGAGTATTATTTCTTAATTCTGCACTGTTGTATACTTTTTTCTACTCCGCCCTGTTAGGGCGAATGAAACTACCCCAAAATGGCATCGCTGACATCAGATATTTGCAACATGTCATCACAAAGGAACCGATTGTGAGTAAGAGTCTGTGGAGTAAGACAGCTGATGATTGTTTGTTGAGCCGTGTCACTGCAATGCGAACATTTAAACATTTCCTTCTAGTTTTTCATGGTCTGCAAG
The DNA here is from genome assembly GCA_951848785.1 of Callosobruchus maculatus. Lineage (NCBI taxonomy): Eukaryota > Metazoa > Arthropoda > Insecta > Coleoptera > Chrysomelidae > Callosobruchus > Callosobruchus maculatus. The sequence goes on from CATOUR010000059.1 coordinate 13,928,187, forward strand.
CTTTGCGATAGAGGGAGAGACTTAATTATGATTCACCTTGATTGCTCAAATAAACTTAATATTACTTATTATTATTAATATTAATATTTTATTTTTATTTTCAGGTGTTCCAAGTCCTTATCCAAACGCTGTTCATCTTGGACGGTGTTCGTCGTTCCAGCAATACGAAACAACTTCGCAAAAAGAAACCAGGTCGCGAGCTAGTCACATTCCTCATAATTTCGAATATTTCCTTATGGCTAATGCAAACATTCGAGGTCAAAAGCCACGAGATGCAGGACAATAGGCACGAGTTCTATGGCAAAGAACTCTGGATCATCCTTGGTCACATGTGTTTACCGCTCATGATGTTCTATAGGTTTCATTCTTCGGTTTGCTTTGGTGATATTTGGAAGTATGCGTACGAACCTTCTGGACACTAATTCCTACCATAGCGGAGATATAATTTCATGTTGTTTTATAAAAGCAGTCAAAGCCGCTTTATGGTACACGCACATAAATCTACATCGGACGGACGGTACGGATCGGAGAAAAATACTACTATGAAATTTAATGGACCAGCGCGTGCCATGCGTGCCGATACCGACGTACATGCGATGCTGATCGGAGATTGCCGAGGCACTGTCGGCATTTTGCAAGTATCTACTTACCATCAACCTTTCTTTTGCTCTAATAGGCTGGCGAGATGGACATTTTCCTTCAGTAATGGCTTCTCTTATGGCCTCCAGTAGAGAATGGAATTTAAAACGCGTCTTTCTGAAGTAATTGAAGAAAAACTGCCCTTCTCTGACATACTTCATGAACCCACACCCGTCTATACGCTCTCTACATTTTTGAAAATTTTCTTCTTCCAAAACAACTGCCAACTCGTCACCGTTCGAAGACATATTTGCAACTGCCTTCCAATTCTTCCGTCGATTCCGATCAGATATGTGCGATACCATAATAAAAAATCCGTACCGTACCGGCCGTTCCATCCGTCCTGTCCGTCCGATGCCGGTATATGTGCGCGTACCTTTACAGTTTGCAATTTTCATTGCCAGCAATTCTGCTGCTGTGCATTAATTCTCCAATTAATGTAGTCACAATTCTGGTAACATTCTTGGTAATTTCAGGGTTATAAACCGCAAACAAAATCCCTATTATAGGTTAGAATGTCAATGGTTAGGATATCTAAAGTTCCATTTTTCTGGTTGGTCTGCTTGAATGACAAAATTGTGCAATGAAAATTGCAGATTATAAAACAGTCCGCAATAATTGCAGCCCTAGCCAACGCCGACGCCGCAACGAAATTGCCGTCAACGAAAATTGCAAACTGTAACGACAACTGAGACTGCGCTTAACATCATATATGAAGTTGTGAAGTATCATATATGTTTAGAAGTGTAGTCTTACAGTCATTCGCCCTACAATTGGTGTCAATATCAAACCGTTATTCTAAAAATAGGAGTATAACTTTTCAGCTTCTACCAAAAATAAAACATTTTTATTGCCGCATGGTGTATTTTGCGGCTTTCATTACTGTCCAAAATAATGTGCATGTAGAAATACATATATCAGACTTATTCGGGAAGACTGTACATTAGATGTACAGTCCATTTCACGTGAGAAGATAACCAGTGACGTCACACAATTGATGACGTACCGGTGCGAACAATATGGCGGAAGTCATTGTTTATCGCACCTACAAGGTGAGTTTTTAGTATCGGCTCGGTCGATAACTCCACTACTGTAGAAGATAGCAAAAAAAATTGTATATAAAAATTGTAGCCACGGATATGCTCCTTGCTCAGAAAATATTTTGATTTATATAGGGTGATCCATAACTACGTGGTGATGCAAACATGCATTTTTTTAAATGAGACACCCCATATATTATTCCATATTCAAATTCTACTAATGATTTCCGTTCTTCCAATATAGGATATTGTTACATTATACAGGGTGTTTCAAAAGTTATGACCATTTTTGTATCCAAATCACGGTCAAATGAACGTACTGTATATCAAAAAGTAATTAATCAAAAATTATTTTTTTACATGAGAAGATTAGAAATATCCTCTAGTTTTGAAATACGTTATAAAAAAATCCCGCAACGCATATTCGTATACAGGGTGAGAATGCAAAATCTAGATTTTCTCTCTTTTTTTAAATGTAACCCCCAATATTTTATTATACCAAAGAATTGCTTTCAATATGCTCTTTCATCTTTGTATAGCGCTTATTATGGCTGCATTCATTAGTTTCTGAGATATTTCGATTTTTCTACAAATTTTAAATATACCTTCTATTTCTTTAATAAAATTTATTTATTTTGAGAAAATACTACCAAATTTTGTTTTTGCTTAACAAACAACTAAAATATAAGGCGATAATAATACTTGATCAAGTCACAACACTGAACTAACGAGATAATATAGGTCAAGTGTGCTGAGGAAACAATTTTATAGACGTCATGCATAATTATCAAGCAGATGTATCAGGTAGGCTGTGAAATATGAAACGACACAGTCCAAATAAAACGATTCTTCAATCTTTCCAACGCATTAGTTTTAGAGTGCCTCCGTTCTGGATATTGCTATTCATAGTTGATATATTCTAGAGGCAAGTAGACAATTTCTCAAAGATTCTCCTAAATACCCTCAATGGAAAAATTAATTTTCAAAGCTAGTTTTTCACACAATACGGAATGGTTATGAAAACTGTCAATTTTTCAAAGCCTACCTGATAAAACTACTTGATAATTATGCATGACGCCTGCAAAATTGTTTCCTCAGCATACTTGACTTTATTATCTCGATGATTTAGCGTTTTGACTTCATCAAATACTATCAAGACGTTATAATTTAGTTGTTCGTTAAATAAAAAACAAATCAGATAGTACTTTCTCAAAATAAATAAATTTCAGTACACAAAAAGAGGCTATATTTTAAATTTACCCAAAAATCGAAATATCTCGGAAACTGATGGACGTAGGTACAACAAGTGCTATACAAAGATGAAAGAGCATATTAAAAGCAATTCTTTGGGATAATAAAATGTTGGGGGTTACATTTGAAAAAAAAGAGAAAATTTGGATTTGGCATTCTACATCACCCTGTATACGAATATACGTCTCGGGCTTCTTTTATAGCCGATGTTAAAACTAGAGGATATTTTTAATCTTCTCATGTAAAAAAATAATTTTTGATTCATTACTTTTTGATATACAGTACGTTCATTTGTCCGCGATTTGGATATAAAAATGGTCATAACTTTTGAAACACCCTGTATAATGTAACAATGCCCTATATCGGAAGAACGGAAATCATTGGTAGAATCTGAATATGGAATAATATATAGGGTGTCTCATTTAAAAAAATGCATGTTTGCATCACCACGTAGTTATGGATCACCCTGTATAAATCTAAATATTTTCTGAGCAAGGAGCATATCCGTGGCTACAACTTTTATATACAACTTTTTTCGCTATCTTCTATAGTAGTGGAGTTATCAACCGAGCCGATACTAAAAACCCACCCTGTATGTAACTAAGACGTCACTGTTATCTTCTTACGTGAAATGGGCTGCATAACAGTTCGCATCAAATATACTTGGTTTTAAAGAAATATATTGGATTTTTTGTTGTATACCTATCCATATTTGATGACAGTCGATATTGTAATATTAAGCAATAGTTTCAAAAGGATCAAATTATAGTTGATTATTTGATCGTTTTGGAATCATTGCTGGAAAAGGTATAGATAGAATGTTTGACACTTTTTAATAAATGAAAACAAGAATTGAAAATAGTAAATTTATGTCTTTATTAATTCAACACGTTTTACGATATAAAAAACAAGTAATAAATGACCATACATGCAAAGAGGTAATAGTTAGATTGTTTTCTAGTATGAAAACAAAAAAGGAAGAACTATTTTTCACTATTTGGTCAATATTTCATCAAACGCTGATATCGCACAGCAAAGAAATCCTGTTTTAACTAACTTCACAAATTAAGTTTCATGGAGTTCTTGTTATTACTGTCGTACATATTCTAAGTTGCGCAATATATTGATATCAAATATAACATCAACAATTATTGAGAGAAACAAACACAAATCATATAGAGTAATATCGTATTCTGAACACAAATACACCTCACATCAAGTATAGACTATACTAACTCTGCTTTTCCAACAAGCTGAGGTACTGTTTGAGAAAGGCTTCCTCTTCGACGAGATCGATATCCAAGTAATCATCCTCTGTTGTGGTGATGTCCTCTTTCAATCTCTTGTAAGCCTCATTCTTGCTTTTCTCCTCTTGTTGGCGCTTCTTTATCCTATCCACGCTCTCACAGGTGATGAGGTCTGACAGATCACCACTGACAATACCGTCGTTGGCTAAGAGTTCTTCTATTGCTTTTGTTATGTCGCCTAAATAATGAGGAAAAGAACGTTGAGGTGAGGTTACAAGTCACAAATAATGAGCAGAATGACAAGAATTAGAATGAAAAATAGCCTAATATAGCATTTTACCAGTATTATATATGCACACAATTCATTGTCAATAAATAGTTCAGGATTTTGCGCATAAAGATCGTGTTTGTCAACAGGTTTCAGATGTCATAACAGTCGATGTCAACAACACACTGTGTAGATTATTGTTCTACGAGGCCACAAAACAGGTGGTGAAATGGCAGCAAACAAACAGCTGTCTTTTAGTATATATTTTGTGACTTAGACTTGTAATAATTGTTATTATTCCATAATTGTTAATCCTCATATTTTTACTAGGTGTGGAGGGAAATACTGAATTAGTAGCAACATCTTTGTGTTGATACCACCGACGTTGATACATACACAAATACAATGTAGTCAGTGTTGCCACTGCTATCCCGTTCGGGGTAGATCTACCCCTTTTGAATAAAATCTCGCTCTCTCGCTCCCCCTCAATCATTTCTACCCCGCTCCCAAAATATCAGCTAATAAAATAGTAGTTACTACATAAAAAACCGTTCCATTGACTCTTATAAACAGAAGGGAATAAAAGAGTGGGTACAAGAAAGATGAAGATATATAGTTTTCTGTATGATTGCCGTTGTCATAATAAGGCATTTCAAGACTATTCTTGAAATAGAATGTAGAATAGATATTTCTTATAAATATATATTATTGAGTTCTTAATTTCTTATAGTGTCATATAAACTATGAATTATCAGCGCACGAGTTGCACAAATCCATTTTTTTGGGTCTGCCGTAACCGACCATTTTTTGAAAATAAATCAGCGCCATCTAGTAAACATACTAATCACAACAAACAAATTTATTTTGGTCATGGTAAGGTAGCCCAACAGATTTCTGTAAGTCCCAACATCAAACCTGCTCTTAGACTTAGAGGAATGTTTAGGTTTATACAAACAAAAAATTTACGCATATCTTAAATGAAAAATGTTGGAAATATTAGATGTTATTTAATCTACCCCTCATCCACCCAATTCTACCCCCCTGTTTCACGGCAACCTACCCCGGAAAAAAAGTGCTTGTGGCAACACTGAATGTAGTGCCTTTCTCTGTTTACCTATACCAAGTCACACGGAAAATTCAAATATTTCCTTGTATTCTCAGTATGTCCCAAAAATCCAAGAAAGCATACTCCACTTGACAAATGACGTACATACCTTTGAACTTGCTGAGCGCTAATCTAGCCATCCTAGAGTCAAAGCCTGCTTGTTCTAGCTCGGGAATCAGAGCCTCGACAATATCGCTGATTTCGTGATGCTGCATACTGCTGCTCTGTCCGGCGGCACCGATTTCTTGCATGTGTTGTACTGCGTCGGAAATGATGTTGTTACAGTACTTAAGTGCCTGTCTAGCTTCTTCTTTGCCATAGCCCATGTCTACAAGAGCTTTCACGAACCGCGGGTCAACGTACTGTTTGCCATCGCGGCACAGCCCCAATTTCTTCCTTTCTCTGATGAAGAACAGAACATATTACACGAAACGTATCTTTTTGGCCCTCTTTAAAAACCAGATAAGCTGACCAGCATTGAATTTACGTTAATAATATGTTAATTATATACATAGGTAATCAAATGAACTGTTCTCATATTTTTTTGTGTGTTCTGTGCCTGGTAGTTTTACCACGCCCCCTAAGTCCCCTGATCTTACGATGATTTGTGTTTGTGTCTTTTGAGTCTTTTTAGAATAAATACTTAGTACTGACTTATCTAATTCTGCTTCTGCTTTTGCTTTTTTCCTGCTCTGAGCCCTTTTCTCCCTATTCTCGTTTATGTAATTGGCAGCTAAGTTGACATCACCATTGGTTGCTCTTAACCCTAAAGTAGCCTCTGTTGGTGTATAGCCTTAAAAAGGGTTATGATAGAATCCATTCGTCAAGTCTTTAAAACAATTATTCACCTAATTCAATCAATGAGATGACACTCTGTTCATCAACTTTCAAGGAATTGATTTCACTTTCAACTTTTCTCAGGAGATTAACTGCTTCACTCCTTTTATTTTGATGGTACAGAACTATGGCTTGTAATAAATGCAGTCTCATCAGAAGGGCAGCTTCATTGCCTGTATCAACAAATACACATCCGTATCATCTTTTTTTACAATAAGATTGCAATAAATAAGAATTGTATTGTACACATTGTAAAAATATTTTGTATGGTTTCTTTTATATCATAAAATATTGTTCAAAAATTCATAGACATTTTGGCATATTGGAAAAAAGTTACAAAAACTATTGGCATCTGCATACTGTACTATGCATACTGAACTCAAGAAAAGGATAGCATAGTCCTATTATATGGTTGTCACTTCTTGATCTTATTATCTTTTAAGAGTAATAATAATCAGTCTGTTCAAATTATAGGTTAAGGCTGATGATGGCCTTACTGTGACACACCAATTTTGAGAACTATTTTATAAAAAAAATCAATACATGTACCACATCCTATTTCCATGTTAATTTATAATCTCAGATTACCAGTATTGTCCAAAACTCACCTGGAGTTCCTTTAACAGCTATAACTCTTTCCAAATTTGCTCCATAAGTTTCAATGAACTTTTTTTCACATGCACTCAATCTTTGTTGTGCTTCTGGTAGATGTGCAACACTCTCCAAGCACAGATAGCACCATGCAATGTCCAAATCTAAAAGAGCATAGTTATCTACTGTGTTTAAGAGTTGGGAGTTGCATAGCCTGAAATAAAAAAAATGGTCAATAAACTGGTCTAACACATAATTTAGAATTAATTCAAAATATATGCCTAGATCAACAAGAAACAGGCCAGCAGTCACTTTCTGCCTTCTGAAATTAGAATCACATTGACTTCGCCAGCAACTAGAAAAAATAGCTTGCAGAACCTAGGAATTAATGCTTATGTTCTACATAAGAAAATTGGTCAGTAAATAATTATTTATTTAAATAGATCATATGGAACAAATATAACATATTAAGGGATATACACGTATATAGATCAGAATAAGAGAAATCGAAAAGAAAATATTGCTAGTGCATACAATCTTTATCAGTTGTAAAATTATGTCAAATATTAATAGGTGAGCACCCTAATGTAGTATTTTACCATATTACCTATACTCTTCATCAGCTTCTAGAAAATATATCAAGGCTGTAGTATAATCTTTCTTTTTTAATGCAGATTTTCCTTTCTCTTGTAACATCATTGCAACAACTAGGGCTTTTTTTTCATGAGGTGGAATTTTCACCACATTCCCAAATTGATCCTCTAGCTGAAACAGTACATACCTACATGTTCAGAAGCGTTAAAGTATTTAAGAAACAGATATTTTGCTAATGTAGTATATCCTCTTTACCAATATCACCTCTTCTCTATGGCATGCCAAAGTCTTCAGGGGCCCCCCTGCAAATTTTTTCATGGAGCCCCCTCTACATAAAAAATATACTGCCTATACTGAGTGATAATGAAACAACTGTCTAAGGTGATATTTCATTATTTATAGATAGAAAACAATTTGGTGTGACCTCAACTTTATATTTTGACTTTTTCCTTTGAGGTTTTGAAGAATAAGAATTCATAGACCTTACATACAATATGATGATTATATTATACATTGATTAATGGCACAGATATGCGTCGCATCAGTGTAAGGTTGCCACTTGTTCTAGTCATTCTGGATTCTACATTTGCCCACATTGTTGTGTTGTCAAAATATAATTATTTAATTTTATTATGGAAGATTATTATAGACATATTCTGCTACCATGAAATTAAGTATCAGTATTATATGTAAAATGCTAGTTGAGCCTAAGTGGGGGCCCTCTGAATGCCCCGGGCCCCCCCTGTGCACTGCAGACCCTTTCAGACCGCCACTGATAATTATTATTAGCTATAACACAGACTGTTGCTATGCATAAAAAATACAGTGAGAAAAATACATGTAATTTTAAGGACATAATGATATGCTATTATAATGAATCAGAATAGTTATATCAGAATAATGGTTAAACTGATTATTCATTCAACCATTATACTTATCTTATCTTAGAGGAAATATGTGAGACTGTCAATTGAATGCATAATAAGCATTATGGTTATCAAATTGATATTTATATGTAGACATACCTGCATATATTCATTATCTAGGGCCAAAAGCCTTGAATCAGATTTTGTATTTTCCAAATCTTTTATTTTATTTTCCTTAGCAGCAATCTCTGTTTCACATTCATTGAGTAATATTGCTATGATGAGCTGTCCATTTTTCACATTTTGGTTAGAAAGAGGCTCATTGTTTTTCAAAACTTTACCTGTGCTTATTAGTTTAACCCTAGAATATAACCCAAGAATATTAAGACATAGGTATATTTAATTTAAGTTGATGTTACCTATCAACTGATGTATTTATATCTTGTCTAAGAGCATTTTTTAAATCACTAGCTGTAGCTGACAAACGAATCTCCTTTGATATAATTCTAGGAGGAGAGTTTTGATGCAGAATCTTGATTTTTAAAGTTGCTAGTCCAGATTCCTCATAAAGGCTTTTGCATTTGAGATTCTCTAAAGCATGGTTTTGCAATTCTTTTATTACATTATAACACAATTCATAAGGCATTTTGAGTATTGAAGCATACTCGGTGGCTAGACTCTAAAAACAGAAAATTTACTTTAGTAGTTTTGAACTTTTTGAACGTTTCTATTTGATTATTTGAACACACCAATGTTGTCTACAGATAAAATCTTACCGAAATGTGTTCCTCTGAAGGCTTATTTTCTGATGTATAATAGGGAGATAACCACAACTTGATATCATCTTTTCTAAGTTTATCCCTTATCTGCAACAACAAATCTTCTTTCTCTTGGTGGGAATTCATCCTTTCTTTGTACTTCTAACACATTATTTGCTGACAAACCAAATGTATTCTGCGTCTCATTTTAAATTTACCTGGGTGCCTTTGTTTGTTTTGCTTTGTCACGTTGACATAAGCCATTCGGTCATTTGACAGCGTAGTTGTCAAAAATCATATGTAACTAGTAGAGGTGGGCTATTCGAGGTCGATGTTTTCGTGATACCCATAAATGTGCTAATAAGGACAATTTTGAACCGGAGTACATTTGACGTAATCTTACAGAAGGCCTTTACGGAAACACTGATCTGGATCCGGACAGTTTAGTCATATGTCAAACAGCTGTCAAGTGGGACTTACGATTTCATGAGGGCTGTTCCAAATTAGGGTACTATCACCGTCCCAGAACTGATTTTATCGTGCCCCGCCCATTTTACAGTTCTAAAAACGGTGATTGGTTGGTCCGCCAGCGTACCAACCAATCATCCATTCTAGAATCACAAAATGGGCGGGGCATGATGAAATCAGTTCTGGGACGGTGATAGTACCGTAATTTGGAACAGCCCTCATGAAATCGTAAGTCCCACTTGACAGCTGTTTGACATATGACTAAACTATCTGGATCCAGATCAGTGTTTCCGTAAAGGCCTAGAATGTATTTTTGGACTATCAAAAGGGTTATCCAAATCGTTGTACAACACACGATGTTGGAATGAGTGTAACAAAGGACTTAAGTGCAACAGAGCATACTGCAACCAACATGCACTTTCTTTATGATGCAGTCCTTTAGCTAAAGGCGGACTAGGAGGCTTAAAATTTCAGAACGGTAAAGTTAAATGAGGTTTCATGGGCCTCGACATGTAAAAACAGAACCAAAGGTCAATAGATACAAAGTCATATACTATCGACCTTCGAATTAATTCGAAGCATGGCCGTCTCTACTCACAAGGCCAGAGCATTGAAATATGGCAACGTTGGAGATCAGGCCGTGTTTCATTATAGCATGGCCAACATTAAACATAAACATATAGCTTATTAATAGATCTTTTACCTATTACCTGCACTCCTACATAAACGAAATTGTGAAAAGATGCCTCCAAAGTGCGTAGTACCAGGTTGCACTAGCAATTATGCTTCTAATCAAGAAGGATATATTACGGTGTTCAGGTTTCCGCGAGACGACCATTTGAAACAAGAGTGGGTGAAAAGTATTCCTCGTAAAGACTGGTTACCATCTCAAAATTCAGTAGTGTGTATTAAACATTTCCATGACGGTGATATATCTTTCAGTGATGTGTATACGGTGTATAGTGTATAGTGAAAAGGCAGGAAGACCAACAAGAAGAATGGCTTGAGAGTGACCTGATACTAAATTTTTCAAGCTTATGTGAAAATTTCCAGGAGTGGCAGCAGGAAACAGGTTGTATTTATTTTTATTTGGTAGTGTTTGATCATGATAAACCAGATATCAGGTGTAGTATCAAAATATTAGAATCAATGAAGGTAGAGGTTCGCATTAATCATAATTTGTTGGTGAAAGATGATTTGAGTTGGATTTTACCACTGTCATTACAATATCCCGTTGGTCACAAATAGAAATTATTTTGACACGCTACTCAGAGGATCATAGTGAAAGTCTTAGTTTGAATGCAACACTAAAACAATTTTAATTCTATTGTACAAATACTAAAAAATAAGCTTATGCAGAATGATGAGAATGAAAAAGTAGAACAAATTGACTTCTTGGCAGAAGAATTCAATATACTATTTTCAAATCATAATAGATTTTCTGCCGATTTAATATTAAAGTCATTTCTTTTATATGTTCACTCAAAAAAAGTTTACAGTATTGTGGGGGAGAATAAATTGCTAACTTTGCCACATCCCAAATATTTAACAAAACTTTGCGGTTCTCTAAAAATTGTACCTGACAATGACAAATTGATGAAACATACATTAAAGAAACGTTGGACTACAAGAATGGTAATTTAGTTGGTTTTGCTGAAAATGATATATATTATCCCAAGCTAAAACGGTACAACCATTTTTGATATCCTCTGTATTTGATGGTAGTATGAAGGAAGTTGTTTCACTTCAACCTGTAAGAAATATTAGTGGGGATCAGTTACATGAAAAAGGTTTTATCTATTTTGAAAGTTTTGCTTGGCTATGGTTTTATTGTAGTTGCTGTAGTTACCGATAATGTTAGAGTGAATCAAAATATGTTAATGAACTTACAGAGGGTTCAGCTGATAAACATTACTTTCATTTAAGTCCAGACTATCCAACGTTTGTAATGTTTGATACAGTTCATCTTCTGAAGAATATTCGAAGTAATTGGCTAAATTTTAAAAATATTACGAAAACCTTCATATTTCCTAATTTTGATAACAACAAGCTGGTAAGGAAAGCAAATTTTGTAGATATCAGAAACTTCTATAAAGTTGAAGCGAATTTGTTGGTTAAAGCAGCTCCTAAGTTAAATTATAAAACAGTGTACCCTTCAAGTATTGAAAGGCAGAATGTTTCCTTAGTGTGTGATATTTTTGATGAAAAGACACATGCTGCCTTATTGAATTACAGTGAAAGTACTGCTGACTTTTTAAATATCATAAAATTTTATATAAACTGAAGAGAAATGACTTCTTAAAACCTTTCCAGGACATAACAGATGATCGAATAGAATTTTTAGAAAAATTTTTAATTTGGCTTGATAAATGGGAAGCTTTGGGATACCCTGACTCTTCTTCATCTGCTGATACACACAATGCACTGCATCATTCAACAACTGCCATTATTATGTTAATTAAACACTACTGTGTATCAAAAACTCCTTGCAAATATTTGCGTACAGGAAAATTTAAAACTGACAATTTAGAATCTCGTTTTGGATGTTACAGGCAGTTATCTGGTGGCAATTATCATGTAAGCTTAAGGCAAATTTATGAATCTGAAAAAAAGATTAGAATCAAGGGTGTCTTCGACTTACATTCTGCTCAATATGGACAAGTTAAATTTAATGTCTCCAATTTAGCAAAATTACACACTTGTACAGTAGATCATGGAGAAATAGGTATTGACAGTTTTAGAGATATTTTAGGCAATAATTTAATGAATCAACCTCAACAAATTTCAGATTCAGCAATTCAATATATAGCACGTTACGTTAGTTTTAAAGTTTCAGCCAAACTGCAATGTACAGCCTGTATACATGTTCTTGTCAATACAGAAATAATAGAACATGAGGAACAAAATTACTTTAATATATTAAACAGAGACGGCTTAACCCTTCCATCAGAGTTTACAGTTCAAATATCAGTCCTTATGCACAATATAACTAAAATGTTGATTTCAGACCAATATGAAAGCAAGTTTTTAGGACGTAAATTCCACAAATCAGTTTTAATTAAAATTGCAAAGGAATACATCAATATGCATAGAGATGAGTTTAGTTTTAGAGACACTTGTTCATGTAATCAACCCCAAACTGAAATGATGCTTGAATTAATGTTGCCTGTTTTTGCAAATATTTTTATTAATAATTACACAAAAACAGTTCAAGATAAAACACAGACTGACAAAAATAAAAAGAGCAAGTCTAAGGAAAATGAGAAATGTCCAACAGCAAGGAAAATCTCTAAATTAAGCTCCTAGTCCCAATACATGTTACATTTTTGTACTGATACCACTGGCCTTTTTCACCATTCTTATTTTTTCAAAAAGTATTTTTCTTATTTATCAACCGAGATGAACACATAATACATAAATAAAATGTAATAATTATTCTGAAACTATGAAACAATTTAAATTTTCCGCGGAATGCCCGCCGTTCGGCCCACGGTAGCCGGCCCACTATTTGACAGCTAAGCGACGTTGCCACATTTAAGGCTCCGGCCTAGTGTAGAGTCGACCATGTTCGAAGCTATCGACTATGTAGATTTTGTCGATTTTGTAGATCCGTCTGATCAGTATCGGTAGCTCATCACTCGGTAACTTTCAAATAACCTTTATTTTTTTGTCATTACATTGTGTTTATTTACAAATAAGATTATAAATGTCTAATTTCTAATAAAGTGTGAATTAAAGAATACAGACAAGATGAGAAGCAGAAGTAATTCAGGAGTCAGGTTAGACTATTACCAACGGCTCCTGCACAATGTTATAATGGAGCATCAGAACCCTGTAACAGGGCTATTTCCAGTGAGCTTGGAGAATAACCACGCCTGGATTAGAGACAACGTGTACTGCGTACTCTCTGTTTGGGGCCTATCGATGGCATACAAAAAGATGGCTGATCAGGATGAAGACAGAGCAAAGACATACGAGCTTGAGCAATCATGTGTGAAACTAATGAGAGGTCTTCTAATGTGTATGATGCAACAGAAAGAAAAAGTAGAGAGATTTAAACAAACCCAAAACCCTTTAGATTCTCTGCATGCCAAATACTCTTCAATAACTGGCCAAATAGTAGTTGGAGACAATGAATGGGGTCATCTCCAGATAGATGCAATTTCATTATACCTTCTCATACTGGCACAGATGACAGCTTCAGGATTACAAATAGTATTCAACCTAGATGAAGTAGCATTCATTCAGAACCTTGTTTTTTACATAGAGTGTGCATATTGTACTCCAGATTATGGTATATGGGAAAGAGGAGATAAAACCAATCATGGGCTTCCAGAGCTCAATGCTAGCTCAATAGGAATGGCTAAAGCAGCATTGGAGGCTATGAATGAATTGGATTTATTTGGAGCCAGAGGAGGACCTTATAGTGTCATCCATGTGCTTGCTGATGAGGCACAGAAATGTCAGGCTGTATTACAGGTAAAATATCTTAAACGGTCTGGAGAGCCTTATTTATTATATATGTAAAATAAAGTAATGTTTTTTTATTATTTCTATTAAACAAACACCTAGGTGATGCATCAACATATGATGCCTAAAGAATATTCTATCAGACCTAAAATCTAAACTTGTCTGGTTGTTTTGTAGAACTTTCTATCAGAGTCCTTGGAACATAGTTATGTTGACAAATTTAGGAGTGCATATGAAAATATAAAAAAGAAATAAACATTTTCTATTAACTTTTAATCCATCTGTTTCCTAGACAACATCTACAAAACTGCAAGATTCATTTGGCAACATCATATATCAAATATACGCCAATTTGTTCCATGCATGTGCCCATGCTTACACATTTGACATTTTCTGTTATCTTTTTTTGTTTTGTGCCTGTATTTTGTACCAGACATTTTTCCGAATGTGACATACTGACAACACCATACTTCAACCTGCAAAATCACCTTGAGTGTCACAAAATCATGTTGCGAACAATTCAGGTTGACATTTCTTTACTTGAGTATTACTTAAGGGAACCTTACGTAAGGTTTCAAAACACAAAACCTTACTTAAGGGACCCTCAAGTACAAGGGGGACCCTGATAACAGAACATCTAGAAAAACACGAAATTCTCAGTGAAAATCAGCATGGCTTCCGCAAAAATAGAAGTACTGCAACTGCGTTAACGGAATTAACAAATTATATTATTGAAGGTTTTGAAAATCACGAAGATACACATTGCTCAATGTATGATTTTTCAAAAGCATTTGACTGTATTTCCCACACCATTCTTGCCAACAAACTACAGTTGTATGGCTTTAGTGATAGTAGTATTGCTCTCATTATGTCGTATCTGTCTGATAGACAGCAATATGTCTCATTGAATGGGAATGTCTCTTCCAAGGATTTTATTAGACACGGCGTTCCACAGGGTTCTATACTGGGGCCTACACTTTTTTTTTAATCTACCTCAATGATATAGAACACTGTGACCCTGAGTCAAAATTTATAATTTATGCTGATGATACATCACAGATTCATCACTCAAAGCCCCAAAACAATAATAACTTTGCAACCAACCAACAGTCAGGTATTGAAACATGGTGTTTATCAAATCAGCTCCACATAAATACTAATAAAGCCCAAGAAATCATTTTTAAAACCACAAATAAGGCTGAATCAGACAACAATGACAAGGTAAAGCTGCTGGGTGTATACCTGGACCCAATGCTTACGTGGAAACATCAAATAAATGAGTTATCAAAAAAACTATGCAAAATCATATTTCTCATTCGAAATTTAAAAACAATATTAAGTCAAGAATCAATTCTTAAATGTTATCATGGGTACTTCCAGTCGGCTTTACGTTATGCCATTATTACCTGGGGACACTCAACCCATACAACAGAGATATTTGCTCTACAGAGAAGATGCATAAGAATCTTGGCTAATTTAAATTACCAGGATGAATGTCAACATGCATTTGTCAGTTTAAAGATTCTCACCTTGCCTTGTATTTATATTCTTGACTGTCTGACTTATGTCAAAAAGACTGATAATCCTTTTGTACAGCACTCCAGTGTGCATACCCACTTAACCAGGAACAGAGACAACTATAGACTGAACGACTTAAGGCTGACAAAATCCAGAAACAGTACGAAACACCAATGCATCAAGTTCTTTAATGTCTTACCAAGAGATATCAGAAACCTACCAATTCATATCTTTCACACAAAGATGAGGACATATTTAATCAAAAAAGCGTTTCATTCTTTTGAGGATTACCTTCAGAACGACTTCTCTGACTTTAATTTTTTAAACTTTTAATTATGTTATATTTTAACTTGTCGTTTTCTAGGGTTTGTCTGTTTTTAGCAAGAATATTTTATGAAATGTGATGTAATAATATTACCTCAAACTTTAATTTTATTTTGACGATTTCGATTATTATATATATATATTATGAAATATATATATCTACATCTACTATATTGTACTATATTGTACAAAAACATGAATAAATTACTACTACTACTACTAAGTATCGACTATGAATATGACCCTAAGCAAATTGGGTGTTAGGAATATACTTCAGTAGCTTAGAATAATTTTCATCCTCTAAAATAAAATCTATACAATGTTATTATCCTTTCCAGAATGTAACACTCAAAAATTCTGATCTTCTGAACATAAGGTCGCAATTTTGCTTGACTAGGTGACATAATCTCATAGGGGAAGGAGGCGGTGAGCCTTCTGATCTTGCCACATAATCGATCTTTTCTCTACAATTTAGTTAGACATATGTATGTGGATTTGGTGTATTGGTTTCTCTAGTTCATAATTTACAGTGATGATTATGTCTTAGTGGAATTTAATCAATCTTTTGGGACACATACTTGAAGTAGTAAATGTTTGTCAAAGGATTATTTAATTATGTACTTTAAGTAAGGCTACTTCTTCACTTTATTTGTGTCAGTCTGACTTATTCATTTTTTAGTCAATGCTTCCCAGAGAATCCAACTCTAAAGAGATAGACTCTGGATTACTTTCAGTTATAAGCTTCCCAGCTTTCGCAGTAGATGATCCTGTGCTTATTACCTATACTAGAGATTGTATTAGAGATAAGCTTCAGGGTAAATATGGCTGCAAGAGGTTCTTAAGAGATGGATATAAGACACCTAAAGAGGTCTGCACTTTGTTGATATTATAAATTGTTTCTTTACCAATATTGTTGTTTGTTCAGGATCCAACTAGATTATACTATGAGCCATGGGAATTGAGAATGTTTGAACATATTGAATGTGAATGGCCATTATTTTTTTGCTACCTCATTGTGGATAACTGTTTCCAGGGAAACAAAGATGTTGCTGATGATTATACTAGACAGTTAGAAGAAGTGAGTATGAAGTTATGAAGATAATAATAATAATAATAATAATAATAGTATTTATTTGCATTTATACATAGTGAAACAAAATAAAATTAAATACAGAAAAAGTAAATCCCTAAACGACAAATGCAAAAAGGACTAATAACAGTCTAGGACTGATCAAAGTATTAGCCCTAGGGGGAAACCACACAAATACTAGTTAAGTTACAAAAGAACAAACAAAAAAAACCTAATTAAAACACTAAGCACATACAACTAATATATACAATGCTAAGTAACAATTGCTGCTTCAAACACTAGTTGCAGATATGAGGATATTTTTAAAGTTACGTTTAAATGCTGATACAGACATAAGTTTGAGGTTCATGGGAACGTGGTTGTACAAGACACAGATATTGTATGAAAAAGATCTATTGAAAATAGCTGAACGGTGAGGTGGCTGAGAAATTAGACCTTTGAACCTAACATTGATATTGTGAATATCAGTTCTAAAAGTGATCTTATTATATAAATATGGTGGCGTTTTATATACGACAATTTTATGAAATAAAACTGCAGAGTGCAATTTTCTTCTGTTTTGCATATTCAACCACCCTGTATCCGACAACTTATATGAAATTGGTTCGAATTTTCGCACACCATAAATAAACCTAAGACATGACTTTTGTACCCGCTGAATCCGATTAATATATTGTGTTGTTAAACAAGGCCCATAGACCGAGTCACAGTAATTCAGCAGAGACAAAACTAGCATGTCACAAAGTAACGTTTTAAGTTTAGTTGAAAAAACGTGGCGATATGGGAATAACATTTTCAGACGACCATAACAACGGCCGACACATTTATCAATATGTTTCGTAAATCTCAAATCACTGTCCATGTATAACCCTAAATTCATAGCAGCGTCCGTGTGAGGGATATCACTATTGTTTATCTAGATATCATTTTCATTGATAAATTTTAGTATCTATTTACATAACTAATTAATTGACCAAAGATTATTTTTGTGAAACTTTTGTATTATATATTTTTTTTAATTAAATATATATTTTTCATGTTGCAGATTATGATTAAAACAAATGATGGGTTGAGATTAGTTCCAGAATTATATTCAGTACCAGCAGAATTGGTAGGTGAGGAGTACAAAGAGCCTGGAAGTCAACAAAGGATATCTCAAGGTCATTGCCCTTTTCTCTGGGCACAATCATTGTACATTATTGGAAAACTATTGCAAGAAGTAAGATTCTTAATTTCTTAGGGGATAATTTCATCAGTTTCATCTCAATTAATTGCTCTGCTTTGACCTCATCTGCTTTGCCTATATTAACTTTCTTAGAAAAATATGGGTAGACAATCATTCCATACAATCAATATCTATTACAAAGGTAATAAGTATAAAAAGGTAAAGGAAAAGGATGTAGTGATGTATTCTTTTTTTCATTGCATATACTTTATTTTTAGGGCTTTCTTGCACCGGGTGAACTAGATCCATTAAATCGTAGGTTATGTGCTGAAAAAAAGCCTGATGTTGTAGTCCAAGTGGTTATTTTAGCAGAAGATAATGAAATTCGCGATAAACTTGCTGAGCATGACATTGTTGTCCAAACTATAGCTGAAGTAGCACCTATTGAAGTTCAACCTGCCAAGGTGTTGTCTCACCTATATACATATTTAGGTCAGTTGAATCTATCAATGAACAATTAATCTAACTAATCCACAAAGCAATAGAAATCCACTATCTAAATGAGTGGATAAAGGCATTATGTTAATCTTAATGATCCTTGTAATATTGATAAAAATAATTTGCATGCATAATATACTGTCATTACTGCCTTATTTTATAGGTAGGAACAAAAAGCTGGGAATGTCAGGTAGGAAATCAAGGGATGTTGGTATTTTGTCCACTAGCAAATTATATTCTTTAGGAGACAAAATATTTGCTTTTACACCTCAGGTAAATATATAAATGTATGCCTGCATGAATAGAATTATATTAGTTTGAAATATGAGGTCTCAAGCATTTTTCCAAATTTCATTATGCATGAATTAATTGCGTCACTGTCGCGTCATTTATACAAATGCTTCAAAACAAGAAACCATAAGGATAGAAGAAGAAGATGTTTCTTGATGCATAGAACATGAATATAGAGTTGCATGGAGACATCTAGAATTATTTTCTGAAAACTGAAAAAACCATTTTGCATATCAAAAGTCAAGATGACTAGGGCATAACCTTTGGATGAAATTTTTCTTGAATCTGTCAACTTCAAACATTGACAGATGATGTTATCCAAAAGTGTCATCTTCCTAGTGTTATTGGTTGGTGTGAAATTTTTAGGTCTCATCAGATCAGAGAATGGAGTGTTGTTCAGTTACTTTATCATTAAGATGTTAATAAGACTGCTCCAAGCAACGAATTCGAATAGGCTGAAAAAGATGCCCAAGATCCCGTTGCTATTATTTTCTTTGTTCACAAACAGCGTATTATTTTTTACAGAAATCTGCGGGATTTAAATTTTATGGAATTGTTTAAAATAGTCATTTAACACTTATGCACTTTTAAAACCCAAAATTCATTCAAAACGATAACAGTTAACCCGAAACGATCAACCAAAACAAAGTAGCTATTTACAGGGTTATTCACGTTATTCGACACGAAGCATTATGGCTAAAGTATTTGATAAAAAAGAAAATAATAATTTGGGATGGATAGAGACCTATGAAGGCTACATTTTGAAAATATTTTCATGTTATACAGGGTATCACAAAAGCACGAAATGTATCAAAGTTATGTTTTTTTAAATGGAACACCCCGTATATTATTGCATATTCAGATTCCTTGATGAATTCTATTGTGACTTTATGTATCATACATGGGACTTAAAGCAAACAGTTTAGGTGTAAATCACCATTTTCGGTATAAGTAGATATCAGGAAAAAATTGAATATCGCAGAGATTACAAAATTTAGAAGGCTGTGACTTTGCCGCGTTACTAAGCATAAAATGCGTCAGCTTTGATGAGACTGTCAAATTTAAATTACGTTTATGCTTGGAGAAATCGGTCGATGAATTAAGGAAACTTCGATCAGCGATAACTTGATTTTTTCAAATGGGAATGCCTATTCTTTTTTATATGGTTAAAAGTAGAATTTGATAACCTTTCTAATGATATAAGGTTGTGCATATCAGTCTCTGGTAGTTTTCATTTAATTTTAAATTTTCAAACAAATCGGCGTTTTTCAATTTGCCTACCTATAACCAACGTAGCAGGCCATGAAATATAAAGAAAAACCTGTTCAGGTAGAATAAAACAACTAACTTAGCTGAAAAATACACACGAACTAGACTAAAGGGACAAGACTATAAAAATTACTCACCACAAACAAAGTCTAACCAGAAACAACGGCGGTAACATATCTTTGGTCAAAGAGAAGCTGGAGTATGGCAGAAATGGATTTTTTTCACGGCCTACTAGCTACTGCAATGTACTAGAGATTGGCAATTTCCAAAACCATTAAAAATTTTGAAATAAAGTAAAAACTACTAGAGAATGTTGTAAGCAGTTTATTATTTTCATAATAAAATTTCACATTTATTAATATAAAAAAGTATGCAATTCTGTCAAAACTCAAGTCAAAATTACCTCTGACTGGCGCTCTGAAAATTCTTCAGTACCTACCCATTAGCAAGGTCGTAGAAAGTGAAGAATGAATTAAAATTTGTTCAAATTATAAAACATAACTTAAATGGCAGAAAATTTAAATCTGATTTGTCAGTATTCCTTTTTTGCAATATTGCTAATAGATATTGAAAAATAGAAGGGCTCCAGTCAGAGGTATCGACTTCGACGCAAATTAGTACTTTTTTACACCATTACATATGATTGATAGTTGCTTGCTGGAGCAACAGTCGCTGGTTGTTTCTGTTTCATACGAGGGTTTTTGATTGCCTAGCCAGTAGACATATCTATTACTGCCATACTCCAGCTTTGACCTTAGAGATGTTATCGCAGTTGTTTCTGGGAGAGTTGATTTGTTGTAAAGAATTTTTATAATCTTGTCCCTTTAGTCTAGTCAGTGTGTATTTTTCAGCTAAGTTAATTGTTTTCTTCTAGCTGAACAGAT
Organism: Callosobruchus maculatus; assembly: GCA_951848785.1. Taxonomy (NCBI): domain Eukaryota; kingdom Metazoa; phylum Arthropoda; class Insecta; order Coleoptera; family Chrysomelidae; genus Callosobruchus; species Callosobruchus maculatus. The sequence continues at coordinate 13,949,360 of CATOUR010000059.1, forward strand.
TTTTGTTTATATTTCATGGCCTGCTACGTTGCTTATAGGTAGGAAAATTTAAAATCGCCGATTTGTTTGAAAATTTAAAATTAAATGAAAACTACGCGAGACTGATATTCATAACGTTATATCATTAGAAAGCTTATCAAATTCTACGTTTAACCGTATAAAAAAAATTAGGCATTCCCATTTGAAAAAATCAAGTTATCGCTGATCGGAGTTTCCTTAATTCATCGACCGATTTCTCCAAGCATAAACGTAATTTGAATTTGACAGTCTCATCAAAGTTGACGCATTTTATGATTAGTAATACGGCAAAGTCACAGCCTTCCATATTTTGTAATCTCTGCGATATTCAATTTTTTCCTGATATCTACTTATACCGAAAATGGTGATTTACACCTTAACGGCCCGCTTTAGGTACCATGTATGATACATAAAGTCACACTAGAATTCACCCAGGAATCTGAATATGCAATAATATATAGGGTGTTCCATTTAAAAAAACATAACTTTGATACATTTCGTGTTTTTGGGACACCCTGTATAACATGAAAATATTTTTAAAATGTAGCCTTTATGGGTCTCTATCCATACCAAATTCTTATTTTCTTTTTTATCAAATACTTTAGCCATAATGCTCCGTGTCGAATAACGTGAATAACCCTGTATATTATGCCTCTACATGAGTGCTGTTATTTTTAGGATTCTGCTGTCTGTACAAAGGGTATATGGGTTTATCAGCGATTCAGCGGTCAGTGTGCCAGCTGCCGCGAGGATTGCGGGCACAAACAAAAACCTTGTTTACTTCTTCTAACCTATTCGAATTCGTTGGCTCCAAGGGCCTATGCACTCAATTTTCAGTCCAAGGAACAGATGTCTTGATACATATACTATAATAATAATATATAACATCTTCACGCGATATTGGATAAGCCACAGTCCCTTTTCTTGATGGCCTGTTTATTTGTATATGACCAGATGTCTTAAAATAATACTATAGGTATTCAGTTAGTGCTGTTTTTCATCATATTGTCACTTATATATTGGACGGCTTTTTGCAGAAAGGAACAAACCCACAAAAGTGAGATTTTCTGTTTATAGCATAATATTGTGATCAATGCTATTCCCTTTCCTGCAAAAAATATCCTAACCACCGCACTGTTCCTAGCCCCATCTATTAACAAGAGTACCAACCCAATTAATGACTTAGGTACCTAAGCAGTTGCTATAACCTTAAGATTAATTTACTAAAAAATATTTTTAGGTTGGATATTTCTGCAAAAAGTCGTCCAATTATAAGTCGTTCTGTTCCTTGGATTATATGTTACAGTGTAATTCAAAACCCTTGAATATCATGTTTCAACTTGTTGTTTTGATTTAGTTCACGGATATGTCCCAAAATTATGTAGCGTCTGACTATGAACTAATGATAGACATTTGCAAGAGTGAGATCAATTTTTTGAAGTCCAGTTGGCAGAATATGTTAGGAAGACCTTTAGTAACGATAGTTTGCAGAAGAGTTCATCTAGGTACCTGAAATGCTATAATTGTCTTGTTGATTTGGGTGTCTAGGGTTTTTACATAACACGAGAATAGTTTAAGATCTTTTGCAAACCGTTTTATTGGTATTGATGCGTGGTACGTCGGTCTTACGGAAGTCAATGTGGAAATTGGAAAGGTTCGAATTTCAGATTGCTTGGTGCTAGCGGGAGAATATTTTGCTTATTTACGTTATAACGACATAGAACATTTTGATAATGCCGCTACAAAAGTAGCGATACTAGGTTGGAATCGCTCAAAATGTATCCAAGACAAATACTCGATATTCGTGCAGAAGTATCTATCCATTTCAAGTATCGAAGTTTCGTTAGCATCCCTACAAATAATCATCCAAAAGGGGGGATGCGCGTGTAATTGCCGCCAACCTGAGATACTATGTTGATTGTTTACTATGCTGTGATGATAATATTCTTGTAAATTCTTCAGCCTATAATTGTTCTTTCTATGCTATACCTTCTGAAATTTATTGTGACTTAGTATAGGTATGTACAGGGTAGCCAAAAAGCAATATATTTTATTAAAAATGTGGTCGGACATTCAGCAGCTGTCTGGTGGTCGTCCACTGATCCCGCATATAACTCCTAACAGTTCGCAGCATAAATATGAATTTTTGTATGGTAACAAATTTCAAGAAACGACCTAAGCTTAATAGTCTTACGGTGCTTCGGTCGTAGTAAAAGAATCCATGTCGAAATGCTATTCTTTTGAAGAATAATTATTCTAAAACGGAAAAGAGCCATCAGTGCATAGGCCTACAAGTGAGCCCTACCACATCTCTCCTTACCATAGTTCCTAAGTTCGGCCCTCATCGCAAAGGTGAGGATCGCGCTGGGTCGCGTGTCCGTCGTATACTTCAGGTTCAAGGACCTTTGAACTTGTGTAGTCTGCCTATGATACTCAAGGGCGTCACAGCGACATAGAATGTCTGTCGAGGACTCTTCCTCTTCGTCACACGTCGGATCGCTTGCCACCCCTATCACATGCAGCAGGCCCACAAGTAACCCTGACCGGGAACCGGCTCTTCTACAGTGAGAGACAGAACCGCCTCACCTTGGCCAGAGGTCCTAAAATAAGTTCTCTAGCTTGGTTTCATGACTGCAAACTTCAGCATGACTCGGTACCCACAGAATGACACTCGATATCTTGCCTAAATGTCATCAAAAACCTTTCTACATTGAAGAACGAGCCTTGATGTAAACCTACAAGGATTCAATGCTATCTGGCTGTCAGAGCAGATAGTAATCTGGCCCCTAGGGCTCCGAATTCGTGAATATGAGATTCACAGGCTAAAATCGCATATATTTCTGCTTGGAATACTGTGGTGTATCCCATAAGAGAGAGGTAAAAACGTTGGGGCTAAACAATATCTGGTCAGATAAGATGTACTATCAATTGGTATGAAACATCCCATACACAAACGGAGAATGGTGATAGAAAAATGTTTACTACTTTAGTAACATTGCTATGGGCTCTTTTTGATGTCATATCATGCAGAACCGTTTCGCTTATTTTTGAGTCTGTTGCTATGTCATAAGCTTCTTGGTTTTCGCATTAACGTTGAGCAATTTTTTAAATTTGATGGAATTTGGGAAGAAATATGGCATGAATCTGAATTATTTTTATTTTATTGGTGGTGTGATGATTTTTTAAGTGCCTGTGCATCTTTTGAGAAAGCTAAAGTGAACAGTTTTGGTCCCGATTGGCGAGGTTTCATATGCGGCAAAGCGAATTGCGAAGAATCAGAGAGTGAGTTTCAGAATTTACATCGATCAGTATTAACGTAATAGCAACGTCTGTGTGCGGTATTCGTGATTCAGCTATCTGGAAGCTCGATTTTATTTTTCGAGCCATATGCAAAATGTGATTACTTGGGTCAGAGCACATTGAATATAGTCAATCTTACAATTTTCTAAGCTAACACATGAGTTTGCAAAAGATCAGATATTGTTATACTAACCAAGTTCCAGTGAGTGAAGTGTTTGCATGCGATGTGATGATGTTGTTTCATGTCTTAGAATTTTGACGCCGAAGAGTACTATACCAGCTACGACATTGCGCTGTTGGCTGACAAGGTAATCGCCCATCTTGCCTTCTTGTCCATGCACTGGCGGAATATGCTCGGTAGACCTACCATCTCACTTGTCGCTTCGCGCAGTCACTTAGGTAAACTTAATAATGGACATATAATTATAGAATTTATACGATTAAATATTAGTTGCTTGGTTATGGGCTTGCTTCATGAGATACGTACGCTTATAGCTTCTAGTATTATTATCTACTCCCATTAAGTTAAGCAATGATTAGGTACCAAACTACTTTGGAACAGGTAATAATGCCTATAAACAAATAGCTTGAGTTATTTTTCATAACTCACGCTCCACCCGTGAGCTATAAACAATGCCTACTCGATACCAATACTAATCTCTTAGAAATGCAACTGATTAATGCACGCTGAAACGTCAAACGCTAAACTGTGGTTAAGTTGACAATAATTTGTAATTATTACTTATTTAAATCGTGCTACTTATTTCCACGGTAGTAGATAAACTATAGTATTCAATTTGGGGTAACAGTAATGACTTATGCAGTTAAAGTTTGCAGTTCGCGCCATAGGCACATTGAAGGTACATAGACATCTAGTTGCATTGTATTTCACTGGCCTTCTAATGAAACCCAGATATACTTGGGGTAATCTTTACACTGACGTTCCGACCACATCAGTGGCTTTTATAAGATTAAAAAATCTGACAGAAACTTACTTTCAAATAAACGGTGATGCTGGAATCTTAAATCGCGTTGTTGACAAATCCAAAATGAGCCAATAATGCATCACCACGATACTCTCATAACTTATGTGTGAATAATGTGACACATACACTGCAATCCCAAGACGAGAAAATACCGCATTTCATTCAGATTCTAACAAAAACCCATGAGGAAACCTGGAAAAACTTACGGCTTACCCCTTGGTTTGGGGAACATTCAGGAGAGTTTTTCTTGAAGTATATCCAACCATATTAAGTCACAGTTAACAGATGAATACAATCGTGATTTGACTTCATATAGACAAATTCTTTTATTTCTTCTTTTATAACATTTATCCTCCTTGTATAGTATAGAGCCTGATCCTGTAGAATTCCTATAGAAAGTCGGCAATACCTTGCAAACCGGAGAACACACAATAGTTAAATAAAAATAAATATCTTCTGAAAAAAGGATAAGTGAATGTGGTTTTATTTATGGTGCAATGAAGGGCGGTTTTTGTTTTCTTCAGTCGGTTATTATTACCTGCAATGGAAGTGATATTGTTTGGTAAGTCACTCTTAACTGATCGCCAGCTCCTTTTGGGTTTGACGCGGATTTTTGACAAGTAAAACCTGAAGTTCTTTGTCTTCAAATTCCATGACAGCACCTGGACGTGGATCGTCCTGAAGACTAAACTTTCCACCGCGAAATCGCGAAACCACTTCTTTCTAATCTCTGGTAACTCGCTATAATGCAGTGGTGTAAATCTTGCTTATCGGTTTGATTGCCTATAAAATTCATACACACAGAATGAATACTTTCCAGTAATTTATTTCATACGATCATAAATGACATTCACTTGTTTTTTAACACATTTTCTAATGCAACCAATCTTACAGCTGGGTTTTTACCTATACACCTATCATTTAAATACATCAAGTTGAGGTTAACCTCCCTAATTTTTTTAACATATTTGATAGCACTGTCAGCTCACAGCTAATTATTTCAGTAGTATTTGTGTAACTGTTACTTCACTTGAAAAAGGATACTCTAAAAATAAAAAACGCTCAAAAATACGTTTAAAATATTTGTAAATTCTCAAAAATATTACGAAAGCAATGATTTAAAAAAAGGGATGTTTAAGGTATAGGTATATTAATAAAAAGAATGGGATTACCTATGCGCCCACGAAGTTTGGGTAACCCTCTGCCAAAAACTCTGTATATTAAACTTAGTTATAAAAATAGTTGCAGTAGTGTCTGTACCAGTGGATGTGTAGGTGTAAGTGTTTATACTTCTGCATGTCTGTGGGACCAAAACTTCTCAAACAGTTGAACAGATTTTTATGATGTTTAAAGGAAAATGTTTCTAGACCGAGAATATTCTTAGCTATAATTAAAGAAAATCTGCTCAGCCGTTTTGGTTTATTGCGGGTATTTTAATTTCTGCAAATTTACTAGTTGTTATGAGGGATTACTCTACAGCTTTTGTTTGTTGATGGAGAAAACATTATTTTCATGATCGCTGGTATCACTTAAGCTTTATTCTGTGGTGAATGCATTAGTAAATTTATTTTATTGCAGAAATTATACTAATATAAAACATAACATTTTAGAAGATGGAAAGTTACCACTGGCTATGATGACTACGATGAAGAAGTTGAAATCAGGTTATATAAATGGTACCAGAGTGACACTGGGTAACCTGACTGATTTTTTGAGTACTAGTTGTATAGCTAATTTAAGTTTCCTTGGTTCACACGAAGAAGGGATGCCAGATAGTAAGTATTCATGCAGTTTTTTTTATAAAAGATTGAGAGATTCTTCCCATCTGGCCGGAAAAATATCATAATATTGCTAGAATGGTTGCCTATACATATAAGCAAATCTGAATGCTGTCAGATGCAATATATTGAGTCAGAAATGGTGCAAATAATTTCTTTATTGCTAAAGTGATTTTTTGTCCAGACTTTGGTAAGGTCTCCAGCAACTTTTTCCTAAAATAAACCGTTTGGAAATCATAAATTATTTTGAATTTCGTAAACTCTAAAAATACGAATTTTGGTCTGTCTGGATATAACTCAGATTGTTATATTATTTTGTTGCAGAATTGAACCACCAGGTGCAGCAATACCTAGAGGAACATTCTGTCCGAACTTTGTCTCAGAAATGCATGCTCCTGAATGCTGGCCGAACAAGCGTTAAAGGTAGGCATCTACTCAAAAGGAGGATGTCAGTCAAGGGAGCTGTAAAGAAAACAAGGTCTATAAACGTTGATTGTAAGTATTTCCTATAAATTATGGTGCTTGTTTCTGATTAACCTATAAATGAAATTTGAACAACAGGATGTCTTGTTGCTTATCTATTTTGCAGAATATCTTTTTACTTCCCACACCGATAGGTGAGGGGAGCATTGTGATCGCGAATATTTTCGATTTTGAGATGATATACTTTTTGGGCATTTTATGATGCCTACATAACGAAAATCCACGTCACTCATTTCCGTCGGTCTGTCTGTCGGCGTTTTTCTAGCCTCCTAATTTCAGTAACCGCTACATAGATTTTGATGAAAGTTGGATAGCGATATGGTGTGGGGTCGTGGAAGGTAATGATGCTACAATTTCGAAAATCGGTGCATGGGCGGCGGAGTAATTAGCAAAAAACGAAAAATTTCAAATATCCCTCAAACTTGGTTTTTAGGCGTTTTAGGGGTTCTTGATCATTTTCTACTTTTTTTGGGTGGGGGTGAAATTGGGGTGGTTGGGGGGTGGGGGGTTGTAGAATTGAAAAATTTGTTGTATTCATAATAGGCTGTCCATTGACCTGAGAGTGAAAGACCTAGCGGTATAATACACTTTTTTAGGTCCATCCGAAGATTGCCGTGTCTATTACAGGAACCAAGGGACTCACATGCCCGTATGCACCGTAAGTCAGTTGCGCGATTAGTTACGTAAACCTGGATTAGATTATTTGTTTACTATGCACCGCAAACTGGTAATTTTGACACTGTCACTGGCAAAACAATCTTGCGAACACAACCTTGCCCTATCTTCAATCTGCATTAATCTCTTGACGGTGCATGGCTAGATGCCAAAGATTAGCAAAACGTGATTTGGGGATCTAGGATTAGAATCGCCAAACGGTGCATACGGGTGTTAGAGAATTTTCCGATGTATACATACGATACGAGTATTGTTTTAGATCGTTCTGTATTTTATAATGTGGAAACAACTGAATTGATGTTAATAAAATTTCGGAACAGTATTACTACTTTGGCGAGGATGGAAATGGCGTATGATTTTTAGAAATCGTGTCAGTGGCGGCACAGCAATATTAAAAAACTAAAAATATGAAAACAGCTCATATTTCATATTTAGGCGTTTTAGAGGTTCCTGGTCATTTTCTACTTTTTTTGGGTGGGGGTGAAATTGGGGTGCTTAAGGGGTGATGGGTTGTAAAACTCAAAAATTTGTTGTGAAATAAAAGTGCCTAGTAGAACATCACAATTGCGGTCGGGCGAGCGATGATTTGGTTGCAAGGGGATCTAGACTATAGCTTCATGCTATGGGAAAATAATAAAACAGGTATCATCGGAATGTGTGGGAAGTACTGAGTCAATCAACTTGACTCCATTTTTTTAAGTTTTTATGAAGTCGGAGTAATCAGTTATCATCAGCTATAAAAACAAATTTAATGTAAGAATAAATCATAAAATGTAGTAATGTGCATTTTAAAGAACCATAAATATGCTGTTATTACTATATTTTTAATCAGTATACTGGCAGTCATTGCAATAATATTTAGTGGATATTTTCATGCGGCCACTGCAGGCGTGGAGTAAGTATTTCACTATTAGTACTCGTACTCCAGTACCAGGTTAGTAAAAAGTACCAGAACGTCTAAGATCTTCAAGACTGCTAAAGCTGCAACGATAAAATTCAATGCCTGGGGGTTTTGAACATGCAGAGTCCAAAAATGCTAACAGATGTTGTCAGGTTTACCACATTTACGTTACAGTAATTTATAGAGCATTCCATTTAAAATAACAAAATTATGGCGTGAAACGTAAACATGGTAAATGTGACAACATTGCTGTTAGCATTTTTGAATTCTGTATGTTCAAAAAAACCCCAAGTGTGGAATTTTATCGTTCCAGCTGTGGCAGTTTTGGAGATATTTAAGCATTCCAGTATTTTTACTCACCCGATATCTGTCTTTGGATTCATTTTTAAAAGTTACATAGCTGACAGAATGAAATGCCATGTTATTCGATATAGACAAATTTTGATTTGTTTGCAATTATTTACGAATTAATGATATCCTTGAGTGCATTATTACTTATTTATGAATTATATAAAATTGAATAAATTCCTTAAACGAAATTTCGGTTAGTAGAATACAAAAAAGATGTTCCATTCATTAAAAAAACTTTTCAATTTCAGCTGAGACTCTAGGCATGGAGAGTAATGCAAGTCTCGAAAGACGTGGATCCATGTTCTTCACATTAAATCAGTTAGATGTTGTAGATCACGCAAAAGATGTCAGATCCCCTTCACCTGAAGAGCCTAGAGAATTTAGGAAAAGAGAGGCTGCTGCTATGAGTATCTCAAGGCATCGTCATCAGTCTGAGGCTCAATACGCTGATACTGAGGTACTGTATATGACTTTTACTTAATATTAAAGTTCTACGAAGTTACTTTATGTCTATAATTTGTTTGACGCTGTCTATTTTGCTACATCCGAGGTCTGACTAGTCATTTTTTTAAATTACAAACAATTATTTAATGACATATTGTCTTTTATTGATGAATGAATGTGTTCAGTTTCAAAAAGTAACGCAGTTGATTTTTTACCTAACTTTAATGGGTTTTAAACCACTCGGGCCAATTTTGAATATATTTTTATTAGCTGACAGGCTGCCTCAAAAAAATTCGGGCTAGATGCTTAAAAATCTCCATGTACGGTGGATGAAAACCAAAACTACTATATATTTTTCTTATGAGTAGACTCGCTTTTGGGTTATCAACCAATAGTTTAGAGAATACGGTAAATATGACTAACTCCAGGCGTTAGGGCCTGGCCACATCTCCACGTCACGACGTCGTCAACGTGGAACGGTGCGGTACGGCGACGTTGCCGTCGTGGAGATGTGGCCAGGCCCTTAGTTATCTTGTATGACGTAAAGACATAGGTTAGATTTGTCATGTGGAAACGTCATCGAGTCATCTGGAGATTTCGAGGCTAAAGGCGGGTTCTGACTGTTCAATTTCACTGAATCAGTTTGACTGATTCAGCGTTAATGAAAGCGTCGTTTGTCCTCACTATTCAGTTTTAATGAATCATTTTAAATAATTGAGCATTCATGAAAACCACGTTTTCATAACCTTGAAGTGCCAGCACTGATGACGGAAAAGATTCTCGCACGTCAATTTGACGTTTGTATTCATTTTTCAATACTGGTTCAGTCAAAATGAATGAAAAGTGGGACTGGCTTTCACTTTGACTGAAAGGACAAACCCACTGATCAGTTTTAATGAAATTGTGTTCTCACGTTCATTATCTGTTCAGTATCACTGAATCAGTCAAACTGAATCAGCGAAACTAGATGTCATCTGGATGTCTCGATTCTGGAATTCTCTATAAATGGTGGCGAATGGCTATATGTAAGACCATTAGTGGCGTGGGAGTAGTTGTCAGGAGGTTATCGAGGTTGAGATAAGGAGTAATTTTGTGTTCAGTGGTGAAAAGTACGCCGAGTTTGATTCCCTGGAGTAAAGAAGAAGCGGCCGTCGTGACAATACTACATTTTATAAAAGACCCTTCTTTGACGAGCGTTTTTCTACCCGTAAATCTACAGTTGTCGATATTACCGTTTTTTGCAAGAGCCTTACATATTATTTCGTAGAAGAATACCTATATATTATTTAAATTAAAAACGTCATTTTATTGTTATTAACTTCCACTTCATGGGATTTAGTGACATTCTGCGATTCTGCCTGACTCCTCTATCATTTTTAGTTCGTGTTATTTGGTGGATTCTAAGTATGATTCAATTTTCAGGTTGAAGAACTCTTTGCTATGCTCCGTGAAACGGAATCGTTAGAAGAACAAGGAGATATTCTGCAGTATTTAGTAGACACCAAAGGACTAGATTTTAACACGGGAATGTTGGAATATGGAAAAGTGGTGACGGTTAAAGATCTGTTAAAAGGTCTCTATGAGAAGGCTTGCCAACAAAAAATGTGGGGGTTGGTTAGACATACTGCCGGTTAGTATTGGCTACAACGGTAGGAGGCTAGTACTACACCTTTTCCAGATGTAGTTTATAAAGCGTCTAGTGATAATTCAAAACGGTCAAGTTAATTTTACAACTCGTCAATTGTAAATTCAAGCTGACAGGTATAAATTACCCTTGACAATTTGAAATTACAAGTGACGAGTTGGAAAATTAACTTGACCGTTGGATTATCACTTGACGCTTTAGGAACTACAGCTAGAAAAGGTGTAGGAATAAATTAGTTTTGACCAAACATTAACAGGTTGCAAATAGCATACATTTTTCAGAATCCAGAAAGTATCTTGAACACTCAGAACAAAAATTAATACTATGGGTATTCAAGGAACAACATTGCTTCTTTTAAAGACGTTTATTCGCTACGCCAGGATCAAATGAGTACTGCTCTTTTATTAAATTTATTTGGAAAGTTGCAAGGTATATTAATAATCTTGCAATTATTTATAAATAATTTTTTTATATAGTATATACTAGATATTTTTAAGGTCTCTATTTCAAAATATCAGTTAATATAAATTAGTTATTATTTTGACTCCATTGTAATTACTTAATCAATCTGTCAACAACGCGTTTCTCAGCATTGACGTATTGGACTGTCACTATGGCTTTTTGTGAAGAGAGAGAGAAGGTTGTGGATTTGTAAAATAGCGCGCTGTTGCCAGTTTTCAACATGACCTCTTAATTTCCGAAAGACTAAAATAATAATTAATTCAAGCAGTCGGCAACCGCAATAATACAAACTACATAATCCAAAGAATATTTTTAAACATTATTTATGTTTGTATATCTACTCTTAAATTATGTTTATTCTAACGCTATATACAAAAAAACCGCTAATCCTAATAAAAGCCCCTGTTTAAATTTGATTTTTAATCGTTAATAACTCTATGAAATGATCGATCAGAAGTTTTGAATCTTTGAGGGTAGATACCTGTGTGATTAAACTTATCTGAAAAACTGAACTAAACTGAAAAAAAAAATTCATCTTCCAACTCTGGTGAACGAATGTCAAGAAACGAAAAAGCATGGCTTTAAAATCTCTCTAGCGATCGTATTACATATTATTTGATGACTTACAGCATTGATTAAAGTATTTAGGGGAATGTGTTAATCAATGCTTACAGGTATGTTGGGTAAGCGTGTTGAAGACCTCGCAAAGTCCGTGACCGATCTGCTGGTACGCCAGAAGCAGATCACCGTAGGTATGCCTCCAAACAACGAACACACAATCACAGCTCCATTACCGGAATCAGACCTGCGACTGCTCATTAGGGAAGCGTATGGAGAGGACGACAGTGCAGCAATGCTGACTCAGGAGTTATTACTCTATCTTGCTATGTTCATCAGAACGGAACCGCAGTTGTTCTTGGAAATGCTCAGACTTAGAGTTGGCCTTATCATACAGGTATACTATTCTGCTCATTCTAGTTCATTTTTACTTTCATCATACTATCTCAGGCGCAAGCAGGTTTCGTGAAAGGACGCGGTACGCGTGAATAGACCTTAGACTTAAGACAAATTATTGAAAAAGCCAGAGAGCATTATTTTCCAGTGGACTGCTTTGTGGACTATTCTAAGGCGTTTGATAACGTAAAGTGGCCTAAACTGTAGGGACTCCTCATCTCTATGGGAGTTCCTTATCACCTAGTGTTCCTCATACAGCAACTCTACGAGTCTAATTCGGCTCTTGTAAGAATTGATGGTAACCTGTCTGGTCAAACTGCAACCAGAAAAGCAGTCTGTGAGTGTGTATTATCTCCGATGTTATTTGATATTTACTCTGAATTTGTGATGAGACAGGTATTTGACAACTGGAATGGCGGTATAACTATTGGCGGAAGCAAAATATCCAACTTAAGATTTGCTGATGATACAACCCCCATTGCTGCCTCTCAGGAAGGACTAGTACCTCTATTAAACATCTTAGAACAATACAGTGCAGATAGAGAGCACGATAATCATCGAGCAATAAAATCAGTAGGCCGTTGTGAAGTAGTTCAAAATTTTGTGTACCTCGGTCCTTTGATCGACAATTCGGGTAGCTGTGAAAATGAGATTCGACGCCGCATTGAACGGGCACGTGTGGCCATGACAAAGCTTACTAAAATATGGCGTGACCATAACATCACTAAAGCTACCAAAATGTCGCTGGTTCAGTCTCTTGTGTTCTCCATATTTTTGTATGCCTCGGAAACTTGGACTGTTAAAAAAGGCAGATCGAGCTCGCATAGATGCTTTTGAAATGTGGATGTGGAAGAGAATGCTGAGAGTTCCTTATACCGCTCATCGAACTAACGTTTCTATACTGGATGAGCTCGGTAATCCAAAGAGACTATCCTCCATTGTGTCGACGAGAATGCTTACATTCTTCGGACATATACGCAGAAGCGATAATATGGAGAAACTTGTAGTTCAGGGTCATGCCCCGAATGGGCGGCGCCGTGGCCGTTCCCCTACACGCTAGGTAGATACGACGAAACAGTGCTGGATATGAGTATCAAGAGCGCCACTGAACTGACCGAAAATCACGAACGATGGAGAGCTACAGTTACAAAACTACTAATAATATTCGTGTCGGCAATACTCTGGCTCCGACTTAATGCATTTTACGAGTTCACGACATGCCTGTTAAGACATTGTGACTATGACGATGATATGATCGCAAGAAAGTAATCCAATTTGAGACATTGCGTTTTTAGAGTTTCAAGATGTGTGGTCGTTGCTCGACACCACTTTCACTTCTCACGTCAATATGCGGAGGAAGTATTATATTCGCGAAAAAAATTCGATGTTTTTTGGACCTTAATATGATATCTACATCACGAAAAACCCTGAAACTTATTGCCGTCGGTTTGCATGTCTGTCGTCTGTTCGGTGAGCCTTTGGTGCCTCTATAACTCGAAAAGTAATAAAGTAATGAATCAATATTAATAACATTTTCTCAGTAGGTTACTATGGTAAGAGCGAGACATCTTCACGGTTTTTAGCAGTTTATCCTGTGCTGGCGGAGCAATAGTAAAAAAAGTTGACTACTCTAATTAACTGGAAACCAACTGGATCCAAAATATATTTTGTTGTGGCAGGTTACCAAACTAGCAACGGCAAAAAACCTTTGCTGCTTTCATGGCGGTAGCAAGATAGAAAAAAATGAAAATGCCCAAACGGCGTTTTAGTCGTTTTGGAAGTAATTCAAACATTTTGGGAATTTTTATTCATATGTAGATAATTTCTGTTCCGCTGGTGTTATCTACACCTTTCTAATACTGACCCACATGCTCTCATTTACCTCTTTGTATTATTTTTAATGCCATCTTTACAGTAAGACTAAATAGATCTCTTTCCAGATAGTTTTTTAATAATTAGGCCATATATTGGACGTACGAATAGAAATATTGACTTGTAAAAATGTGTTTTGCCATAAATCATCCACATAATTTTTTTTCAGGTAATGGCCACCGAACTGTCCAGGACACTAATATGTGATGGTGATGAAGCATCGGAACACTTATTGAATTTAAGTCCGTTTGAAATGAAGAATCTACTCCATCATATCTTGAGTGGAAAAGAGTTCGCGATTAGCAGTGGTAAGATTTAAAAAAATATATCGAGCATGGCAAATTGTGAGACAATTTTTTTTTGTTTCAGTTGGTAGAGGAAATTTCTCCATTGTAACGAATAAATCTAGTCGAATCAGCAAGGTAAATAATTACAGTGGCATTATTTAGTCAGTTTCAAGAAATTGGAAGATACATTAGATATAGACTTTGTAACTTTGTTTGTGTCCGGGTATTTTGTCAAGTCAAATTTAAGGGTTTTGTCTGCAAATTCGATGACGGAACTGTTTCAAAACTAACGAAAAAACAAAATCCGACTATGCTAAGTATACTTATTTCTTAGACAGATACTAATAGTATAGCACATCTATCATTATTAACCAAACTGACACTCATGTTTTTCTATTCAGAAGAGCCATATAAGCCTTGGAGATACAACAGAAGAAGTTGAACCAGACCGGCAAGGACAGTGGTTGAGAAGAAGGCGTCTAGATGGAGCTTTAAACAGAGTTCCTAGGGACTTCTATCCGAGAGTTTGGGGTATTCTTGAAAAGGTAACGTCATGCATTCAGTATAAAATATCACGTGCCTAATGGATATAATTTACTTAATACCATCAATTAAAGACGTCCAAATGTTTTAGTTAGTAATTAATATTGAGCATATCATTACTATTACTATGGTATTTAATGCAATAACATGGGCAAGAATATTTTCTGCATGAGACCTACAACCTACCTATGGCTTCCACGATAATCTTATAAAATGTTTAGAAGAACCTGTCAAATGTTATCCTTTTTAATTGATGGTATAGGGTAAATTCAATTAGCTACCTGATAATTTCGAAATATGGTCTTTTCTTTCCTGATCCTTTTCCAGATACAATCATTAATATTTTTCGGTGTTGGGCTTGTCTTCTTCATACTTTTATAGCCGCATATCCATTACTTACAATTTTTTCTTACATAGCCTTTCGTTTTCCAAGTTCCACAGCTATACAGGGTGGTCTAATAATCGCGCGGTGCTCTCTAGCGGCCTCATCGTTTAAATTAGAAGAAAATGACTTGAATAGAAGATGTTTCTTTTCAAATGGTCTAACTGTAGAAAATAATTTCAAAGATGGCGGATATCCGGTTATACCGGAAGTAGGTATCAACTTTCTTATTTTAAATGGAACACCCTGTATATTATTACGTTTTTGAATTCAGCATCCATTTTTAGGTCCAGTTTGTTAACCATAGTTTATGTCTACGAAACTTATTTTCAAAGTTATTCAGCAATCTTTATAAAATTTGACGTTTGTAGTACTTACAAAAAATATTAATATCTCGGAAACTAGGTATGACAGAAAGATGCGGTTTTTGGTTTTTAAACGAACACGAAACATACTTGTGTTTCGGTAAGATCATTGTTGAAAAGCACATTTAACAAATAGACTAGCAATTTTCAAATTTGAAAAGTTTGAAACGTTAAACACTTTTTTTTTTCAAATGGGATGGTATGATAAGCTTCACATCAGTAAATGCGAAATTAAATTCTCTTTCACTGTTATCTAGGCATACGTGGTTCTATCTTTGACAGTCTTGCATCTCAAAATTTGGATTTACGTCGATCTAAAAATGTAAATTATGCCAATTTGCACAGCCATTAGTAATAACGGTGAAGTTAATTTCATAAGAAAGAAATGTAGCTTCATTCGTGAACAACACACTGTTGAAAAGGAGTGCATCATCTTCCTGGACCCGAACACGACCCCAATTACAAAAATTAATTCTGTTTTCAAAGTCTTGACTTTCAAGTGCTTGATTTAGCTGCACGTGATGGATGCTATATGTTTTTCGTTAAGATCATGTTCCCAGATGTTTGACCAGTGCTCAAATAGCGATTAATTTCTGCCGTAGTCTGCTATGCGGATCTCCAACTACAATAATTGCGAGAACGTCAAACTCACTATCTCTCCTCCTCTCATATTTTACGCCGACGTAATTCCAAATTTTGAGACAACCAGCTCAGAGTCTAAAGATTTGGGGTGGTATTACTGGAAACCACATGATAAACTAATGTTTTCAAAATTTTCTAAATGGAAATTTAACAAACTGGCTAGACAACTTACAACAGGACTTTTTTAAGAATAATGAGGTTACAGTTAGATGGAGCTAAAGCACATTTCAGTATTAGAGGCCGAAACACTTCAGATAAAAGGTTTGCTGCCAATTGTTTCATCTGCGAGCCCGGCCGCCTACGATTTTTCCAATTCCTACGCGCAATTACGGAATAATTACAAAATTGTAAATATCTTGAAAACCGTTAAAGATAGGACCACATATACCTAGATAAAATTGAAAGAGTATTTAATTTCGCACCCACTGATGTGAAACTTATCATACCATCGCATTTGAAAAAAAAAAGTTTTTAACGTTTCAAACTTTTCAAATTTGAAAATTTCTAGTTTATTTGTTTAATGTGCTTTCAAACAATGATCTTACCGAAACACAAGTATGTTTCGTGCTCGTTTAAAAACCGAAAACCACATCTTTCTGTCGTACCTAGTTTCCCAGATATTAATATTTTTTGTAAGTACTACAAACATCAAATTTTATAAAGATTGCTGAATAACTCCGAAAATAGACCTTGTAGACCTACGGTTAACAAACTGGACCTGAAAATTGATGCTGAATTCAAAAATGTAATAATATACAGGGTGTTCCATTTAAAATAGGGAAGTTGACACTACTTCCGGTACAACCGGATGTCCGTCATCTTTGAAATTATTTTCTACAAATAGACCATTTGAAAAGAAGCATTTTTTATTGAAGTCATTTTCTTCTAATTTAAACACTAAGGCCGCTAGAGAGCACCGCGCGCTTATTGGACCACCCTGTATAATAGAATTAAGGTTTTAATAAATTTGAATGTCTGGAGTTTAGACATTGCAATTCTTCCTTTAATTTCCTTGGTTGTTACTAGGCTTCCGATTATAGCATACTTGTTGTATTCTTCATCTTCGATTTTACTGTTTTCTCCTTTTTTTATTTATTACAAGGACTATAGTTTTAGCAGTGTCGACTTTTAATTTGGGACACTTTCGGCATTTCGTCTATTTGTTTATCAGTTTATTTTTATTTGATTCTCATAATAATACTATTTTATCTACGATTCTCAAGGCTGATTTTTAAGTGTTGATATAAACTTCCTTTGAGCAGTCCTCTATTTATTTTTCGATGAAAATACTGAATTAAAATTGATTTCAAGAAATACTCTGCCTCAAAGTGTGGCCAGAAAAGAAACACCTGAGAAATGGGTTTGCACTGATGCCCTTGTCACATTTTATGATTTCCATAGGTTTTAACGATTTATAGTGCTCTTCAACACCACCACTTGGGTTGAATAGTAGGCCAAATCCCTATACGCTGATGCTGAGCTCTGCCTTTTGAAATGTACTTTACGTATACTTCATTAAAGTTTACTACTACTTGATCAAGTATATTTTTCCTCGTACAATCTTTGCGTTTTCGCGATTTATAAGGCCTTGAAACACTATCAACATTACAATTTTTACAGTGCCAAGGATTAGACATTGCAGGAAAGGTTCTTCCCCAAACATTAACGCAAGAAATGACTCCTGGGGAGCTGAAGTTCGCCCTAGCTGTGGAAACAGTGTTGAATACAATTCCTCAACCAGAATACAGACAGCTGATTGTTGAAACATTGATGGTACTGACGCTTGTAGTAGAATACAATGTAGTAGCGACGTTGGGTGGAATTATCCAAGTCGAATATTTGGTGCATAAGGCGAACGAACTATTTTTGGACGACCAGGTCAGTAGAAAAATATATATTCTATTTGATGTTTATAAGAAGTGTCTGGTTAGACAAAATTTTTATCTACTCCCATTAAGTTATACAGCGATTATCAAACTACTTTTAAACAGATAATGCTACTTATAAATAAACACCGTGAATTATTTTTCATAACTCACGCTCCAGCCGTGGGTTATGAACAACGAGGTGTTGGAAACGCATATGATTGAATACACGTTGTAACAACTGCAAACGTGGCCATGAGACCATGTCATGAGAGGTGAAACGCCGGCTGAAGGCCAATTCACATATACGGTACTGTGCACCGACTGTGTCATGACCGCGCATCGGCTGTGCTGTGTGTATTCACACCAGCCATGTCGTGTCCATACTGTCCGTTTGGTTGGCGGTGTGGATCGAACAGAGGAGGACGTAATCATAGCGTGCGGAACGTATCTAGTATGGATGGAAGAGGCACAAAAAAAGGAGAAAGGTTTGCCCACTTATTTTTACACTCTTCGGACGTTGAGTTCAATTTATTCGCAATTTCTCTCCAAATATTGTCTTTTACTAGATTATTGTCGTAATCTTTGTTTTAGATCGTATAAACATTCATCCTCTTGCACTTAGATAATCAAACAATCTTCATTAACAGACATTTTTTCCGCCTATTAACCTCAACAAACGAATGTTCTTGGAATGCTAAGAACAAGGTGCTCTTGTACGAATCGTATAATGACGAATCGGGAATCGGGATACCCGAAAATCAACGAGCGCTGGCCGAATCATGACGGGCGCCCTGTGGTCGCCTTTCAATAGTTCACACTACGGCGGTTGTGCACGTGCCATGCTCCTACCGTGTCGGACCGTAACCTTGAGAAATCACTTTCAGAGCGGTCGGAAGCAACACAGTCGGAGCACAGTCTGTACTTAGACCTATATGTCTGAGTTAAAAACAGTAATTCAATACATTCCAATGAAAACTTTGGATGACCGATTCAGTTCAAATCAACACAGTCGGCGCACAGTACCGTATGTGTGAATCGGTCTTAATTCGACAGTGTACAATATTTCCGAAAGTGAGGTTAAGTTGTGAATAATTCGTAATTATGTATTTATGCAGCATTAATTGATTCGGTCGTAGATAAAGTATAGTATTAAACGCGCGGTAATGGTAAGAACTCGCTTGTTGATTTACAGCCCTCGCTAACGGTTCTCTCTACAAACTTCAACTGCGTGAGTTATTACCGTCATTACCGCATCGTTGCATAATCTACTATTTATATCTAAGAAGCATAAAAGCCAAGACATATATGACTAGTGACTACTAAAGTTTTTCAGTATTTTAATGATAGGCGGCAGAGAAGATCTGCCTGTGCGCCATCTGGTACCCGAAGGTAATGGCAAACCAAAGGAAGTCACTGCTAAGCAGCAGCAGACTTCTTGGTGGAATGCAAAGGCGCGTTCGCTTGACCTGATCAGAAGAACGCGCTTCTATGTCAACTGCATATGAGAGTCGGTTGCTCTATATCTTCATCAATCCACCTGTACGCAGACAGCTGTTTCACGCTTATTAGAGATCGTCAGTGCGCCATAGGTCGATTGGCGGAGAGAGGATCAGAATTTTCATGTCTACCAGACATGTGAAGCATGTGAGAGTAGGTGCCACGTCTGGTTGACATGAAAATTCTGATGCTCTCTATCTCCGTCAATCGACCTATGGCGCACTGATGATCGCTAATAAGCGTGAAACAGCTGTCTGCGTACTGGTGGATTGACGAAGATATAGAGCAACCCTCGTATTTCAATGATAGTTTGTTATAAGCTCTTCGTCGACTCAGTGGTCATAATAATTGTGGTTTTTTGATGTATAGAGAACAAATTGCAATTAAAATCATACTTGGGTATATAATACAAATCATTAAGTTCTCTCAAACTGGAAATAGTACAATAAATTAGCTGGAAAAAGGCCTTTACGAGAAAGCCTTGCCAAAATTATTTTTTGTACTGATTGATGTAAAGACAAAAAAGCGTATTTTGCTTTTTAACTATGAAAAAATTGTCCATGCGGCTCATGCGATTGAAAATGTTGTAAAGCTTAAAAAGAGCTATAACTACCATGTAAACTTTTCCTATAATTTTGGAGTTAACGCGCGACAAACGTACGGTCGAAAAATGCCTTTTGATATTTGTCGGGTTTGAGGTAATATTATTCGGAGTTTCGCGAGATCCTCATACTTTAGAATTATGAAAAACAAAAAATTCAAAAGGTGTTGTTCCATCATTTTAGCCAGTCATAAACTTCTGAGAAACCATTTTCAACTCAAGGTTGTAATGATATCACCAACGTTTGTCACATGTAATTGCATTATTTAAAAACTGTGGATTAGTTCGCAGCTGCCTTTTCCACTGCTGCCAAATTCATCACTCGATCTGTTCATTGTCATCACTTTGGAATCTATCTCCAAGTCATGTCTTGGCATGTTTGTCAAGAGGAAGATACATCCTTAATCATTTTACTCTTTCAGATGAAGTGTGAAGGAGATGCGACCTTGTGCTGTGCCAAACCAAAGGAAATGCGAGAAACTTCTCGTCTTGGTGGACTGCTGTGTGGTGGTGCTGCTGGCATCTGTCAGCACTTCTATGATAGTGCTCCAAGCGGATGTTTTGGTACTATGACATACTTGACAAGAGCTATTGCAATCACACTGGAGTGTCTACCCAAACATGGAGAGCTAGACTGTACTATTAGTTAGGTTCCTGATGCTATAATTTTTTTCTTAGATTTTATTTAGACCATTCTGAAGCCCATCCTATGTCCTTATGGCTAATAATATAATGATCTGAGATATGAAAGTATGTCAACTGCTATAATGCCATATGAATCTCATCAAACCTGTTTGCCTACAAAGTTATTGGAGAATTTAGCTTCTATACCATTACAAAATAACTAGCAATATATTGGAATTTTGAGCTATATTTTACATATATATTTAGTTAAAAATAGTATGTAAATTAGAATAAACTCATGTACATATAACAATGGATTGTTTTAAATCATGTATTTTAAATAAATTATTTTTTTCTCAAAGTAGTCTGTTATTGAAGCTGACTCAAAATGCTGTTTTATAATAGAAATAGATAAAACCATATGTACTATAACTGGAATTCTATTTAATTCATATATAAAACCCAGTTAATGACCTGGATAAATAGTAAACATTGACACCTAAAACTGGAGTATTCTTAAATATTGCATTTATTTTATTCCACAAATAGGAAATCTTGTTTTCTTATTAACTTACATTTTATTACAATGTACAAAATTTATCATTATAGACCAAATGCAATACAAAGCATTGTTTAAATAATACATAATAATTGTGGGAAGGATAATGGAATGACAATAAAATTTATCTAGTGAATGGATTCATGGGAAAATATTAGAAATTATAATAAAATAAATTCCTCTATGATAACACAACATCAAAATGCAAGGAGGCAAAAAACAAGTGGGAAGTTTTACTGGAGTTGTAAACATTTCCATAGGTGACCAAATCAACCAAACTTGAGGTGATTACCATCCATCATAAGCCTTTCTTAAATTGTGACAGATACATTACTGATGATTTAAAATATGGAAATGAACTATTTGAGCTCCAGAAACACCAATGATTGAAGACATTGGGAAAATAATATACAAACAAGAAAATATGCTGTGTGAAGACTAGAATATGTGGCATCTACAAAAAAGGTTATTTTCTGTTTTTAAGCGCATTCGCTAACCATTCCATTGCATTATCCAGTCCTTCACCTTTTATAGCAGATGTCTTGAATATTTGGAAAGTTCTGTTTTTCAATGCATCTAAACCTAATGCTTGATGTACTTCTTTTAATGACATACAACCTGGTATGTCTTGTTTATTGGCTAATACAACTAAAATTGCATCAGCTAATTCTTCTTCCTAAAACCAACATGATTTATATAAAACTGATGCACTGAAAACCCTCATACATTAAAAATGAATTCCCAGACTATTTCAATATAACATGAAAGTTGTACATATGGTGCTTACCCTAAGCATAGGAACTAACTCATCTTTAGATATGCCTATTCTCTCTTTATCTGCAGAGTCCACAACATATATTATCGCATCTGTATTACTATAATAACACCTCCAATAAGGCCTAAAACCAAAGATACTCATAGAGTATAACACTTACTAGGAGATTAAGGATGGGTTTTTGAAAAATGTTAATCCTTTCAACACATTTATATGAATGTGTTCAGCTGTATCGTCTACTTCTGAAGGTGGAATTATCGTACCTAATACTGGTTTGACCACCCAAGTCCCATACTTGAAACTTAAGATTTTTGTACGTAACTTGTTCCACATTGAAGCCTATTGTTGGTATTGTTGTTACCACTTCTCCTACTTGCAATCTGTACAATATTGTAGTTTTACCAGCGCCGTCTAACCCTAATATCAATATCCTCATTTCTCGTGTGCCTATTAGGCTTTTGAAGTAACTAAAGAGAACACCTGAAACAAATTATGATGTAAGGGATGAAACCGCAGACATTATAATTCACTTACCCATTGTAAATATATTTTATGCTTCAATTTCTCTTTAGAAAACCTATTTATACATTTTTATTTATTTAAGAATTAATTTTTATCCCACATCCAACGACTTTAAACTTGACGTCACTTGACTTTGACAATTGACATTGACGTTTATGTCACATTACGGTTACACCTGAGAATAGCCATCACAGAGAAGCGACACAGCAAGCAACGATTTTCATAACGCATGCGCGGGGTTATTGTGGACAAATGTCAAACCGTCAAACTCCACGTGCGGCCACCCAATATCAGCTGATCAAGACGTTTGAGGCTATGGTCGTAGAATTGCTCTATATATTGCGGATGCGTGTCAGTTCAAGCCGACTCAAGGTCACCAAATAATGACCCGCCGGACATCAAAGGTACCGACAGGCTGTGTCGCTTCTCTATGGTGGCTATTCTCGGGTTACACACACCACAGAATGGGAATGGGTGGAAGCCACGTGGACGTGGAAGCAAAATTATGGTCCCACTACCTTAGTCCCCTAGGGGGGTCCTACAAGGGAGGGGGGTATTATCTCTGCGTCCTACCCACCTATTTTGTGGTCTTACCGTCGTACTACACCTTTTCCAGCTGTAGTTTCTAAAGCGTCAAGCGATAATACAAAACGGTCATTTTCCAACTCGTCAATTGTCAATTCAAACTGCCAGTACCGTCGTAGGTACTACACCTTTTCTAACTGTAGTTTCTAAAGTGTCAAGTGATAATTCAAAACGGCCAAGTTAATTTTCCAACTCGTCAATTCAAATTCAAACTGACAGCTGTAATTTTTACCTGTCAGTTTGAATTTACAATTGAGGAGTTGGAAAATTAACTTGGCCGTTTTGAATTATGACTTGACGCTTTAGAAACTACAGTTGGAAAATGTATAGGTTTTTTTACATGTCGGTATTTGCCTCCTTCATTGCTCGTTTAATATAAAGTGACCATTTTTTTCTGACTCCAATGCGGGACGGCGCGGCGCGTAGAAAGGTCTAGCCTCTAGCCCGGACACTGCTTGTGTGACGTCACAGTTAAATATAGAAACACCGCCACCGACGCGTTATTGTGACGTCACTTTGTCATCTAGGTAATAGATTTTCCTTTTTTAGCCCCAAAGGCCTTAATTTTTCTGAGGTAATCCCTCCTCCATAAATTTATATCCTCCCTATGGATGAGATTACTTTTCCTTCCTCGTTTCCCAAATACGAAGTTAAGCTTCTTTAATAGTCGGAAATTCGTTTCGGAAAAGAACTGATGCACCTTCCTTCCTAATTGCATTTCTATCGCCATGGTCCACAAGGTCAATGCAACACGTTTGCGATTCTGATTAGTTAAAGGTGCAGCAAAAGAGTGTCTCGTTCTGTATTCTCGCACCACTTTATAGACACTCCCTTTGCAGATACCTATTTTGAGTGCAACCTTTTCCACAATATCGTCAGCAGCAATTGTAATGTTTTTTTCTGGGTTTCGTATTTATATAGACGTTTAATATTACCTCCTTAAGCCGCACGTCAAAATAGCTCTTTTTTGACCCCTTCCTTGGTGGACTCAAATCCTTACTTGTAGCCACATCCATGGGCTCATCTGCGGTGTCTGTGCTACTAAGCCTCTTCCTTAGTAGTCTTGTAGTCACGTCAGTGGATTCATCTGCAGTATCTGTACTACTAGACATCTTCAATATCTCCTTCAAGTTACCAGGGAATGACACAAAAACCACTAATAACTATTAAAACAACAGTACAACACAGATACTAAAATTCGCACAACGACACGTTAGGTATGCGATGATAGAAGCAAGATTGTACGCTATCATTAACACGACGCGTCGTATACAATGATAATAAACACACGGAGCAACTGAGTAAAATACAACCCTGTACACTGTTCAACATCCCAGACGGGCGGCAGAGCGGCAAGCGGCCAAGGTGTTTATTGCCTTTCGGCCTATCGCAATGAATGCCGCCTTAAGGCACGCGCCGAAGGACTGATGAGTCATCGGTACGGCCTTTCGGGATTTTATCGGACGGCGGAAGGTGCGGATGGTCCTGTTTCGACAGTGACGACCGACGACCCAGTGCGCGCACCCATAGGCAAATCAAAGCTAAACATTTTTGAAAAATCCCGTGCGTACCGTTCGTACCGTACGCATTTATACATTCCGTACATGTATACAGCACCTAGCATAATCCCATTGGTCAGATTTGAATTTTGAACCAATCAATCTCTGAGAGTGCTATACGCGAGTATGGAATGTAAATGAGTGCTATATGCACTTACGGAATGTAGTACTTAACGCAGCTGAAAATTTACAAAAAGGAAAGCGATTTAAGCGAAAACCATTATTCAACTATATACTAAACTGCAGTAAACTTTATTACAAATTAAGTATAGTAGGGTGTATAATTTTTGTGCTTCTTTACGAAATATTAAATTAATAATTGCAAACATTAGGTGTATTAAGTTAACTAAGTATTATACTTCAGTGGGCAAAGAAAACATATATTACTTACAAGATTAAAGAAATTAAAGACTATAGCAGAACAAGAAAGAACGTTATATAGAATCAGTCGGATGAACCATGCATTGGGTTTATTTTTTGTTTTAATATTTTGGGATAGATTAGGTACGTTTTTTCTTTGGCCTCAGTCAATGGGCTTGATCTATATTTTCCAGGACTCAGTTGAAAATATTTATAATTAGGAGGTAATTTTGCCCCAGCATGCATGGCAATTCCAAACGTATACGAGTATAACATAATATAACCACCATCTCTCGCTGCAATCGCAAAAATTAAAACGAGATTCCAGCCATAGCCATACGTTTGACTTGCATATAACTAACTATATTACATTCCGTAAGTGCATATGACACAGATTTACATTTCGTACACACGTACGGCACTCGAAATTTGATTGGTTTAAAATTCAAATCTGACCAATGGGATTGTGCTAGGTGCTATATATATGTACGGAATGTATGAATGCGTACCGTACCGTCCGACCCAGTGCGTTCAAGGCTTTACCCGGGCGGCGCGGCGTGCGTTGTATCCTATTTGTTTACAATCTTCTGCACCTTGGATTTGAATACATATAAGATGCCTTTAGGGAAACACTGATCTGGATCCGGATAGATCAGTTATATGTCAAACAGCTGTCAATGCCTGTCAAGTGGGATTTATGATTCCATGAATTTAACGGACATCTAACAACGAAAAAGTTGGTTTAACAATAAAAAACGGATGTTTAAGTAAAGCAGCTACTGATCTGAATCATCCGATCGCAATCACTTACTGTACAAGAGTGCACTACCCTATTTCTGACAGATCCCAGATCACTTTCCGAACGTCAGGATCAGTGATCGAACTGATCGGGTTAACCCGATCACAGTTTCCGTAAAGGCCTAGTGCCTTTACGGAAACACTGATCTGCAGCCGGATTCTGTGTGGTATAGTATTCTACACATCGAATTCTACAATAGAAATCTACTTTCGAAGTCGACAGTGAGTGTTTTAAGCAGATTCTGTGTCACTATCGAGATCGACATCGACTTCTCTTCGGCAAGTATCGGACATTTACGAGTCATGGTGTAACTACTAGTGACTGGACAGTGGCGTAGCGTCCATTGATGCAAGTGATGCGTCGCATCCCTTCAAAGGAATGTAATAAGTTTTTATTTAAGTGAGTCATCATCAAGATCTCTTATAATAAATATTATGAAAATATTTATTCAAATAATTAAATTCAATTTCAGTTATTGAATGTATGTATTGGTCGAGCTTTACAGATAACAGCTATGCGAAACGCTAAAAATAAAAATAAGTTGACAGCACGATGATACGGGTAATGCGACTGACCTGCAGCCTTATTATGTAAAAATTCGCGACAACGGTCGCTGAACAGATGCCGAGCAACAACGACATGACAGCTACAGGATTGTCAAAATTTTAGGTTATACGTGGTTGTCCGTCACGATGACGTCGTTGCGTAATACGAAATATACGTTTGACAGCAGACATAGAGCGCTTTTCGCCCGTCGCTTGTCGTCTGCAAGATACGTGATAAGGCTGCTGGTCACATCTTGAACGCCGCCGAACGCGATCCGAGGCCCACGAATCATATATAGGCATGTGATTACGTCTCCATTGTGTCTAGTTCGCTGTTTTACGTCGGTAGGTGATGCGGTTTCCTAAACGCATCTCGTTCGTGGTACAAAATAAAATCTCGTTGCGCGTCACGATGAACGATTCTGCGTGCGACTAAAAGAATGGATCTTAATTTTAACAACTAACAGATACGTAACCTACATTTAAATTCTTTTTTTGAATTGATTTGAGTATGAATATTTTTTAACCGGTTAATATTTTTACACTGTTTATTTTATTCTTGAAACTTCAAAATTAGAGAAAGAAAAAATGTTTATTGAGTTGGTTAAATGCTAATTGCAGTTACTTGTTACATCTCCTTCTATTGACGCCACGCTATGCCGCCGTGACTTGATTTGCGTTTCGTCAAATGAACCTAACCGCTTGTAGTTTGTCATCAACGATAAAATAATCGTTTATGCTTTTATCTTGTGTGTTGCGCTTTGGCTTTGCTCGTTTGACTTTATTTTCGTTTTTTACTTTGACAGTATTAGAAAAATAGCCTTGATGAAGATGGCTCAGGCTATAAAATGGTGGTTTTTAGAACTTGAAAAATTTATTTATTACTAAGAAAATTTGCAAAGAAACGGCTAAAATTAGTAAATCGCAATTTTACAGTAACATTTTGACAAAAATGAATCTTGGACTCTGATATGGCATTAAAAGTGGGGTGTCGGTGTGGGGTATGGAATATGAAATCAAAATTTCTTTACGATTAATCAAAGACTCAAACTTTACACCTGATTAAAAAAATTGTAAAAGAATAATTTTAAATATTGCAAAATCATCTAACTAACAATAAGGCCCCAATTTTGTGCACTTATTCGCTCACTTGTTTCGATAATGATCAATTGGAACATATAATTTTTTTTGGATATAAAATGATGTTTTGAAAGAATATAAGTAAACAATTCACACTATTAAATAAATGTTAAATTTGTAAACAAATTACATAATTGTAATATATGCGAATAGTACACAAACAGTAACTTAAAAAAATCGTCAACATCCGTCAATGATTTATAGAGATTAATAGATAGAATTTTATATTTCATATATTTCATTTTTTGAGCCATGGATTTCTACTAAGCCAGTCTATTTGGGCTGCATTTTGGGCACCAGGAAACTTGCAATGTCTTAAAATAAATTACATGAAAGTTTTAGATTCTTATCTTTTAAATAGTGTAAATTAGGTTCCTTAGTTGTTATAAACCAAGGATCTTTGAATTTAAAAAGAAAAACGGCTAACTTTGGCTCAAATTGACCTACGATAATCTTTTTTTATTTAGTGTACGGTACAGTAATACCAGCTTTTCAGACATGAAAAAACTTGTACGTAAAATTTTTGCAATATGTAAATTTTTTTACCACTTTTTTTTTCAGGTATAAAGCTTGAGCCTTTTTCTTTGATATTCTGCCCATAGAATTTCTAAATCTATATAGCTGTAATACAGCATAGCAAAAAAATCTACGTGAGATAAACAAATTCAATATTGTTTAAACTAAGTATTTATGATGAATTGTACCCAAATTTTCATCTCATATTCTGTATCAGAGTCCTACATTAATTTTTGTCACTGTTACGGTAAAATATATTGCTTTTTATCGATTTTAGCCAGTTTTTTTGCAATTTTCTACGCTTTATTTGTTTATAACTTTTATTTGTCCAAAAATTTCACGCAGCAAACAGTCAGGTTTTGTTTTTGTAGGTAGATGTGACCCAAAAAACCCGTCAGATTGCTGGGTAAATGAGTCTTACGAGAAAATCCTTATTTCCCCTGCAGTGTATTTTCTTTAGGCCGCCGCTGACCCTATTTGAATTTGACGTCGCGCCATCACCGATCCTTTTGCGTACCATCAGCGCCAGCGCCGGCGCGCATAAATGTCAACTGCCAACAATGTCAAAGCGAGAGCTCATGTCGCGTCTTGTCGATGTCGATGACTAAGTCGATGACACTCAGACGTAGACTACAGTCGATATGTAGAATACTATACCACACAGAATCCGGCTGATCCGGATAGATCAGTTATATGTCAAACAGCTGTCAAGTGGGATTTATGATTCCATGGATTCATCGGATATCGAACAACGAAAAAATTGTTTTAAGAATAAAAAACAGATAGTGAAGAATATAGCTACTGATCTGTATAACCTAATCGGGATCACTTACCGTACAAGAGAGAAGTGACCATATTTATGACTCATCCAGGTCACTTTCCGAACGTCAGGATCAGTGATCCAAGTGATCGGGTTAACCCCATCATAGTTTCCGTAAAGGCCTATTATAAAACATACTGAACTCAGGAATGACTCAGGACTACCAAACCATGGCCCAACATAACCTTATTCCAGATTAAAAAGAACGTTGCAAGGTGATTTTTAATGGGTTTCTACTTATTGACCTGCACAAATGAAACTATAAAGATAAAAAGATGCCTGCAAAGTGTGTAGTACCAGGTTGCACTAGCAATTGTGCGTCCAATAAGGGACATAAACAGAAGTGGGTGAAAGGTATTCCTCGGAAGGGCTGGTTATATTTATAAGGATAAAGACAATAATTTACAAACATTTCAAAGGATAAGACCTATTTTAAAGCACAATGTGGTACCTACAATGTTTTCTGGACCTCCCAAATATCACAGAAAAATACATTTAATAGAACTCGTCTGGGCATGGCGTGGGGCATACCTACGAAAGGATTTGATAGTGAAAGGGAAATCAAGACCAGCAAGAAGGGCTTCACAGTGACCTAATAGTGAATTTTTCTAGCTCAAGTGACAATTTACAAAGTAAATTGAGTGTTCATTTAAGTGGAAGTGGAAGTGACAGCAGGAAACAGGTTGCGTTTATTTTTATTTTGTAGTGTCTGACTGTGATGAAACAGACATCAGATGTAAGTGGCATTAGTAGTAGTAGTTCTAAAAAGTATTTTTCTTAATTTATTAACCGAGATGAACTCTAATACATATAAAATGTAATAATTATTCTGAAACTATAGGGCCACTATTTGACAGCTAAGCCACGTTGCCACATCTAAGGCTCCGGCCTAGTGTTGAGTCGGCCATGTACGTTTCGATCAAACACTCGAAGTTGTCTGACTGGTGCACGCTGTCTCCATCTTTTGATCTCAAGCTATATTACTGCTGGATGCCATCTGTTAATGAAATAAAGTATTAAATTACCGTGTCATCTTTTGGTATGAATTCGTATGATAACCAAGCGCTATCTATTGGTGAAAGATGCAATCTAATTTCACTGCCATCTTCTGGCCTATGGACACATGACGCGCAGGCGTCATCTATTGCACACAATATTTATTAATTATTAATGCGGCATCTGTAAATCGGCGGTGAAATTAATTGAACTGCCTGATCTCTTGACTTTGGACCATAAACTTTTCTATTCATCCAATAGATTAATAATTAATAAATTATTTATGTTAAAACTGAAAAAATACCCATAAATAATTCGGTCTATTAGCCCAGCCAAATACGAAATGCATATAGGTAAGCCATAATTTGGCTTTACAATTTGCATTTTATACACTTAAAATATTAATAATTATTATTAATGATTATGATTATAGTTTATAGCATGTCTCTCAAAATCAACAATACAGCCACGATAAAAAAACAGTGTATATGAAATAACGATACTTGACATCAGCTTACGAAATTTATCAGCTAGGGAACAAAAATTGTCATTATATCTGTTTTTTAACTATTAATTTTATAGTTGCTAATTCAATCCATCACCTTAAAAAAAATCAAATAAGAAATCATACTCACCTTCTGATGAGGAACATTTGAGCTTCAAAAACTTTCTCAAGCTGTCATTCTATTCTAGGCCAATGCACATGAAAAAGTTTATTTTTCTAAATTATTCCATAATGGAAATATTGAATAAAAGCTGTTTTGTCCAAATTTCAAAGGGCTGAACACAACCACAAGGAATTTTTCACATACACATAGACATGATAGCGAATGTGCCGCCTTAACTGTGTTAGGTTTGTGAGAAATGGTGAATGGGCACAACAAATCAATCGGAATCCTTATTATCCTGAT
Organism: Callosobruchus maculatus; assembly: GCA_951848785.1. NCBI lineage: Eukaryota > Metazoa > Arthropoda > Insecta > Coleoptera > Chrysomelidae > Callosobruchus > Callosobruchus maculatus. The sequence goes on from CATOUR010000059.1 coordinate 13,980,125, forward strand.
CAGGATGTTGAAACGTACAAGGTACTTATTGAATTATCATGTTTTCATCGGTTCTTCATCATCATCATCATAGTCACAATGTCTTAACAGACATGTTGTGAACTCGTTAAATGCATTAAGTCGGAGCTAGAGTATTGCCGACACGAATATTATCAATAGTTTTGAGAACTGTAGCTCGCCATCGTTCGCGATTTACTGTCAGTTCAGTGGCGCTCTTGATACTCATATCTAGCAACTGTTTCGTCGTATCCACCCAGCGTGTAGGGGAACGGCCACGGCGCCGCCCACTCGGGGCGTGACCCTGAACTACAAGTTTCTCCATATTATCGCTTCTGTGAATATGTCCGAAGAATGTAAGCATTCTCATCGACACAATGCAAGATAGTCTCTTTGGATTACGCCATATTTTAGTAAGCTTTGTCATGGCCACCCGTGCCTGTTTAATGCGCCGTCGAATCTCATTCTCACAGCTACCTGAATTGTCGATCAAAGAACCGAGGTACACAAAACTTTGAACTGCCTCACAATGGCCTATTGACTTTATCTCTCGATGATTGTCATGCTCTCTATCTACGATAATAACATTGGTCTTGTTGTAGTTAACACCAAGACCATATGCTGCACTGTGTTGTTCTAAGACGTTCAATAGAGCTACTAGTTCTTTCTGAGAAGCAGCAATAAGGGTTGTATCGTGAGAAAATCTTAAGTTAGATATTTTGCTTCCGCCAATAGTTATACCGCCATTCCAATTGTCCAATACCTGTCTCATCACAAATTCAGAGTAAATGTTAAATAACATCGGAGATAATACGCATCCCTGACGAACTCCTTTTCTGGTTGCTGTTTGACTAGACAGGTTACCATCAATTCTTACACGAGCTAAGAACATCGGTTCTTAATAAAAGCAAAATATTCCGTTTCACATTAAGATAATACATTTTTAAGTTGAACTTAATTTTGAAACCGCACTTTTGATTTTATACTTTGTGGAGGGAATGAACGGAGGTATCTGAAGAGGAGAATCATACAATCACATAGCGTGAAGTCTTAGAACCCAATACGGTAGTTTTGCTCTTTCTCTTACAATGATAAAACGGTGTGAGATAGAATATATGTTGAGGGCTTATGAGATACTGGCAAAGATGCCTTTCTGGCATGAAACTCTTGTAGCCATTGATTATGTAGAGCTTCAACGATCATGTGTGACTCTGCCTGTTACAAAAAAGAATACAAAGATAAGAAAATAAAAATATACCACAAAAAATAAGTATTAAAAAGTAAATATCCTCATTATATAAACGATAGCCTATTAGCTATTATTGGGCTTGTGGATCTACTGTGCAGTTGTTACTCTGAGGGATCTACTTATTATTATAATCATGCACCAAAAAACTTTTGAATCAGATAATCACCCTGTCGATGTCGTGCCGACTAAAAGATAGGTATATAATTGTGCATCATGCGACGAGTTTTAAAGTTCAATAAACCCTGGAAAAATGGGTAATAATTTCAAGGGTTATCCGGACAATCTCCGCGTATTATCACCAACAGCGGGTGTCGGAGCTTTGGAGCTTAGTTAAAGTGTTGTAGGCGGCCTGACCAGGTAAGCATTCACAGATTAATAATTATACTGCTTCTCAAATATACTTTTTTTGGCACAGCGTAAATTGGCTAAGTAGGTTCCTACCTCTTATGTGTCTCTTCAAAAATTTCGAATTCCTATCTAAGCAATGTCAGGTCAGGACTCATAGCATTCTACTGATCCAACAATAACTACACGTATACTAAACCTTTTACCTACGTTTTGGCTGGTATAAATAATGCCAAAGTACTTAGGCGCGATTCACCCATTGTGGATCTTGCAAAACTTTTTTGTTAGTTTTAGTTTTGAAAATGAGCTTGCTTGGGCCGATGTAACAGGCAATACTAGAAACAACTGAAATGCAGTGCAAATCTCAGGTACACTACTAATCAACAAATGATTTTTTTTCGAAAATAAAATCCGAAAGTTCCCTAATACTGTTAAAGATTTTTCAGGACTACGTATAGAGGATTTTTTATTTGAATTAGTTCCGAAACAAGACTTTGTGTGAGATTAGTGAGATCGTCTGGATATTTTTCAACTAGCTCTTTTACTTTATTAATAATTTCCATTTCTTGCACTTCAATAAGTGTTTTGTGTTTTAAAATATCGAATTTTAAATAGACATTTGTGAATGCCTCACACTATTTTTTAGTTGTATTAAAATAGTTCTAGGCATGTGTTGAATACTAAAATTCTTAAACGATTTTTAGGGTCTTCAATTGGTTCATCAACCGCTATTTCATCAAAAAACTTTTTAGTAGTACGAAATCTTTGTCCGTGAATACTCCATACTCAATACTCCATTCTTTTGCTATTGTTACGGAAGTTTCAAAGATATTTTCAAAATTATTTCTTAAATTTCCTAATTTATCACAAACATATGCAATTAAATCTGTGGCTTGTCCAATATCCATATCAATTTTTTGCAAACATTTTGAAAGTAAATTGACATTTTCAAATATTTTTCCTTGAAATATTGATAAAAATACAAATTAAAAATTTTCTATTTTATTTTGTAAGACCTTTGCCTCATCCCTATCAGATTTTTTTGCCATTATAGCTAGATTCGATAAACATTTAACGACGACTGAATAGTTACTTTTAATGAAATTAGCGATTCGACCCTGAATGACCATCTGGTGGGACATAGCTTCTTTAAGATGGATCCCACAGTTTTACTGTTTTTTAATTCAATGTTTAAGGCTTGCCAAAGAGGCAGACTTTCGCTAAAAAAAAAAAAAACATGAAGTGACTGAATCGTGTCAATGGGGGGCCCCCGGATGCTCGGGGCCCCCCCGCATCGCGGTCCCTGCAGGCCCTATCGGCACGCCACTGTTTCCAGGCTGGAATTGAAAATGAAAAAATATTCTTAATTTTAATAATACACTCATGTTACATCCCTCTAGCATATGTGATTGTTTTAATAGGACTAGTGCCCATATTTGGGAGGAGATATAAGTGGTCTGGAGATTAAAAAATAATTTCGAAGGCCCTTACGAGAAGAGAGAGGGGGGTCAAGTTACTCTTTAGGCGTTTGATTATCTACAGTTTAGAAAGTGTCTCGCTGGCTTTTACGCCTTGAACGCGTAATACGTTTAAGAATTACAAAGTAAGAACTATACGTATTCAGGAAACGGATGGTTGAGGTTAGGTCAAGAAACAGAGGGAGTCTCTTTTTTTACAGTAAAAGAAGCCCCTTTTTACATTAAAAGAGGCTCCCTCTTTTTCTTGACCTAACCCCAACCATCTATTTCCTAAATAGTATCACCGTACATTAACAAAGACAAGTAGGGTCACTCGCCGTGCCGACTTTGATGTGAGTCTCACAAATGCGAGCCTCCTCGATTTGAGAGGGTTTCCTTTCGTGCGGACTCGTTTACCTAAAGGGAATCCGACTGTGCGATATGGTCGACGTCAACGGACGACGTTCACTTTACTTATACGGGGGTCAATAGAAATAGTATAGATAGAATATTATTTATCAACACAATAACTGCAGATGCAGCTACTGGGGTGGCAAATAGCTCAAGGAGTATTATAGATCATGTTTTGTCAGATAGAAGGAGTAATTTGAACTGTACGATTCAAGTAGTAAGTAACAGTAACAGTCTGATCATTCATAATTTGTTGTCAATAACCTTAGGTGTAAACATAAAAGTACTTGCGACAAAATATAGAAAAGAAGTAAACAGAATAGATCATAAAAAATTAATCTCAAAATTTGAAAAGAATATTCAAACTACAGAAGTTCAATCATTTCAGGAACTAATAATTGACTCAATCACTTCTTGTAAAAAAGATTCGGAATTCAAAAAGACGTATAAGATACGTTAAAATAACAACTGGATAAATCAAGAAATTCTGGAAATGATTGAAAACAGAGTCAAAATTTAAAAACAATAAGTTAAAGAACTGGGAAACACGAATTTCGAAAATGAATTTAAAAAACTTAAGAACCATGTCAATCCTAAAATTAAAGTATTAAAAAAATATATTTTAAAAATCAATGGCAATAAGTGAGTACAAATATAAGAAAACCATGGGGCCATATACAGAGCATGTCGCCGGCATTTTTTTGTGAAATACGCGCAAAATGCTCAATAACACACAAACATTACTTATTTAGGCATCCCGGTAGATCCGACCGATTGTATCCCCTGCACCGTATCGCGTGTTAGGTGGACTGACCCTGTAAACCACAGCTGTTAGCGTTCGGCTACTGCTTGAGATCGCCGGGCGCCAGAATCCGCCAGCTTGCGTAGTATCCGAGAGCACAGTTGGAAAGACCACATTGGGGCGGAGCTTAGAGTGACCCTACTTGTCTTTGTTAATGTACATGAAATGAGCAATTTTTGTGAACCTTGCTGCACATTCTAGAGGGAATGAGCAAGTTATAGCGTACAGGGGGACCATGTCACAAAATGTTCGTCGGGGGTAAATTTTTTTGTTGCAAACTCAATAATAATAAAATACATATTTCTAAACCTTTCATCATTTCCGCAAAGTTTGATAATTATTTTTAACTCTTTGTGTTAACAAATTTGCTATCTGATGATGTTAGGTTGCTGGCTATTTATGACCATTACAATTTTTATTACTTTATTTTCTTGCTTTTGGTCCTTTTTTAATCTATTGTAATTACGGATAATTCATTATGCACTTTTAATGAACGAGAATAACTGAACTTTTTTTAACTAAAAGAACACACAATATTAACTCCAAAATAATACACCCTATATTATATTCAGTTGCCGCATTCGTGTAGTAATTTAGTCATTTCATTGCAATGAAATTTTCCACATAATTGCAACTAAGCAATCGTCAAAAACGAAAAATCGAAAAGAATGGTTAAATTCAGACCATTTGACGTCTTCGAGGGCAGTAATCAGTTTTTGGGATCGGGTAAGGAAACTTCTTTCTGAATTCCATATTTCTTTACGCATAGTAAACAAATTTTTGAATTGTTTTTTCCCCACTAACACTACGTGGAAACTTTTCATAGTTCTCAGAATTTTTTATGTGATTTCGAAATGCGTCATTTTCCAAGGGAAAATGCAACACAAGCTATCTAGCTCAATCAAAAGAGATTTTATACAGGATGCTTCAAAAAACTGTACCATGCAGAAGTCTAGGGCAAGAGTAACCATAGGGGTAACTATAATAAATCATTAATATCCATTTTTTCATTGATTTCCAGTTCCAATTTTATGTTTCACATTCTCGCTGGCCTACTGAATTTTTTCCTGAAATCGTGAAGGACTGTCCATATCTGAAAAACATTCTCCTTCCCATGCTTAACTGCGTAATATCATTAACTGTTACACCGATATTGATGAAAGGCATGTTACATGATGTAGGATCTTGATGCAATTTTTTTATAGGTGATTTACACTCCTTTGATGCCTCAGCCAGACGAAGGTACGTCTAACAGCAGCGTTCAAAGTAAAAGTTGCATGGGACAGATATCATGCATATCAATAATAACGTTGATAGTAGTGTCCGTGGCCAATCTGTTGTTACTACTAATAGTTGTGCTGGAGACCAGAAGAAGGTGCAACCAGGGCATGTTTGACAGTATATTTGGAGAAAGAAATGAAGAATACCGGATTAATTCAGGACAGCAACTGCTCTCCTTAGCTACTAAACATGTGGAGTATATGGGACAGAAGCACATGGCGGCGTTGGTGATAATCAAGTATGACAGGTAAATGGAGATTTTTGAGGAGATTGGTGAAACAACCTTTGGGTCTGAGGTTTCAAAGGGGCTTCGTAGATTTTATAGAGCAATTAAAAGGCGGTTCGATTAATCTGTGATTTTTTGAATTTTCCGCGCAGTAACTTTAATTGTCAACTGTTGATTGACAGAATAAAAAAAGGCAAGAAGTTTTCTGGTGACAAAAGCCACCAGTGCATAAACCTACACAGAAAAAAATACTGTTGCGTTTCCAATTAATTGTTAGTATTTGGATGTTTTTCCATCGATTTAAATATATTTACAGTTGTTTCAAATTCATGCCATTGAAAGAATTCAATCCTTATATTCAAGGTAATCACAGGCACGCCAATATATTCGAAATAATTTTAGATTCGATCTAACGATATGTACAATCCTTCTAATACCAATATTGACATATAATGCAATCAAAACATCCTTTTGTTTTCGAAATTTACCCTATGTTTCATTTAAGCAAAGCATACAATCTATTCATTATATAAAAATTATTACTGCAAGAGCAGTTCGTGATAATTTATCTGATAAAAATTAATTTTGTTTCAATGGCCTCCGCTGAACTGTAATCAGTTTTCGGCGGGACTGATGTTCCGATTCAACGAACGTAAAAAAAAGAACAAGAGGATCACCTTAGTGTTATTATCGGCGCCAACCCGCCAACCTGGACGAGGTTGTTTCGTTGTGTTTCCATTATGTTGTTTCGGTATTAGCAGTGTTGTATCATTTCGTGGTTTTGCGTGATGCATCAGCAATTGTGTGATTTAAATGTGTCCAGTTATATATTAAATGGAGGACCTACTGAGAAATTGGGACTTAGAAGAGCTAACATCCACATTTGAATGTAGGTATTTAGATTAGTCAGGCAGTTATATTTCAGGTAAAAGTGCAACAACTAGTGCAGGCTTATGTCTAATTCTTATATCATGCTCCTTATAACTTCAGACAAAGTCACACCATTAAACATCCAAACGAATCGATCAGCTGTCCTCGCAATGAAGTGTGTTGGTACAAGGAAAAGAAACTAGTTTAAAATCAATTACCAAACTCAGATTCGATTCAACGACAGGCTGCGATTGGATCATTCATTGGAATTCAATGACATCTTGTAGTTGAATCGACAATACGATATAATTCGTTACAAACTATACACTTCCCAATGGACAAAACATCGCTGTATTTGGGGAATGCTGAGTGTAAACGTCCCATTGAATCCAAGCGTAAGTCTTTGACAAAACGACAGACTTTTCTGTGTGTACGAGAGGGCCCATCTGTACCTCTCCTTACTCTAGTTCCCAGCCAGTCCAGCCCTCATCGTAAAGGTGAGGATTGCCTTGGGTCCTGCCCATGTTATGTCTTCGGGTTCAAGGACACTTGAACCTAGAAGTGAAGGTGTTGTGGCCAGATAGCAGACTCACAAGTAACCTTAGACAACTTCTGTATTGTGAGAGACAGAACCGCCCCACAGATGTTATAAGAAAAGTTCTCTAGCTCAACGGAGATGCCCAGAGATTATTCATCTCCATCTCGCAAGATTTTGATTTTGTAATGCTATCTGCTGCTAGCCCCACAGCCAGCTCAGGACACAGGAAATTATTTCCCGATCCTCGTCTAGCATAAGCGCGTCCGCCGTTTCATTAACGTAAATTCCAGCATGACTCGGGACCAACATAGTGACACCTGATGTCTTGCCGAAATGTCATCCAAGACCTTTCTACATTGCAGAACGAGCCTTGATACAAACCTACAAGCACTCAATGCTTTCAGTGCTGTCTGGCTGTAAGAGCAGAGATAAAAAGCCGCCTCCTAGGTCACTAAATTCCGTGAATACGTGAGGCACCAGCTAAAATAGCGAATATTTCTGCTAGGAATACCGTGGTGTATCTTCCAAGAAAGAGTGAGATAGATACCTGTTGGGAGACTAGTATGTAATTTTGAGCTAGCTAACTAGCTGTAATACTATACCTTATCCACCGAACAAACGGAGTAACCATGCACAATATATGTAAATTTTTACTGTATGGTCAAGGGTTATATGCACACCATCTACAAAACTGCATACTGAGAGCAGTGATGTTATTATAAACAGAAAAATGAAGTTCGATTTATTCGAGTAAAGCCCCAAAATATGGGTTTGAAATAATTTTTTACTCCTTTTCTTCAGTGAATGCAATATAGTTTATGTTTGACACCTAATAAAGCAGCTTAGCTGGTTAATAAAAATATAAAAAAAATTGGCGTTCGTTTGCATTATTTTCCGCAAAAAACCAACAAGAGCGTTGATAGAGTCTATGAAGACTCTGCATAGTCAAATAGTTAAAGAGTAGTTTACCCAATTCCGTTATGTTTGCACAAGAACAAGTGACGCTTAACGTTCAGGTCGCGTCTTGTGATGTGTCCAACTGAAGCCGACCTAACTACTAGAACGGTTCCATGAATTCTGAAATCCTATATGTATAAATAAAAGATGATTAGAAAAAAAATTATATTCATCTTCCGACTAACACAGCGCCATCAAATAAAATAAGTAATGCCGAAGGAACTACGTTTGGTGTCATGAATTTGAAAAGTTTTCCAGTGATTGGGTAGGGATGACAAAACAAAACAAAAAAACTACAGGAACTTCATCTTTAGACGTTTTCTTGACAATAATCTGGAAAGAGGTGCCAACTAGCAACGCCGGATTAAGCTTTTATGGGGCCCGGGCCTATTGTAGTTTTAAGGAGCCCTTTGCCGCCCTTTATAAATGAAATGCACAAAAGTAGGGCCTCTGCGGGGCCCCACTGAACCACGGGGCCCGGGACTTCAGTCCCTCCACCCCTGCGGTTGATCCAGGCGCGCCAACTAGAAAAGATGGGACAAAACATTATGGGTAAAACTGACCGCGAAATACATAGAAAACATAAAGAAAATTATTTCCACTCTACCAAAAATGAGCTCAAGGATGATGAGGCTCATTTTCTTCATATTTTCCTAAAAGGAGGCACTCGAGCTAATAATGTAATTCAATGCCGGTAGGGATATTTGCCCTCAAAGTAGTTGTTTCTGTTGGTTTACTGCTTTCACATAGAAAACACGTTGTATTAAAGGGTCATAACCTATTCATTGAAATTCATGCTTAGTAACTGGTATGCAGAGTATTCAGTTAATAGAAGAAACGAAACAAATTTTTGCATAACTGAGATAACACAAGAAAATGTACGATTCCAGAGTAGTCCTCATGTGCGGAACAACAATAATAAGTCCATACTGGGTGATGACCACAGCTCATTGCTGCGAGCTGGTGAAGGTGTATCCTCCAGAGAGGATGAAGGTCGTGAGCAATGCTGCCGCCTGGAGGGAGGGGATAGCACGTGACGTTGATGATATACTGAGGCATTCAAACTATAGCCAGAAAACCTTTTCCCACAATATATGTTTGATCAGGGTGAAGACGCCATTCCAAGACAAAAATGAAGTTCCGGCTGTTATTGCTGGCGCTGGGTAAGTATTTATTGAAGCATGTCATCATCATGTTGTCCATGTACAGGGTGTCCCATTTTGGGCACTTTTACGGGGTATCTTGGTTATTTTTGAAGGTAAAGGGTTGCAGGTTTTCGCGACATTTTTGTGAAACTAAAGATGCCGTCAACAAAATGATCATGGTTCTTTTGGTTTTTGAGATACAGGGTGAAATCAAATTATCGATTTTGGGACTACTCACGTATCTCGGTTGTCTTTTATTTTGTTGAGAATTTTGAAAAAGGTCTCATACATTTTTTTCTGTAGAATTCAGTGGTGTAGTTTGATTTTTTCTTACTCTAACCATTTTGCAGTTATGAAGCAAACATATATTTTTTTAAATGGAACACCCTGTATATTATTTTTGAATTCAATCGGAAATAATTCAAGCTTTTTAAAAATATATAGTAGTATTAAGTTATTTTGAAAATTACGCTCAAAATTTGATTTTTCCAATTTTTACTTTATTTGTAGCAGTCGACCATGGTTAATCAACTGTAGGTATATAATAAGCATCTAGGCACAAGAGGCTTCCTACTCAAATTCGAAAAAACAGAATGAAAATAGATTTTTTTAAATAATAATGTCTATTAAAAACAAAAAAGCAAATCTTTGAAAAACTTGCGGGACAGTCAGTTTTTAATTATATTTTTATCAAATATTGCTTTGTTCATTCTGTGTTTTCATTTTAACTATTGTCAATTTTCTATAATAATGGCAGCTTAGATACCCAGAGAGCAGCAACCGTTTTCAGATATATTTGCTCGCCTAAAAATAAATATAGTTAGGTAGGGATCCTTTATTCAACCATGTCATAAAACTTATTTCAAGGAGAATAGGGAGCAAAGGGAAACAAACGTATTAGGTTAAATAGGAGCAACGCATTCATCATCTTCTAAGCACAAAGGGAAGCTGTAGGGGTATAAAAATCAACTACACAGATAATTCTAAGAAAATACAATTATTACCATCCATACAAGTTTAGGATACTTCAACATTTGCACAGGATCCAAGTTTGGGAATTTTTAATCGCCGTAACACGAAGGAGACCAATAATTCTTTTAAATGCCATTAAAAGAATAAGAATAATTGTGCCAGATATGCATTGGAGAAAATAATCTCCAACTTGAACCGACATCTCTAAAAGCTCTTCGATGTTTTTAGTTTTTATTTTGATTTAAATTCAAATTTAATAGTAGTAATGTTTGGTTTCAAGTAATGTCATGCAATAAGTAATATTTACTGAACATTATCACAAATAGTAGTTAATAGTGTATAAAATACAATTATGAAACAATTGAGTTTAAAAGTATTGAGTGTCTTGTTCTTATAATTGTTTACTTGGATATTGTTTTTAATAGACTAGTCATGGCCTACTGCTACAAATAAAGTAAAAAATGAAATTTTGAGCTTAGTTTTCAGAAAAAATCCACTCTAATATATATCTTTGAAAAGCTTGAATTATTTTCGATTGACGTGAAAAATAATATACAGGGTGTTCCTTTTAAAAAAGTATATGTCTGCTTCATAACTGAAAAATGGTTACAGAAAGAAAAAATCAAACTACACCGCTGGCTTCTACAGACAAATTGCTATAAGACCCTTTTTTAAACTTTTCAATAAGATAAAACACAACCGTGATAAGAGGGTGGTCACAAAATCGACAGTTTTCGATTTCACCCTGTATCTCAAGAACCAAGAGCGCCATGATAATTTTGTTGACGGCATATTTTGTTTCACAAAAAAGTAGCACACTGTTGCGAAAACCGCAACTCTCTATCTTCAAAAATAACCGACATACCCCATAAAAGTGCCCAAAATGGGACACCCTGTACTGTTAAGTGTTTTCCTATTTAATTTGTGGTACCATGTAACTTCGTTAGCTTCTTGATGCCTGAAAGTAGTAGTAGCGATAAGGAGTTGAAGCCAGGCAAGCACGCCACATTTGGCCCTTTTTGCTAACCCCACTGAATCAACACTGAAAACACTAAAAGACTACGCCCTAGAAAGCTCCTTGCTGAAAGTACCAGACCTCTTGACGAAAGTCAGTAGGTCCATCTCGCTGCATATAGTGACTCCTCCCCGAACTCCGTCGCGCCGAATATCTGAACATCTGAGCCTTGAGGTTGCGATACACAGCACATTTGCCCAGGAAGTGGAACGCTGTCTCGTTCTCCTCCCAGCACCTGGAGCGGATGGGATCCCCTACCACACTTATGAGTGATAAATGTCTATTCACCAAGCTGTAAATCCAATGTTTGTATTTTAATATACTGTTTATGTAGCCATACGCGAAATAAATAAATAAACCCGGCAATGGCCAGTGAGAAGTGAGAACCCCCACCAAAAGGTTTGTCACTTATCAGGCTTTCGCTTCTACCTCGTAGACCCAGTGGACTAGGGCAACATTGACCTCTCGCCTGTTAATTCCAAGCAACTGTTCTAGGCCGATGCAGGGGCTGCCGGCCCCTATCCTAGTTATGCGGTCCGCTCCCTCTTTGCCGTTGATGCCTGGAAAGTGAAAGTCGAATCGTCTTGGCTCTCCTCTTGATATTGTCTTGCAAGATGCAGGAGAATAATTTGATTCTTTTTATCATCGATGTAGTTGAATTAACTTGAATTCCTACATACTCCAATTACCTTCTTCATTTCTTTCAATTTATCTTTTTCATAGCCCTTTATTGTCCAGGTTTCACAACAACATAATTTTATAGTTCAGTTTTTTGTCAATAGAGGTTTCTTTATACGATTACAAGGAAAGTGCAATTTTTTTTGATCCCTTTGGTTGGAGTACATTGTTACGTTCGTTGGTTGGTGAGTATGTTCAGAAAAATGTAGTCGGTTAGATCTCATCTGTAACTGCGATTGTTTTTGCAAAATTATGTGTCCCTTAATAAATCTTCATATCTTTTTGGATATACGTATTTTAGGGTCTACTTCTAGCATACCTGCGTCAATTTACTGTGATTTAAATATACATGAAGATTTGAGACGAAACCCATTTTATAACAAAAAACGAAGAATTTTGAGTGAAAAACTGTTCTCAAAATATTGTTGATGCAGATGGCAGCAGGTCGTCTTTGGCCCTTCATTTTTTATTTTGTTGCTTTAAGAATATGCTACTTTTTTTCTAAATACTTTCTAAAAAGTATCAATCGTTGGGTGGAGTAAATGTTCTAATAATTTGAATTTGTTGTCTTATATTTATTAATCATCCATAAATCTATGTTAATCATACATGGAGCTCACACTTTGTATGGATGACGCTTTTTTACCTTCATTATGATTTTTTGATCGTCGGTCACCCCTTACATTGACCAATTATAGCATTTCCACTACATTCAACGAATCCGAATAGGTTAGAAAAAGCAATGCCCATGCTTTAAAAGGCATGTGAGTGTGCCCAAGATCCCATTTTTTTTATTTTCTGTGTTCACAAACACGATGTTCTTTTTTACAGAAATCTGCAGGATTTAAATTTTACGGAATTGTTCAAAACAGCCTTTTATTACTAACTTATGCAATGTTAATACCCAAAATTCATTCCAAACTATAACAATTAACCCAAAACGATCAACCAAAACAAAGTAGCTATTTATATTATGCCTCTAGATGAATGCTGTTTTTTTTAAGATTCTTTACCTGCTATCTGTACAAAGGGTATACCGTTTTATCAGCGATTCAGAGGTCAGTTAGCCAGCATTACCAAGCTGCCGCGTTAGGATTATGGGCACAAACAAAAACCTTGTTAACTTCTTCTAACCTATTCGAAGTCGTTGAGTACATTAGAGGAATTTGAAAAAAATTGACTTTTAATTTTATTACAAATAAAGGAGAAAAAATTATACGATCGGAAAGAAAAATGTTGACAGCTATTTATGAGGGCGTAAGGACAAATGAGTGATGGAGGAGAAGAACAAGCCAGGAAAAGGAAGACATTATTATAATAACCCCAATGTTATAGCAGTCATCAAAGCGCAGAGAATAATGTGGCTCACCGAAGACCAATAGTAAAAAAAGGAAGGGTAGACCAAGGGAGAGATGGCTGAAGAAGGCGAAGATGATTTAAAGAAAATTAATATTAAACACTGGAAAGGGAAGGCGGCAGCGGTGAAACAATGGAAACAAGCATCCAAAGACAATTTTAAGTCACATAACCTTTTGCGGTATAAGACTACACTCCTCATTTTTACCTTAGGCCTTCATGGCCTGTTGAGCAAACTAATAAATAAATTTTCCTTAAACGGAAACGAACAAACCACCAATAAAGGTATATTTAAAAATATATGACTAAATTTAGGTAAAATACCTGCGATCACGTTTTTCATACTAGTGTAGTTTTCACACCTCTCTGGATTAGATAGGGTGCTGTTGCCCATATTGAATCAAATTTTGAAAAATTGTCTGCACATGTGTGCCATTAAAAAATAAAATAAAATGATAATACTAAACAAATCTCTCAACCTTGAGGAATATTTTGAGTAGCATAAATTGTTTTTATATTTGTTAACAACAAGAGAACAGCAAAATTAAGATGGTGTTGCAAATGGTTCATTTTAGGCAACCAAGGGCTCAAATTGAACTTGTGGTCTCTTAAATTGAACCTGCCTTTAGATCTTGGTAAAGTAGGTATAATAATTTCAGGAAAACAAATTAAACTGAACTAATGTCGCTTTACGAAAAGTTGGTAAGTGCTGAAACATATTTTTTTCTAATAATTGCTAACAAAGTGTCTAAGAAAATTCTGTATTGCAAGAGATGAATACTTGAATATATATTTTTTTTTGGTCCAACACCAACATATTTCCAATGAAAGTGTGGCACTGCAGGTACTGAATCATTTCAACCTGCTCTTCTGTCTTGCGTTCAGTACGGAACCACGAAAGTTCAGGCTAGGCTTTGGAATAGCTTTAATTGAACCGAGGTTCAGCTGGAGGTTTATTAAGTGGTTTAAAATGTACTCCAAAATCAAGATTAATTCCATATTTGAATAAGTTTTCGGCACTGCTTTTGTTAGGTAGCGCTATAAAGCACTGCTATCTAATAAACTAATTATAAAATTGAAAGAAAAAGCTTACATTGTCTTAGCCTTCGCCCAGTTCATAAAATATTACATTGCACGTGGTTGAAATCTTCAACACTTCACAGATCTGTATTACGTTGTCCTAATCTAAATATCAACTAAGCCGCAAGAAGTTCAATGGTGTGGTGTCGAATACCCGATGGCAATATTGCCAAGTTTTACGGGAAGTAATAAAGATGATGAAGGTTCAATTTGGGAGACAGTCCAATATGGACAACAGCACCCTATACTCCTAGCATCTAAAAGCTAAGCATCACTTGGTAGCTTCTCTCACTATAACAAGTATTTCCAGATACAAATACCAAGCAAACACCAGCGGAGCAACCCTAGGTTGGAGCTCAAGGATGGCGGATCACGATTCAGACGAAATCTACAGCTCAAAGGTAATCCTCGTCCCTAAACACCTCTGCATGGCCCCTCAGAAGTACAGGCTGGACGAAACCATGTTCTGTGCGAAGTACCTCCAGTCCACTGAATGCGGTTACGACACCGGAGGTCCGTTGATACAGTACAACATCGTGATAGGTTTTGTTTCTTTGGAGATCGACTGTGCTAGCAGAGTACTGCCCAGAGTCTACACTAAGGTCGGGTATTTTGAGGACTGGATAGAGTTGGTTGAAAGAGTTAAGAAGGAGAAAATTGGTGTCACCTTTCGTGATAAGATGTAATACGAATGTATGATTGATAAATTGGGTATTATGTTTTAAAATAAGTTCAAAATTAGGATTGGAAGATAACGAAACCAAAACATTTTCCTTAAAAGATAGTCTACGAATGATGAGATGAATACGTCAATATGTTTGGTGAAATCATGGTCATTGACCTAGTTCCATTGGCCGAATTCTATTTCTGGAAGCAGTTTTGATATATCTCGGAATTTCCATCTTAAAAATGTTTGCAAATTAACAACTCTACAAGAGGCTTTTTTCAGTGTGATATCCCTTACCTAGTTTCATTAGCTATACTGCTGTATTTGAATTAGGCTTTTTATATGTCCAAATAATATTATATCTTTATATGTTTGTGTTATACAGGGTATTCAAGAAGTTCACAACTTCTCCTTCTATCTGACCAGAGAAATAATGAGACAGACAAGACATTTTTGACACCGGAAATGGAAAGAGGGTAAAATTTTGAATTCAACCTGGATCGATCATGACCTTGACCATTAAGGTCAAGTAAATTTCTTGCTAACGGAGAAAGCTTTAATGTTCTCACCTATTTTTAGCGATTTGCCCGAGAGACAACATTTTTTGCACAACCTTAAGGTCAAGGTCATTCTCGAATTTCGAATTTTCCCCTCTGGTGGTGTGGTTCTTACCCCGGGCCTAAACTATAGGGTCCATCTTGGAAAATCGTCTTGACCTTGAAGCGACCTTCAAGTTCATGATCAATGCCATGCTCAAACCATGACAAAGGTCATGGTTAAGGCAAGATCAGGATCAAGGTCGCAGTGCTCTCTTTCCGTTTTCGAAGTAAATAATATAGGGTACCAGTGAAGAAAATCGACATGATCTTGAAGTGACTGAGATATAGAGGGGGCAGTCGAGAACTTTTTGAAAATCATGTATGTATTGAAATTTATCTTTTGTTAACATTTTGTACTCGAGAAGTGTAACAGAAGCAACTGAAAGGTTAATATAAAAACTGTATTTCAACTGATGTGGTTTCATTTATAAGCCAGTGGAGTGCAACAAAGCAACGACACAATGCTAGGATAAGTCTCAATAATATGAAGTCAAGTTGATTCACTCAGTATTTCCCACAAACTACGGTGATACCAGATTATTATTTCTTGATATCATGAAATTATAGTCTCGGATCCCCTTGCAACAAAATTATCACCCAGCTCACAAAAAAGGTGTATTATGCAGCTAGGTCTTTCTTTCACAGGTCAATGGACAGCCTGCTACTATGAATACAACCATATTTAAATTTTACAGTGCAGAATCACCTTAAGCAATACTTCGTATGTATACACCAGAAAATTCTAAGTCCTTTAGCTTCTATAATAAGCAATGCAGTATTCGGATGGACCTAAAAGATGTATTATGCCACTAGGTCTTTCTTTCACAAGTCAATGGAGCCCTCACCCCCTAACCACCCCAATTTCACCCTTAGCGAATAAAAACAGAAAACGATCAGGAATCCCTACAATGCGTAAAAACGAAGTTTGAAGAATATTTGGCATTTTTTGTTTTTTGCTAATTACTACGCCGCCTATGCACCGATTTTCAAAATTATGGCAGTATTACCTAACAACGACCCCACATCATATAGATACCCAAATCATCACAATCACAATCCATGCAGCGATTACTGAAATCACGAAGCTAGAAAAACGCCAAAAGGCAGATCGACAGAGAGACCGACACACAGACAGAACGACATCAGGCCAATTGAAATGAATGACCTGGATTTTCGTTACTTAGATATCATAAAATGCCCAAAAAGCGTATTATCTCTAAATCGAAAACTTTCGCGATCACAATACTCTCCTGACCTATTGATGTGAAAACTAAAATGACACAATAATAACTTCATGCCATACTACAAGCCCTTCAGTATATTGAAGAAACAGCTATTAGAAATTGGGTAATAGTATCCGATTCACTTAGCTCACTCACAACACTGCAAAGAGTTTATAGTGGCAATACACTAGTAACTATAATTAAAGAACAGTTACACAAGTTGAACAGTCAGGGAAAACAGGTTATCTCTTTATGGGCTCCGTCACATGTTGGCATCAGAGGCAACGAAGAAGCAGATCAGAATGCAAAAATCGCAACAAACAAAGACATGTTAACAGGGATTAAAATACCAGCATCAGACATAAAAACTCACATCAGAAATAGAATATACCAGGCGTGGAATAACATGTGGCAAAGTAGGAACTCCAAACTCCGCGTGGCTAAATCAACTATAGGGCCTTGGCGCTGCATTACTGTCAACAGAAGACAACAAACAATAGTAACCAGGCTTCGACTCGGACACACCAAACTCACCCATTCGCACCTCTTCAGCCACGAACCACCGCCCACCTGTGATTTGTGTGAAGAAGTGCTTACCGTAAAACATATTTTAGGGGAGTGTCCGATATTTGAAAATGAAAGACTGCAAAATAATATTGAAGGAACTCTAACGAATGTATTATGATATGAATGCAATGTAAATAATCTACTGATGTATCTTAGTGAAATCCATGTATTACACAATATATAATCACATCCGCCGCTAATAACCCTTAGAGGTTAACGCGGCTTTGTTTTCTCAATAAAAAAAAAACCTTCGGAAACAGACTATTAATAGGTAAAATATGCGAGGTATAGGAAACAACTGAAAAATAGAAATCGCATTTTCCAAAACTAATGACGCTGTAAATTATCGATCTGAGTTTTTCCTTTCAATTTGACAGAGTACTAAATATTAAGTAGTATTGCACAGGATAAGTCATTAACAAAGTGTGAGTGAGTTATTGGAGTGCCCCAAAAGTTTTTCTTTATTTTTCCGATGTGTTGTAAGCTCTAGCCTACAACCGACTGTACTCCAGGAAAGCGGTTACCACAAAATAAGTTCGATGAGACACAGATTCTGCCTAGGACCTCCTCTTATTACGCTAGATTGTACTGGGAGACCTGACTGTTTCCAAACTTTTATAAAACGATCCTGTATATTTCATCACACCCTCTTGATAGAGCTCAATTGTTTCTTCCACGAGTAGACCGGCTGGAATAACTACAGCCACCGACTAAAGGTTCTGGCGATATTGTTGTGTATGTAGAAATCCAAGGAAAAGCAGACTGATAAAAATATCAAGGATATAGCAGGTGTGAATAAAAAGTGGAGCGAAGCTTTTAATAGGAATCTATTATTAAATTTAATTGAGAATTTGGTATCGCTTCAATCCAATTCACGCACAGGACACTTGCGCACTCTGTTGCAGTTGAATCTATTTTTGAAATTAATGTAGTTTGAGAAACACAAATCGTTTGCACTGCTTTCATAGGGTATCAGTTGTTTTGATTTTGATATTTTTACACGTTTTTCATTGCACGCTCATTGCCTTTAACACACTCACCTTGTCCCTAACTAATTCAGTGGATATTTTTAGAATTGTGTTATCGTCTATTTTTTGACATGGCGCATCTGTTTTTCTATAAATAACGTATATGATTGTGAATGTTTATCAGGAAAAATGAACGATTTTCTATAACACATGTATGCCATTATTATGTGTTTTTATCTAGGTGGAGTAATACTGAAGCAAATTGGCAGCACATACAGGAAGACCTCATGGTTACTGCGATAAAAATTAATTATTAATTCTGGGAAAACTGTTTACGAAATGTTAAGCTATGTTGAGATCACTCATTAGTGATTTATTTTTTGGCGTCAGTTATATATATTTAAAACACACACTCATCCTGTGTGATACTTGATCTCGATATACTTGCCATGATTTTATGAAGAAATATAAAATAAAAATCAAGAAATAATGATTAATGGTATCTGTGTTTCTGCCTTTCTTCTTTTTAAACACTTGCCATACTTCACGCTATAGTGGAAATTGTTACTTCCATCATGAATTCATTGAATAGAAAAAACGAAACGCATATAGGTACTCCAACCTAAATGAAAATGCTTAAATGTTTGATTTAAATTAACGTGTAATATAACATGTTTAGCATAAATTGATATAAATACACTTATCTACGCAACAAAAAACGTCAATATTCATTTATTTAAAGATCGCTATTAGCGAGATCATAATTATATTAAAATTCTGTATGATCTGGCCAGTTGGTCTCCGACCAGAGCCATTAACAGAACAAAAACAATTAAAATTCTGCAAAAACGCGATAGAAATACAAGTTTATTGAAAATATGCCTTTTTAATACAGAAAAGCTTTTTAACACAATTATTGTAGGACATGAATATTAAGCTCCAAAACCCATCTCTATTTTTCCGATGCTCCAATTTTTCAGTCTGGAGTCTAACAATGCATGCATGTGAACATGGTGTGCCTGACAAATATAACATTTCTAAGCAGTTTATGAAATGTTACAGTTTTTGAGTAACAAAGTATGTCAGAAGGGCCATGCGAGGTATGTCAAAGAGTGACGCAACGAAAATGCTCTACTTGCCATCAGGTCTATTACTGTTCTGAAGAACATGAAAACGAAAATAAGGAAACACATCAAACAAGTTGCTCACCATTTGAGGTAGGTCTTTGGGTTTAAGCAGATCTCCATTGCTCACAGAAAGTGTCATGCTAATCGTTCTTTCAATATGTCAAGGAGTGACGATGTAAAAGAAAGTTTATTGGGTATACAGTATTTCATCTAGATTTCTGAAATTCTGCTTTTTCTTCCATAGCATCCTCAGCCAAAGCTTCAAAAATAATATAGCTAAAAAACATCCCTGTGTGCTTTACTTTGTACTGTTTTGATCAAGAGTATGTTGATTAAAGAATCTGCTGCAGTGTTTGGCAAAGGTTTATATGAGGCTTACCTAAATCTAGAACTCGTTGTTATTGAATAGGGAGAAGTATTTTCTATAAAATTTAGTAGAAATGGGTATCCTCAAGAATGAACTAAATCCACAGCATCACAGACTTGCCTTATCAAATCGGACTTTAGCGTTTGGCTCTACATACTACATTTTCTGTAATATTAAAGGAAAATGACAGATGTTGCTAAGGTGCCTTATTCTATTTTGAATTACTTGAGTCAGATTAAGAATGAGATAGCGTCATCTTGAGGCTCCGCTATATTGGTGGTCATTTTTTAGTTATCATCAACACAGACGCAACTCTCTGTATTCATCAATCGTTGACTCGAATTTCTTAAAATAGAAGCTGCCATCCTGAGACAGCTAATTAATTAAAGAATGTTGGTCACTTCAAATTATTTTTCTAAAAGATATGTGTACTTTGAGACAGGACCTAGGTGAAGCGTTGGTAAAAAGTTTTTGATGCAACAGACGTGGACCAGTAAAACTTGATTAATGTGAGATTTCATCTGCATCGTATAAAAATATTTTTTTTTTGTTTGCAGATAAGCACTTCCAAAGAACTGGGAAGGCATTTGATAGCAACTAGGGATTTGAAACCTAGCGATGTGGTTTTGACAGAGGAACCTTTAGTATTTGGTCCTAAGCCCCAGCAAATTAAGGAAGGACCTTTCCCTTGCGTGGGTTGCTGCAGGTAGATGCGTTTTATTTTACAAGCATACTGATAGCCATATTAACAAATTTGTGCTATGTTTTTGAAACCTCCATGCCACTTATGTCGGCCATTCTAATGGCCTGTCTGACAGTCTCCAGTCTCGATTGGTCTCGATGCCGTATTGACTTTAAAAAGATTCATTAAGAGCGTCAATTTGAGTTTTGTGGTAACAACTATCAATTTTCAGATTTCGGTGCATCAGTAGTGGATTGGTTGTATAAGAAAAAACTTTCAGCCAACACATTCAGCAATTTTTTTTTCACGTATATCACTAGTAGAGTCAGCATTTTATTCAAGCTTTTCACCAAAATAGGGACTTTGGATGACGACAGACATTAACAATATTATTATTTCTAGGATATTGACTGATCAAACCTGTGAAAGATGTCCTCTGTGCCTGTGGCCTGTTTGCAAACTGGATTGTCCAGGGTTGAAACAACCTCATTTCCACGGCTTTGAGTGTACCATACTGAGACAAAGGGCAACGAATACTGAGGCTAAGCCATTTTATGAATATTTTAGGTAACGGAACAATTATCAATTGCATAAAGATACTACGAACATACATACGTACATATAATCATACACTAACTTTTACGGACTATTTTCATTCTAATTTGGATATGATGGTTTCTTTTTACTTTTGTCGATATTTCTTTCAGGTGGTACCTTCGAACACTAAATCTCCAAACTCTTAGAGAGATACTATGATACAAAATTATGCTATAGCTGGGAAGCGGCAAAAATATAGCGATACTACGATATATATAATCTCACACCAATTTCACGATCCATTTTCATTCCAGTTCGGTTCTGTTTTACTTTTGTCAATATTTATTTCAGGTGGCACTCATAATCCTTTGAGCACTAAATCCCCAAAACTGCTAGAGAGATGCTACGAATATATAGTCTCCCCAATTTTTACGGATTCTTTTCATTCTAGTTTGGATATGATGTCTCTCAATATTTCTTTCAGGTTTGATATACTTATAATCCTTCGTGCACTAAATCTCCAAAACTCCAACCCAAAATATTGGGAAGCTATGCTAGCATTAGAAGACCATCTTGAACTACGAGGTCCTGACACTGACGTATACAAGTTAGTATAATTTCAATCAAATATGGACGAATAACGAAAATTAAAGAATACAGATATTGACTTAGGTAGGACAGGTCTTCCAAATATCTTAAACAAATAAAGAAGATCTCTTTTCCCAGGAAAAACCTTTGAGCAGTCATCAGGAGAAGAGGCTTGACATAGCGAATCTATCATCCTAAGTGTAATCAATATTTCAAATCACAGCTTATTCAATGGGCTACCAAATTTTTATCAATATTTTAAAAAGAAAGCCCACTCTTGCATGTACCAAATCAAAGGTGTCACAATGTATCTCTTGAACGGTTACCGTTAAAATCATAAAAAGTAGACAATATTTTGACGGCTCAATGGCTGAAGCTCTTTCCTTCCTTCCACCCATAAACATGCGACTATGTCTGAGATAATGTGAAATTTATTATTGTACATTATATCTAATACCTTGTAACTGAGCACTTGCTTGTTCGAGGGGTGACTAAAACTACTATTTGTAGAGCTATCGAAGAAAAGATCAAAATCCTAGAGGAAAACTATCTGAATCCATTGAATAAAAAAGTTGGAGAACCTGTTTTGAAAAATTGCTCCCCAGATTTGATTCACAAAATTTACGGCATACTGGACGTTAATGCTACTGAGCTCACTGAAGAGATAGAGGCGATGGTGCTTTATCCCACTGCTAGCTTATTTGAGCACAATTGCGTCCCTAACACCATGCAAACCATTGACGAAAAGGAGAACTTTCGGATAACATTCAGAGCTGCCTTGCCAATTAAGAAAGGTGGGTAAAAATTGTTTCTGATTTTTGTCCCTCTCATTGTCTAGCTTATCTTATTCACTTAACTTTTTGGTTGTATGTAAAGACAAGCATCGCACACAGTATTAAATAGCTAGTTATAAAGTACAGTAAATAGTATCGTACAAAAATTCCTGATAGCTCTAGTGTTCTTTACCTGCTAGAAAGTTGAGAACTTCCTTCCTTGTAATGAAATTAGCAGCAATATTCTTGAGCAGATTACTATTACTTACATCAGGTGTCACTTATGTGGAAGCCAAGTCATGCTGGAGTTTGCGGTAATGAAATGGCGGACGCGCTTGCAAGGCTTTCATTTGCTTGTAAAGGAATATAGTGAAGATACTTTTATTATACGAATATAATACGAATAGGCGTAGGGATGTGGCGACCCCATCGCCCAGAGGTGATGGTACACCCTGCACCGAGACGGTGCATCATGTACTATTATCTCTGCAATCAGCCACAGGGGGGAGAAGTGGAGTCACTTAGCTTCGCCCGCGGTGCAATCACCCCCACATCGGAATATTTCCGGGAAACTAGAAATAGGTTCTCGGAAATAGGCGGCGCCAAATGGCCTCACGGTTCATGTTCCGTCGCTGGGCTGATGTTCTCGGTTTCTCATAAGTGACAAATTGGATTAATTAAAAGTAAAAAAATGCTCAATGGCTCTTCCAGGATCAAAAGATTCCGGAGGTAAAATACCTGGCCGTTCGGATCTCCGGGTGCCAGGTGGTCCGGGGGGAACATTAAGCGAAGTTTGTTCAAAGAATTGTGCTGCGACTCCTCGTCAGGCTAACAACACAAGCCGTCCTTCGCAGCAACTTCGCACTGACGACAGGCCCGAAGGCCAGAGAAACTTGTTCAGAGCCGACTTTACAAATATACGAGGTCTTGCCTCCAACATAAACTCTGTCCATCAACACCTTCAGGCAGAGAAGCC
The DNA here is from genome assembly GCA_951848785.1 of Callosobruchus maculatus. Lineage (NCBI taxonomy): Eukaryota > Metazoa > Arthropoda > Insecta > Coleoptera > Chrysomelidae > Callosobruchus > Callosobruchus maculatus. Next base: position 14,003,578 of record CATOUR010000059.1, read on the forward strand.
ACACATTCTGGCTCTTAGGGAAACTCAAGTCGGCTCTTCAACAATGGACAACTGCTTTAGATATCCCGGATATGACTTATACACCCGATTTAGACGTAGGTTTGGCGTATGCGTGTACGTTAAATCTGGCCTTCTTGTCATCGAGAAGAAGAGCTCGAACTGGAAGGATTTGACATCATATGGCTCAAAATATCCTTCCAAAATCATTCCAAATTTATATGCTGCATTTATAGGCCACCAAGCAGTAACAACTACAAAGAGCTCTTCGAGAAGCTTTCAGCCACTGTGGGCGCGCTACAATCAGATCACCCTCATTCAGAGATAGTCTTTCTGGGTGACTTCAACGTTCACAACTCATACTGGCTGAAACACTCAAACAAAACGGACGACGAGGGACGCGAAGCTGAAGCCTTCGCTATTAGCTGCGGCTTGGAGCAGATAGTCAAAGAACCAACAAGGATTCCCAGCCGCCACGGAGATTTTGCTAGTCTGTTGGACCTATATCTCACAACTACTCCAACGGTCTACACAGTGAAGGTAACCGCCCCACTGGGTTCGTCTGACCACAACACCGTCTCGACGCTATGCAGAATGCATGCCCCAGATCTCTACCATGCAAAGCCTCGTCGGGTCTGGCATTACGGTTCAGCAAAATGGGACGACCTAAGGGAATACTACCAGTCCTTTCCCTGGAACGACGTCTGCTTCAAGTCACGAGACCCATCAGCTTGCGCCCAAGAAATAACAGAGGTATTAATATCCGGCATGGAAGCTTATATCCCTCATGTCGTCAAGCATCCCTCCAAAAACAAGCCATGGTTCAATCAGCGTTGCAGAGATGCAGTTACCTCTAAAAACCAACATTACAGAGAATGGAGGAAAAATCCAAATGCTGAGAGTCATCGCAGTTTTATCAACGCCAGAAATCACTGTAAACGCGTGATTGACAACAGCAAGGAGGAACACAACCAAAAAATTAAGAACAAGCTCCTCTCATGTCCTAGTTCGTCCAGAACATTCTGGTCTGTAGCTAAGGCTGTTAGTCAGAACTTTTCCTATTCGTCAATACCACCCTTGACCAGAGAGGACAAATCCATCGCTTCTGCTCCTAAAGAAAAAGCAGATATCTTGGGGAAGCTCTTCGCAGCCAATTCTACTGTAGACTTTCAAGGAAGTACTCCGACCACCACCATAAGCGTGAACTCGAGAATGGCAGAGGTCAAATTTCAACATCGAGATGTAAAAGCATCCTCCAAAAACTGAACACCAATAAAGCTACTGGTCCTGACCAAATTCCAGCCATTGTCCTTAAACGCTGTGCCGCTGAGCTTGCACCTATTCTTTGCAAGCTGTTCAAACTTTCGTACCAACGAGGCGTATTTCCCGCTTCGTGGAAGATTGGCTGCGTACAACCCATCCCTAAGAAAGGCAAAAAAACTGATCCCTCGAACTATAGACCTGTGGCTCTTCTCAGCATCATGTCTAAGGTTATGGAGACTGTCATTAACACACAGCTCCTGAAATACCTGGACAAGAATAACATCATAAATGATCGCCAGTATGGCTTCCGTAAGCACAGGTCTACAGGTGACCTCCTTGCCTACGTCACTCACTTGTGGAACAGAGCAATAGAAAATCATGGCGAATCCCGTGTTGTTGCACTTGACATATCGAAGGCTTTCGACAGAGTATGGCATGACGGACTTCTGGTTAAGCTTGCTGCTTATGGACTACCACCTGGCCTGCGCCAGTGGCTGAGTAGCTTTTTGAACGATCGATCTCTGGTTGTTGTAGTCGAGGGCTGTTCATCAGACGTATTTTCGATAAACGCCGGTGTTCCTCAGGGATCTGTCCTATCCCCTACACTGTTTCTGCTGTACATCAACGAGCTGCTGGAAATAACATCCAATCCAATCTACAGCTTCGCAGATGACAGTACATTAGTGTCGTGCATGGAACCAGGCAAGCCACTATCATCCCAGGAGACGGTACGTCGGCGACAGCAGCATGCCTCACAGATCAACGCTGATATCAAAACAATTGTCGAGTGGGGATTAGCAAATAAAGTACAGTTCAACGTACAAAAAACTCAGGCAACAACACTTACAAAGAAGTCTCACGATGGCTTACCAACCGTGGAAATGGAGGGTCACTCCATAGTCGAATCACCTTCCGTTAAGCTTTTGGGAATCATTTTTTTTTTTTTCATCGCTAAGTCGTCGTCGAATACACATCGTAGCGGATGGTTTTCTTTCGAAAAGTGGTTTTCTCCGAGCGAAATTCGTAGTAAAAAGTTGTGTATGTGCTGCAAGAAAGTCTGCATCATTCGCCAGAAGGAAATATGTGAATTTCCTTTGTGAACATGTATTTGATTAGTAAAAATCATTATCAAGCCATTATTGAATGGTTAACGGGCAGCCGACATTGTTGCCGTTGTTTTGCAAAAATCTCCTAATTTAAGAGGTCTACAATGGCGAGTGCTGGTGGTGATAAACGAGCTACCACCAGATCAACGTCATGTTCATGTGATTGTGCAGGAGTGCTGCAAATACTAACAGATATGCGGAAAAAGTTAGACATGTGTTACAAGCTGATCAGTACACAGTCAACAAAAATTGAAGAGCTACAATGTGAAATTGCTGAATTAAAACAAGTAAATCAAATTTTTACGCCACCAGAACTTTCTAGTCGGCCATCTTACAGCACTATCTTGAAAAAAAGCGCTGACCATGTTCTTATCGTGAAGCCTACCAAAGGAGACCATAAGTCGGTACGGGAGAAGATCATCAGCAGTATTAAACCGGATGAGCTTCAAGTAGGTGTTACAATAAATAGCCAGTCCAATAGTAACAGCATAATTCTAAGGTGCGATAATGAACCTTCTCTGAAAAAAATTAAGAGCTCACTCGAGGATAAGCTGTCAGATAATTGTTCTGTGGCATTACCAAAGAAGTTAAATCCAAGGTTACGGATATTTAGAATTCACGAAAAGGAATACCATCTTCGTAATGAGGACTTGCTGCAGAAAATTATTAAGCAAAATGTTGTGTTCAAGAGTAAAAATGCATCTGTCTCAATTATATATAAGTATAAAGTTAAAAATAGACATTTCGACATGGTTATCGAAATTGATCCAGAAGCCTACAGAAAACTAGTAACCGATGGCAAGATAACTGTTGGTTGGAATAGATGCAATATTGCTGAACATATCTCTATCGTTAGGTGTTTTAAGTGTAATGAGTATGGACATCTTCTGAAAAATTGCTCAAATAACATCGTTTGTCCAGTGTGTGCCGGCGCTCATGAAGTGAAGATGTGCAGAAGCAGTGACAAAAAATGCATAAACTGTGAACAAGCTAAGTCAAGATTCAATCTAAATGTATCAACCGATCATACCGTATGGGATAGAAACTGCTACTGTTTGAAAAGAATTGAAAATTTGCAACGTAGCAAAGTCAATTACTCAGGCTAAAGACCCCCTTTTTTTTGGTTTTAACTTTTTCTGCTTTTTCACATACCCTTTTTATTTCTTTTCTATCCCACTCAGAGTTTCTTAACGGTAGTTTTCTTTTAGTACTATAGTTTTTTGTTTACTTGTGTAATTACCAGTGTGTATTTTAGTCAGCTGTTCTTGTTTATATATTATATATTTTTGTAATAGAATGTTATCGGAGTATGATATAATTGGTCGGGAAAATCATAATTTAATCATTGCGCAAATTAATGCTAGGTCTCTTCCAGGTAGTTTTTATGACATAAGAGAATATATTTTAATGCAAGACTTTGATATCGTAGGTGTTACGGAAACTTGGCTAAAACCGGACATTTCAAATGATACTGTTAGTATAAGAGGTTACTCACTTTTTAGATCAGATAGAAATGACAGAAGAGGCGGTGGAGTGGCTTTGTATGTTAGAACGAGTATGAAATGTAGTATTATTGAGGATTTTCTTTATGACGCGAGTAACAACATTGAGTCTTTATGGGTGAGAGTTAAAGTCAACAAAAACATATTTGCTGTAGGGGTTGTGTATAGGCCACCAAATGTTCCATATCAGTCTCTTGCAATACTTGATGATCAATTATCATTAATGAATCAAAGCATCGATAATGTTATTTGTATGGGAGACTTAAACATAAATATGTTGAATGTCTCAACTCCTGAATTTACACTCCTATCGAATATTATTAACGACCATAATATGAAACAGATCATTGAAGAAGAAACCAGAGTTACAGCTAATTCGAAAACTCTTATCGATCTAGTTATAGTTAGCAAGTTAATGCGCATTTCTAAAACCGGCACTGTCAATATGCCTTCAGTGACTGATCACTTCCTGGTTTTCTTTTGTGTGGAATGTATAGAAAAAAGAACTGATCCAAGATATGTTAAATGTAGAAGCCTAAATAGAATAGATCAGGGAACGTTCCTTCAAACTGTGTCTTCTATTGACTGGCTTGGGGTTTTGCATATTACTGATATCGATAGTAAAGTGCGATACCTTAATGATTGTATAAATTACGTGTTTGATATATGTGCGCCTATTCGTACAGTCAAAATTACTAAACAGTCATACCCTTGGGTAAGTTCTAACACGAAATTTCTTATAAGACTTCGCAATAAAGCTTATTCAAAATTTAAACGGCATAGAAGAGATAGCACCTCCAGTAATACAGACAAAATTAATGGTTTATGGATTTACTATAAGCAGCTAAGAAATCTTGTAACAACTACAATTAGGTTAGAGAAAAAAGCTTATTTTGAATATAAGCTTGATCAAAATAAAAACAGTCGCACTTGGTGGAAAACTATTAGCGAGATGGGTGCACATTCGTCAAAACATTCATCAGATCTAAGTAGCGATACAGTATTATGTAGTCCTAATGAGCTGAATGAAGGTTTTATCAACTCAAGACCTTCTGCGTCAATTGATGTAGGTAAACTTTTTTATTATGAAAATCATATTTCTTCAAAAGTATCTTCATACATGTTTCCTAAACTAGCCACAAGAGATGATATAATCGATTCGTTTAACAAAATCAAGTCAAACGCTGCCGGTTGCGACAATATCTCACTTTCAATGATAAATATTGTTTTTCCATATTGTCTGGATGCAATTACTCATATTATTAATGTACGTATAGAAAGCAAAACAGTGCCAACTACATGGAAACTTGCCCGTGTATCGCCACTTCCAAAAAAGGATAACCCTCAAAGTGCAAATGATTACAGGCCCATCAGTGTCCTTCCGATTTTCTCAAAAATCTTAGAGAGAATTCTTCATCAGCAAATCATTTCACACATAGACCACAATCAATTGATACCTAATAATCAATCAGGCTTCCGCAAACATTATAGTACTGTTACAGCACTTGCAAGTATATGTGATGATTATATATCCGCTATAGATCAAGGCTTTGTAACAACCTCAGTTCTTTTGGATTTAACTAAAGCATTCGATTGTTTAGACCACCGGATGTTGCTAGCGAAGTTGCATTACTTCGGTTTCTCTGACGATGCTATAAAAATATTCAGTAGTTATCTCATGGACAGAAAACAACAGGTTAAGGTATTGTCTAAAAATGGCTACGAATTATCAGATGTACTTCCTGTTACCACTGGAGTACCGCAAGGTTCTATATTGGGTCCTATATTTTTTGCTTTATACTTGTCAGATATCTTAGATGTGGTAAAATATTGTAAAGTGCACTCGTATGCCGATGACACACAGTTATACCTATCATATAATCCAGTAGAAGTAACTTCTGCCGCACATTTGATCAATGATGACTTGCAAAACATAGCAAGCTGGCTTAAACAACATGCCTTAGTATTAAATAAGAATAAAACTGTGTCCATAACATTTAAGTCAAAACGGTCTAAGTTTGATAGTAGACAAGTGCATTTGTATGTTGACGATGATTCAATAACTAACTGTGATACTGCGAAAAATCTTGGTATTACTTTTGATGAAACTCTCACTTTCTCTTGTCATGTGAATAAGCTAGTTCAGGCTTCATATCTAAAACTTAAATCTTTATATAGTTTGAGAGATGTATTATCAAGGAAAACGAAACAAAAGCTCATCAATTCATTAATATTATCAAAGATTGAATACGGGGATATAGTATATGGTCCTTGTATTACCTCACATGAATCATACAGATTGCAAAAAATACAAAATGCCTGTATACGTTTCATCACAAAAGCTTCAAGGCGCGAACACATATCACCTTATCGGAAGGAGCTTAGCATGCTTACCATGAATCAGAGATGGCAGATTCATATTTTATGCCTAGTGAGGTCTGTAATGATCCACAAAAAGCCAAAGTATTTAGCAGAAAAGCTGATATTGAGGTCTCAGGAAACTGATGCGAACCTTCGACATGCCTCTTATACTCTATCTATACCAAAGCATTCCACTGCCTTCTTTCAGTCTGCTTTTTCATTTATTGCGCCAAATTTATACAACACCGTTGTTCCTCCTACATTTAAAAATTTGTCTTTTTTAAAATTCAAAACGAAAATGAAAGAAATTATGTTATTACATAATAACTCATAACACCACGTTACTAGTTTCTTGTTTTGTATCTCTGGTAAGTTGTATTTGCATACTTAATTCCTTGTTTGTTTGTTTTTTATTCTTAATTTTAAGTAATTTAATTAGATATAGTTAAATCATTCTCATTGCATGTGATGATCAATCTTTTATCTGTATCAACATTCTTTGATGCTACATATTTATTAATTGCCCTGGTTGGTATTAATATCAGCTTCTGCTGCTACCCGCCAGGTAAAATAAAGTCCTGTTTATTTATTTATTTATTTATTTATTTAACATCAACAACAACATGTCCTGGCACGACCACGTCGTCAGTATTGCTAAAACGGCATCCCAGAAGCTTGGAGTTTTGTTCCGCTGTAGGAAGTTGTATACACCAGAGCAACTGCTGCTGCTCTACAAGGCACAGATCCGACCATCGCTGGAGTATTGCTCCCATGTGTGGGGATGCGCTCCGAAGCACTCTCTAAAGCTTCTGGATACTATCCAGAAAAGAGCGATTAGACTTATCGATACGCCTAACCTCACAAAGGACCTCCACAGCCTGGAACATCGGAGGAGGGTGGCTGACCTATCCCTGTTTTACAGATTCTATCACGGAAGATGTTCGAGTGAGCTCTCTCAGATAATAGCACCACAGGCCGTCCGAACCAGGAAAACTAGAGAAGCTCTGCGAGCTCATCCTTACCAGGTCGAGGTCCTTACTCCCCGAACTAGTCTCCTCCAGCATTCCTTCTTTTGGAGAACTTCGACGCTGTGGAATTAGCTGCCGGGGAATTTGTTTCCCGACGGCTACAACCTGCAGCGTTTCAAATCTAACGTGAACCGATACTTATCCTCTCGCAGCGCTTCTACAGCGCCATAGGCTTTCAGCCTTTGCGGGAGGCCGACCATAAAAAAAAAAGAATAATATTCAGGACGTTTTAAGAACGTGAATAGATAGTTACCAGATATTATCAAAAAGTAATATAGCAACAAACATAAACTACTAGTCAAACCGTTTTTGAAACCCAACATGTATTTGGTTCTGTTAGTATATGCAGGTGGAGATTTGACTAAGGGACTAAATAGAGTGCGGTAAGGTAAGAGGTAACGTAAGACGTAAGGTAATAAACCTGTGGAATCAGATGAGAGTGTTGCGTTAGCTCTTACGTTACGACTATAAACACTCTCATCTGATTCCACAGGTTTATTTTCTTACGTCTTACGTTACCTCTTACCTTACCGCACTCTAATTTATACTTAAATCTTAACCCATCGTAGCCTTCCTGCGCTATATTGACCGTTTATTACCTCTCAGATTCTCGTTATATTAAAGTATAAGAGCAAATATGTATGTATACAATCGGATCTCTACCCCTATTCATAACGTTGTCTGATGTTTTTGATACTGCTAAGTATTCTATACAATTATGCGTCTAGCCTTTTAAAGCTTACTATATTGCGATCTACATATATGTCAAGCTACTTAATGATTACTGTGAGAAGAGAAGTTAAAATTGATTATAAATGATTCCCTGAAGATGCTAACATAGGTAGTGATACATTTGTCCAGGTTGAAAATATCGGTTGGATTGATTGATTATCCTGTGTATGTACGAGTATGTATTATTTGTTGTTGCTTTATCGCATTATATTTTGCTAGGTGGGCATATAACTTCCACATATACGAATATATTATGGGGAACATCTGCAAGGAGAGACCACTTAAAGCAAACGAAGTACTTCACATGTAAGTGCAAAAGGTGCAAGGACCCAACAGAATTTGGGACTTATTTTAGCGCCCTCAGATGTTTGGGGAACGAAGAAAATAGTCCGTGCGGTGGTACTCAACTACCTAAAAACCCAACAGAAGAGGATTGCATCTGGGTCTGTGATCGCTGCAAAATCCAACTTCCTGACAAGGTACTATACTGAATGTATTACTTATACTTCAGCTTCTCTTTGACCAAAGATATGTTACCGCCGTTGTTTCTCGTTAGACTTTGTTTGTTGTGAGTAATTTTTATAATCTTGTCCCTTTAGTCTAGTTCGTGTGTATTTTTCAGCTAAGTTAGTTGTTTTCGTCTACCTGAACAGGTTTTTGTTTATATTTCATGGCCTGCCCAAGATTGATATTCACAGCCTTATATCATTAGAAAGGATATCAAATTTTACGTTTAACCGTATAAAAGAAGTTAGGCATTCCCGTTTGAAAAAAAATAAGTTATCGCTGATCGACGTTTCCTTAATTCATCGACCGATTTCTCCAAGCATAAAGGTAATTTAAATTTGACAGTCTCATCAAAGCTGACGCATTTTATGCTTAGTAATACGGCAAAGTCACAGCCTTCCATATTTTATAATCTCTGCGATATTCAATTTTTTCCTGATATCTACTTATACCGAAAATGGTGATTTAAACCTAAACGGTTCGCTTTAGGTCCTATGTATGATACATGAGTCACACTAAAATTCACCAAGGAATCTGAATATGCAATAATATACGGGGTGTTCCATTTAAAAAAATATAACTTTGATACATTTCGTGTTTTTGGGACACCCTGTATAACATGAAAATATTTTTAAAATGTAGCCTTTATGGGTCTCTATCCATCCCAAACTATTATTTTCTTTTTTATCAAATACTTTAGCCATAATGCTTTGTGCTGAATAACGTGAATAACCCTGTATGTAAGAAAAAATTTAATCGTTGATTTATACACCAAAGAAATTCTGGTTCTCTAATGTAAAACATAAAAAGGACAACGAACTGAAAGAAGAGACTGTGTAAACGTGACGAGGGTTGGACTGCCCTAGTTGCAAATTTCGCAGAAAGTTATGAAACAGAAAAGAGGAAGAACGAAAGAAACAACATTGACTGACTTGGTACTATTCACGTTATAGTAACCATCAAAACCGATACCATACTAGGAGGACTGTAGTATCTTGTAACGTAGTCCATATATGTGAAGAAAATGGTTGAAACATTTGGCATGGATTGAAAAATACTCGCTTTAAAAAGACCGCAATCAGTTACAATGGTACTATCTGCAAGGCTTGGTCGATTATACACTGGTGAAAACAAATAATTTCTGTTTCATCGAAGATGAAAAAAAATAAATCACGTAGTACTCAAAAATAAAAAAAAAGACTTTAGATTGATACAAACTGTGGCATAAAAATTTAACATGTAAATGGGAAACCATACTTACATAAACGACAAAAAATATTAAACTATTGAACATTTTAAGTCTTATTATCTCATTGTAACTTGCTACAGTCCAACAGGCATTGTTCAAGAGCAAGTGTTGTATCAAGAAAAGTTGTGGAATGTTGCACTGCGTGGGCTCAGTCACCACCTACCACTAAATTTCTCGTCGATTACTGACTCCAAATACAACAATCTCTGTTCTGCAACACCTGGCACTACTATTTCTGATTCTTGCAAATGAATTTTTACGTAGGAAACTATTTTTGGCCATATATTTTCAGTGAGATTTAACATCGCCTAATATGTGCTAAGACAGTACTCGTACGTGTATGTAGTTTTGTTTCTGATTTACATTTGACTCCTTCTGAATTGCAATTTATGATTTTTCATATACAAATTATCCTTCTGAAATTAATATGACCCTTTCCGATTTTCAGTTGACTCTTCTGATTTACATTTGTTATGTTCTGATTCTCATTCGATTATTCTGACTTATATATAAGGCTTTCCAATACGAAGGAAGCTTATGGCCAAAAACTTAATTTAGATGAGAAGATCTTGGGGTTGTGGCCAAAACCCCAAGATCTTCTCATCTAAATATAAGGCTTTCTGAATTATAACTGACGCTTTCCGATTAACAACTGGAAAAGGTGAAGATCTAAGTTACACTTCGTGTGGCTAATCAATGTAGTATCGTCAGCATAACATACAGCTGTATTGGGCAATAGATGATGGAAAGAATTATTAATATACAGTATGAACAGGAGAGGTTTCAGACCTGGCCGATCCTGCACTGATGGAGTGTTTATTCTTAAAAATTTGATAGAGAAAACAATCGCAAGAGGACTTGCCACGCACCTTGTATTTGTAGATCTTCAGAAAGCTTATGACACAGTTCCACAAAACAAGTTGTGGACAAGTCTGGTCGATAATGGTGTGTCATTAAACTACGTAAAAGCAATTCAATCGTTTTACAGAGGATGTACAGCAATTGTTAAGAACGGAAATAAGTTATCTGAAGAATTTGAGGTTACCCAAGGTTTACGACAGGGATGTACACTATCCCTTACATTATTTAAGATCTACTTGGAGGAAGCGCTAAAATCTTGGAAAGGTAAATGCAAAGGTATGGGTATCCCCATAGACACTGAGACTTTGTTTACCTTATTTTTCGCCGACTCATTACATGCTGCGTAAGTTAAAAGAAGAATATGGAAAGTGGGGGCTTACGATAAATATGTCTAAGACAGAATACCTGAAAACAGGAGACAATACTGTTGATGACATGCAAGTGGATGGTGATACTGTGAAAGGCTGCCGCAGTTTTAAATACTTGGGAGTGACTCTTTCGTCGAAAGGCAGGAGTATGGAGGACATTAATAATAAAATTGGGCAAGGAAAACGAGCCATGAAACAATTGAACAGCGTCTTGTGGAACAGCAACATATCACGCAGAACAAAACATGTCATATATCACTCCATTATTGAAAGTATCACCACTTATGGTGCAGAGCTGTGGGAACTTACAAAAAGGCAAAAAGACCGATTATTGGCCTTGGAAATGGATTTCTGGAGGCGGAGTTGTGGATTTTCAATGATGGACCATGTTAGAAATGATAGAATCAGAGAGATAATGAATGTCGAAAATACAATTCTCGACACCATAGAAAGGAAGCGGCTACTCTGGTTCGGTCATCTACAGCGCATGCCAAATACAAGATGGCCAAAACGAATATGGCAATGGACTCCACATCAAAGAAGAAAGCGTGGCAGGCCTCCGAGATGTTGGAAAGATGATGTCATGGATGCAATGGCGGCGAGAGGCCTCAGTGAAGGAGACTGGCACGATCGCAACAAATGGAAATTGGGAAGCGAGAGGCGGCGCCAGCCGTAAAAAGACTCGCATATATATATAACAGGAGAGGGTCAATGCTGAACCCTGTAGCACTCCACTCGCCGTAACTCTCATATCAGAAGTGTCATCCCCAAAACAAACACTGTGTTCTGAAGTCTAAGTAGGAATGGAGTAATTTCTAAGGCAACCCTCTTACGCCATATTTGGTACTACTCTTAAGGCAATTGAGAAACATTCCTCATGCAATACTGGCATTGAATAGGTGCTTTAGTGGCTTGATTAGTACCGAACTGATTTATTTAAGAATATTACTACTAAGACCACAAATGTATTCAAACTATTTGATATTTGTAGGTACTGAACAGCTTCTATTATATCATTTTCATGCACAGGTAATAATAGAAATAAATTTGAGACTGAAGGAATGTGATTTAGTAGTTTTTCCTGCAGATTATGATTCAATCAAAGATATTTAACGAGCTCTGTTGCTATAAGGAGTACCTGTGAAGTGTTCTTAATAGAGGTCAAATACCGAGGTCATCTACATGATTATTTTCTAGGAAATGATGAACTTTGTGAATCACCTGAGCACGGAAGTAGACCGAGTGATGTCGAGACGACCGAAAATCGCAGAACTAGAAGACGTATTGAGCAAGCTATTGAACTTCCTTCACGAAAACCATTATCTGAATTACATCGTCAAACATTCGTTAGTTCAGCTATATGGCAATGAAGGAAATCGCGAAATAACTGCCGGTTTATTGACCACGAAATTGAAAATGTGCCAAGATCTCATTGACATTACGAAGAAAATAGATCCAGGAAACGCAAGGTGAGATTGCTATTTCAATTTTCTGTGTTTTCTATGCCGTATATTGTATGCAATGAATCTGTATATCGAATGTCGCAGAATATCTTGTACAAGCTAGCACTTCCAAACCGTACATGGTATAACTCAGATAGAACAAAAACATGGTTGAAAACACTTTATAACGACTATTATCCCCAAAAATATTAAGTCTATCAACTTTTTATAGCCTTTACAGATCCAATAGTCAAAAATTGAAATTATGATAAAATAAACTTAAAAAATACTATTAAGTTTAGTTCCCTTAAGTTAGCCATGGTTATAAAATACCAGCAGTGGATATACCTATACTGATGATTGGAGAACTTATTGAACTGATACCGTCTGCCGCTGTTGTAGTTGCGCCTAGCCGGACCGTGCAACTTTCCAACCTGCAGTCCCGAAGACCGCCGAAGGTTTCCGATTATTATCCGATGATGCTACAATGGCGCCAAATTTGAATCTAAGGTAACGTTATTGCTTCTACATGAATTGTTCAAGACTTTATTAAATGAAGGAACTGATGTCAATTTTATTATTGGATAATGGATGTTCTCTTTTCTAAAAAGACGCTTCAACGAGGGGAAACGATAAAAGTTGCCATTATTGACAGTTCAAAATGTAAAAAAACTACTCTAACAAATAATGCAAACGTTTTATATCTTTTTGCAATATTGGGGATATATGCGGAAGATTATTTGTGGCTAAAAAATAATATATTCCCTGAATAAATTAAAAAAAAATCCGAGGCATCCAATTAATAGAATAAAATACAAACGTAATATATAAGAAAGGTGGACCCAGTTCTGAAGAAATAACTCTCCTTGTTACCTTTTGCACAAACATTCTCTTATATTAGATATACAGATGTAAAAAATGGCGAATGCTTCAAAAAAAATCATCAATTTTAATTAAACATATGCCACAGAAATTATGATACCCCCACTAGATAATTTTTTGGGTTCAATACTGGTACTAGTGATGCCAATAAGAAGGAAATTTTGGGTAAAGGACGACTTTTCTACAAGTAGCATAAATGTAGAAAACATTTTCCAATACACTTTATTATACATTGCTTGACCTGGATGGTGGACACAGAAAATGAACAACACCACGAAAACAGAGAAATTTTTCCAAAACAACACACATTATTGAAGTCTGCAAACGGCACACAGAACTGTCACTGTCAATCTCCGTAGTCATGACAAATGCGCATGCGGAACTGTTGAGAAGTTGCACGGTCCGGCTAGACGCAAGTCGCTTTTGTTTGACTGTTTCTAGAATCTTGTCTAATTATTTCGTTGTTATTATTTTAGTGTTTAAATAGTTAGTGTTACAGCAAACCCAGCTTAAGCACCCGCGAAAACCTTTTTTTCTAAAACCCGGAATAAGTTGAATTTAGAAAAACTGTATAAACTGAAAAAATGTTCAGAAAATTATTATAAATAATTGGAAAGTATGATAATACATTAAGATGGCTTGCTGCAATTTCGCGTAGCTTCGTAACCTTGTTCATAAAACATTTTTTTTCTACATAGACTGAATTGAGTGTTTAAAAAAAATTAGAAGAAGCTACGTTCATTGTTTATAGGGCCATTGGCCACTTAATCATGTGATTCATTAATTAATAAATACATTCTTTAAATTATTCAGATTTATAAAAAGACTTATACCTAAAGAAGTATTATTAAGTATTACTCGAAATTTAGGCCTACTTTTATACATTTTGACATCTATGTGAATTTAAATTGACTTTAACTTTTACGTGTTTAGTCAGGTTTTGTACTGTTTTTTTTCGAATTGTACCAGCTTTTACCTGTCTATCTTACTTTTCCCCAATTTTCCTAGGTTTCACCGGATGTTTTGCGTTTTTAAAGACTATTAATTTTACAGTTTTCCTACGCTAAATGTTTTTCGCGGTTTTCCCCGTTTTTTTAATTTCCTCCGATATTTAGTCGATTTTTAGTCCTTTGTTATCGACTTGTTCAGTTATTCTCACTTTATCCCTATTTGTACAGATTCTATAGATTTTTCCGATTTTCATTTACTTTTACAAATCTTTTCACTCCATTTTGCTCCATTTTTGCCGATTTTTTTTCATTTTTCTAGAGTTTTTTATATTACTTACACTGGTGTTTCATTTTTTTATATAAAATTTCCAGGTTTTTATAGATTTGATCTGATTCTTATAGAATTTTACCGATTTTTACAACTTCCGAACGATTTTTCTACATTTTCATCAATCTACATCTATTTTTACCGATTTTTACCGATGTAACACGAGTTTTTCCAATGTTCTAACAAGCTTGCTCGACTTTTGCCAATTTTTCCCGATATTCTCTTATTTATACTAATTTTACCGGTATTTTAACAGATTTTATAGACTGTTACATTTATTTTAATTTTTCTCAATTTTGATTAGCTTTACCTCCTTTTTTTAGGTTTGTTCTGAAACACCCTTTATAGCACTATAATAACTGTTTCAGCAAAGCGTGTACAACATCCAAATAAAGTGAGGATGTACCGTTTACATAAACATATATGTATTTTTAGATTGAGCTTGTACATGGGGGTGTTGCTGAATGAAAAGTTCATCGGCACCTTCAAGATGATTACCATGATGTACGAGAAAGAGAAGAAAGTCGATGCTGGCAAACTCCAGGAAGTCCTAAATATTTTGGAGGAGAATAAAAATGTGTTGAAATACGAAATCAACACTACATCTGGCACAAGGCTGCTTAATGTGGTGTGCAAGAATGAGATGCAGTTTAAAAGCTGGATGGAGAGCAACGACTTGAAAGCTTACGTGTAGACAAATGTATATTTTTGTTTTATTAGATTTTCTAAATAGATTTCTGTGAAAATATACAATACAATGTTAGTTTGGAATGTATCAATCTTCTCAGATAGATAAATAAATGAAGGATGGTTTTACAAAAACAAATTCAATTCATTTTATTCAAATTCAATACAGAACCTTTTCAATATAAGATCTGTGGGGTGAAGCAAAAACGTACAATACAAATAATTCAAAAAGTACCTGCATGAAAAAGACAAAAATGGACTTGAATGACAAGATCAATTAAACACAAACTGTTTCCAATCATTATTATAGTAACAGAGTTTCCATAAGGGGATAATATAAACCTTTTCCGGTTTAAAAGTTCCAACACAAATGTATTTAAAACTCAATAAAAAGCACAGAATCACGTTTATTTCACTCACCACTTCAGTCGACGTACTTTAGCAGAACTGACCAGCGAGAAACATTGAATCAGTTTGCTACTTCAACTGGATGTTATCAAAGTTTGTTTGGTCTCGCATATTATCATCAAGGAAATACAGGCAAAACATTTTGTTCCACATAGCGAAAGAAATATATGTTAGCAAAAGGCAGAAAGTTCTACCGGTGCGCCATCTAGTACCCGAAGGTAACGGCAACCAAAGCGAAACGCTACTAACAGCAGTAAACTCTCCTTGGTGGAACGACAAGGCTCGTCCGCTTTTAGCCACCAGAGGCACGGGTTCTGTATGCAGCAGCGTATGAAAGCCGATATACGAGGGTTGCTCTATACCTCCGTCACTCCGTCAATCCACCAGTACGCAGACTGGCGCACTGATGATCGCAAATAAGCGTGAAACAGCTGTCTGTACTGATGGATTGACGGAGGTATAGAGCAACCCTCGTATAAAAGAAATATACTTCTCCGAAAGTTATTATTTCACTAAATTTGAGCCAATGTTTCTGTAATTCTTTAGTACTTCAGATATTGTAACATTCATCAACGAAAGTCTAGTTTTTTTGTTTGCAAGTCTGGGCATTCTGCGATTACGAAAGACCAAAAAGTACCGTCTTTAAAGAATTTTTTTTGTATTTGAGACATAGCATATTGAGTTTAAAGAGTTCAGCGACTTACATGGAAGACGTTCTCTATGCATTTGCTCCCGTTTGTTTACTGAAGTCAGAAGATAAACAAATTGCTTATTTGGAAAACCCCACATGTCTATAAATTTGAAATTTCGACTTTTTTAGCTTAAGGGTCTAGGGTATAGGTAGCGCATAAAATTGAGAATCCGTATTCCCATGTTAGCGGGGAGGCGTGGCCGCTTGTTCCATTTCTCCAGTGTGTGTGTCTAAAATGAGGGGAGGTAGTGCTTCAAAAAGCAAATTGAAGAAGAAGGGTTGCGCTATGTCACTTCGGTGGCCTTGTTTTAATATTCTATTTGGTTGTTAAATTACAGACATTTGAAGAACGTATGATTTTGCGTTGCGAGTTTTTTGCACGTCAAACAATATTTTGGAAAAAATTGCTCTGAGATGTCATTCCTTAAGGTCGTAACTATCACTTTCTGAAATACTGTCTGAAGTTTTAAAAAAAAGTGGGTTGTGGGTTTATTTGGGAATCCGTGTTTTACATGGAAAATACATATGTATAAACGTATGTATCCAGGGCCCTCAACACATTCTACTAAGATATACGCATATTTGAGCAGAAAACCCATTTCTCCTATCCATACCACGCGTGCAGCCAATGTCTGAAGCTTAACGATTTGCACAAAAAAGTTGAGTTTTTATTTGAGAAATCCCACATGTCCCTTTTGCTAGAAAGTTGACACCAGATACAAATACTTTATATGACGGAGTAGTTATTTTTATAGGTCTACAAGTTCTCTAAAGCTTCCGAAGCACTCTCTAAAGCTTCTGGACACTATCCAGAAAAGAGCAATTAGATTAATCGATACGCCTAACCTCACAAAGGACCTCCACAGCCTGGAACATCGAAGGAGGGTGACTGACCTATGTCTGTTTTACAGACTCTATCACGGAAGATGTTCGAGTGAGCTTTCCCAGATAATAAAACCAAAGGCCGTCCGAACCAGGAATACTAGAGAAGCTCTGCGAGCTCATCCTTACCAGGTCGAGGTCCTTACTCCCCGAACCAGTCTCCTCCAGCATTCCTTCTTTTGTAGAACTTCGACGCTGTGGAATCAGCTGCCGGGGAATTTGTTTCCCGACGGATACAACCTGCAGCGTTTCAAATCTAACGTGAACAGACATTTGTCCTCTCGCAGCGCTCCTACAGCGCCATAGGCTTTCAGCCTTTGCGGGAGGCCGACCATAAAAAAAAAAGTTGTTTTCAAATAAAACAGTTTTTTCAGGTTTGGGACATGTGGGGTTTATGAAATAAGCGATTTAAACTAGAGTAGCCTGCATTAGCAACTGTTGAAGCCAGAAGCCACTAAACTGACTGTAACATCCAGTAATACAACGGCTGAAAAGTTTTCAACCTTCCTTATGATTTGTAGAATGTACCAACGTTTAAACGATACATGTCCATAGTTTATAAATGACAGTGATTTAATAGGTAAACGCTCCTATTCATATTTTCAAAGCAATGGGAAAAAAGGAACTTCATGATTTAATTGGACACTGATTTTTGATGGGAAACATGCTGACGGAGCAAAAGCATGGCTTGATAAACGTTATTGGTACAGGAAAGTCAACTATCATCACTTGGTGTTTGAAAGTGATGGTCCAATGACCGTTGATGCACCCCGTTAATTCTGAAGGACCAAAAGGGGAAAATTAAAAAAATCTACAGAATACCTTTGGAAAACCATCAAGCGAGGTAGCAGCAGATTACCGAGACTTTAAGCATATTAACGACATATGTGATTCTATTTTGATTCAGAAAGCTACATTTTGCCGGTTTGGTTTTCCACGTTTTATCAATTTTTCCTAATTTTCTTGATTTTTCCTTAATTTCCCCCAATTTTATAAATTTTTCTGATTTTCAAAATTGTTTCCTGACTTTTCTCGAATTTATTAGTTCTTTACCTACCTCGTTTTTGTCCTGATTTTTACAGATTTTCTGATTTTTTCAAGTTTTACCGGTTTTCTTCAATTTTTGAAGACTTTTCCCGGTTTCTCTCCGTACTTCTGGATTTTTAGCGAAATTAGCGTTTTTTAGCGATTTTTATCTATATTTTACGATTTATTTATCCAATTTTTATGCAGATGAACACCGGCCGAACGCGTTGATTCCAACCCCTAAAGAACTTGGCACCCCGCGTGTGAACGCTGGCCCGCAGCCAACTGAGTCAAATACGGCGTTTAAAATAAAATTCCGCAAGTTATAAATACCAGCGTTTCCCCACCAAAACAGATATTCGGTGCGCGACGCTGGACCGCATTTTTCACAGATTCTGCCAGATTTTCTCCCGCAACGGTGCGCTAAGAATGCCAGCCGCGTGAAACCGAAATTCGATTCCAAAAACAAAAATGGGTGAGGAGTGCGCGGAGTGCGGGCAACCTGCGGAATTGAAGTGCTCGGCTTGCAAGCTGGTGTCCTATTGTGGTAAGGAGCATCAGAAGAAGGACTGGAAGAACCACAAGGCGGTCTGCAGACCATTTGAGGTACGTCCTGAATTCTGTATTGCACCACTTGCACATCCTCCCTTAAAACTCAGTGCTCAGAAATCCCAACCTAGTGAGAAAGCGGGATTCCCATCAACTCGCAATTGGTGAGGTCAACTTTCTGCTGCGTAAATAGTGAGGTGGGGCCGCATTGACCCCAGTTTGGTTTTACTATATTCAATTACTTTGGTCCTACATTAGTATCAAAAACCGTTAATTAGTTTGTTTGCAGTCCCTCAGAAAATGGCACTTCAGAGGTTATAGCGATTACATATTGAGAAAAATGTCAGCACAGCAACACATTGCCCTTACCTATAAGTAGGAAGTAAAAAATAAGTAATATTACTAATTAACTTCTCAACTGATGTGTAGTAGCAAAAATCTTACTGCTTATGATGAAACAGTTCCAGTTTTTCTTATTGTCGAATTGAAATAAGATATCCGATTCAATCATTCAATAGGCAAACTTTTTGAACTACAACTTATGAATGGAATATAGAATACATAAATATCTGAAAAAACGCATAGGTATTTTGTTTATGGATAGAAAGACGATCCCAATGCGATTTGTCCTTAGGTCTGCTTACGTCGTATGCTTTTCTGAATTGAAGATCCTGCTAAACATAAAACAATGCGGATAGTATATTTTCCATTCATTTAATGCATCCATAGATTATTCATTCCGTGTTCTGTGGTGGCAACCCAATAATATTACACTAGAAATATGCTATCTGAGAAGACTGGAAGCTCAGGGACCTAAAAATGTATAACTTCAGTTTTTTTATTATGTCTGTAACTATTGGCACGATTTGCAGAAAAAATACATTTTTACGTTTCATTCCTGGTGTCACAGGAGGTATCAAAATCACATTGCAATTTAATTTTCAGGAAATGTGTCTCTACAGTTACTCAAATAGGGTTTATTAAGCGTATATAAAAAAATCTAATATTAAGTGAATTCTGTATTCTGTATTGGAAGGGGGATTATCTGCCTAGATCACAGCATTTATGCCCCATTGCACCTCTTGCAAATCCTCCCAAGGATCCCTTAAAACTGAATGCTCAGAAATCTTACCTAGTGAGAAAGCAGGATTCCCCTCAACCCTTAATTGGTAACCCCAGTCTGGTTTCACTATATTCAATTAATTTGGTCTTACCATATAGTATCCAAAATCATTAATTAGTTTGCAGTCCCACAGAATATCGCACTTCAAATTTTACCGAAATCGGTGCAGGGGTTATAGAGATTACATATCAAGAAAAATGTCAGCACACAGATAGAGCGACGAAAAAATTAATAATACTACTGATAAACTTCTCAACTGATGTATCTATAGAAAAAAGCTCAGCGAAGAATTCCTACCTGAGCCTTCACTGTTGGCTTCTAATTAACAGTGCTGTTCCTAGAGTGGCGCCGGGAAACAGTAACAAACCTGTCGATGCCGATGACACAGAAATAAAAAAACTTGATGTGTGGTAGCAAAAATCTTACTGCTTATGATAAAACAGTTGCAGTTTCTCCTATCGTCGAATTGAAATAAGGTGTCCGATTCAATCAATCAATAGGCAAACTTTTTAAACTACAATTTACGAATGAAATATAGAATTCATAAATACCCGAAAAAAAAAACGCATAGGTATTTTGTTTATGGATATAAAGATGATTCCAATACAATTTGTTCATAGGTCTAGTTACAGTACCATATATTTTGTGCTTTTCGGATTTGAAGATCCCGCTAAACATAAAACAATGCGGATAGTACATTTTCCATTCATTTGTTTCGAAAGTTGGGTCATTTCTGGCAAATGTAAATCTAACATGTATTTGCTCCGAAAACATACTGCATCCATATATCAATCGTGTTTTATGGTGAAAATCCAATTATATTACAATAGAAAATCTGAGAAGACTGAAAGCTCAGGGACCTTAAAAATGTATAACTTCAGTTTTTTCATTACGTCTGTAACTATTGGCACGATTAGCAGGAAAAATACATTTTTTACGCTTCACTCATGGTATAACAGGAGGTACCAAAATCATAATGCAATTCAATTTTGAGGAAATCTGTATCTATAGTTACACTAATAGGGTTATTAAGCATATATAAAAAAATTCTAAGATTTAGTGGGCCTTGAGGTTCTAACTCTTTATCGATTTCTGCTAATAACATAACCGCCTAGGCACTTATTTTCAAAAAATTAGCATCACTAATAATCTTACAGTATAAATAAATAAAAATAAAATCAAAATTGCGATTACGATACTCCTCTTACCCATAAATGGTGGCTAGTAGTTGAAGCTTTTAAAAATTCCTTTAGTAACAGCTCTTTTATGAGCGAAACGCAAGAATTTGCAAATGTTTAATAAACTGGGTATAATTCATTCCCTACACTACACTACAATGTTTATTTTTGTTTAATCAAAAACAATCTTTTTTCAAAAATTGGTATTTAAAGGTTTGTTATTTCGTTCTTATTAGGAAAAGTTGTTAATATTAGACAAAATTGGGACCTCTAGCCATCTTCCAATAAATTAATTAAAATTAAATCGTGTAAAGTAGGCTTACAATTTGTAATAGGTATGTAGGTACCTTGGAAAATAACGAAGCGCATATGAAATGAAATTGATAAAAGATGGATGTCGGATTGACCGTCAATTAGCGGCGTACGTGACATTACATGACATAATAAATAACAGTTGTGTGTAAGAACTACGAAAAAACGAAAAACATCATGACAAATGTCACAAACGGCACACGAACCATGATAGTGAATGGTTCTAGCTAATTTTGCGTAGAACATCCCGAATTTCTTCACTACGACTATTGTTCAGTTAAAGCGTGCCAACTTGAAAGATTTCCACATTGCAGTAAATCTAGAATGAATTTACTACTAAGAAACAAACAAATTGATGTTGTGCATTCCACATGAATAAATCATCGTAAACATTTCTCCTTGCAACGTTTTAAATTTATGAGAGCTGCTGTAAAAATGTTTAGTGGCCTCAATTAGGAAGTGGGAGTTAATTCATTCAGTATGCGACGTTAATCAAACCTATTTTCGCTGTTACGTTCAAGTTTATTGCCAGATGTTATACACATGTCAATCATATACAGTTATAGCATCATTGTTATACAAACCACACCATTGAATGGTAACTACTATAATACAGTAGAGTAACCCATCTACAGTGCCTAAATGGATGGCAATATAAGCACCATACCTATTTTCACTGTTTATGTTCAAGTTTATTATCACATATGTCAATCATAGACAACTCTCATCAAATCTACTACACTATTCGCAAGTGAAATCCGAACACTGAGAAATAAGGGATCCGATTCATGAAATGCGGCAGTGCTGAAGACAATAATAAACAAAATCATTTGACATAATTAGTTAAAAAAATCCAACAAAGGGTCTGCCCTCCATGATGACAAATGCATTCCTTTAGTCTACGCGACATGCTCGTGATCTGCTTATTAATAAACTCTAGAGGTAGATCCTGTCAAGCTGGCCTCACAGCATGTTTCAGTTCATCCAGCGTGGTCGGAGGATTGGGTAAATCGTGAATTTAGCACCCCATCCAATATTTTCCGAAGAGCATTATCTTACTGGAAAAAAAACGTTCTTCAAGGCCTCAGACATATTGAACGGTAACTGACAATTTATGGTACACCATATGGAGTCGAAGGGGCCTTCCTATACCTGCATACCAAGCGTCAGCAGCAGCTCGAGCGGATCGCATTCTGTCTCGAAAGACTAGTAGTCGCAGATGTCGATCTAGTTGGTCTATAGTTATCCCACGAGCTCCAGAACCTCTAGTCCGCTGCATCCACTCTTCTTCGATCCACGCGTGCTACAACTGTAGCTCATTCTAGCCAAAGCCATAATGTCTTAACAGACATGTTGTGAACTCGTAAAATGCATTAAGTCGGTGCTAGAGTATTGCCAACACTAATACTATCAATAGTTTTGAAAAGTGTAGCTCGCTATCGTTCGCGATTTATTGTCAGTTCAGTGGCGCTCTTGATATTCATATCCAGCAACTGTTTCATCGTATCTACCCAGTGTGTAGGGGAACGGCCACCGCGCCAACCACTCGGGACATGACTCTGAACTATAAGTTTCTTCATATTATCGCTTCTGTGAATATGTCCGAAAAATGTAAGCATTCTTGTCGACACAATAGAGGAGAGTCTCTTTGGATTAACAAGCTCATCCTGTATGGAAACGTTAATTTGATGGGCGGTACTCTCAGCATTCTTCTCCACGTCTATATTTCAAAAGCGTCTATGTGAGCTCGATCTACCTTTTCACAGTCCAAGTTTCCGAGGCACACAAAAGTATGGAGAACACAAGACACTGAACCAGCGACATTTTGGTAGCTTTAGTGATGTCTGCTAAGACATTGTGATTGTGACCATGATAATGAATGTTAATTTGTATTTGAGTAGTGAACTTCGTCATGATGTTTATTTGCGCTACTTACTAGTTCCTTTAGTATTTCTTGATCGTTGATGAACAGCCTTGTCCTGGTAGCATTTCACTTTCTTATATTTGCTCCACACATCCATGTTTTTCAGCGGTTACGCTTATGCGGTGACAAAAAAATGCGTCGGACAGACTGCAGATGGTTTTTTAGTAAAGCCTTCGCGTTACTTTTCTATTGACGTCGGATTTCTGGATTCTTAAACTTGATATACTTACGAACTGATACTATGACACAAGAGTTAAAAAACCACTGGCAGTTCTGACCATTGACGATAGATCCACTGAGTTCTGACAATCAACAATCACTTGATTTCACTTTCTATGACTTAAATTTTTGAATTACTCAAAAATTGGCCAGATAAAGCATTGTCACCGTTAAGGGTCTAGGGTATAGCGCGCGAAATTGAGAAGCCAAGAAAAGACGTATTCCCGTGTTAGCGAGGAGGCGTGGCCACCTATTCCCTTTCTCCAGTATGTGTGTCTAAGATGAGGACAGATAAGTCCAAAAATCCAAAGGTAAGGTCAAAAGGTCACTATAAAAATGAATTTCGCATTTCCAAGCTCCTGAAGTTATCTTTAAACTTACAGTAATGATTCAAAGAGCAATTTGAAGAACAAATCTTGCGCTTGTGCAACTATTTAGCCTTTTTTTGATATCGCGTTTTGTTGTTAAATGACAAGCATTTATAAAATGTATGATTTTGCATTGCGAGTTTAGAGCACATTAAAAAACTTTTTTGAAAAAATCGAAAATAGTTGTCATTCATTAAGGTCTTAACTATCGCCTTCTGAAATATTATATATGTAGTTTGAGAGTGTGTTATGCGAGAAATTGTGAGTCCGTGTTTTACATGGCAAATACGTATGTATAAATGTGTGTATCCAGGCCCCTTAAGGGGCTTTTGTTCTTTTTGCAACTAATACGGAACATTTTTACAGATCATAGAAGATCCAGTTGTGGGAAAATGTCTTGTAGCCACAAGAGACATAAAGCCTGGAGATGTTATTATGGCAGAGTATCCTTTAGTTTATGGTCCTAGGCCACATATGGTAGAAGAAGGTCCTGTACCATGCCCTGGATGCTGCAGGTTAGTGTGGAAATTGTCAATCAAAATACACAAAACATCATTCCTCCCTAGGCAAGAGCAAATCAAGCGCTTGGAGATGCTACCGCATTCAGAACTGCTAAGAATTCATGGACATACTACTAAAGAGAAAATAATAAATTTCAGAAAACAGAAAATTATACATAACTGGGCTAAATACATAGAGGGAAGCCACTATAGCTGCCGACATGTGTTTCGGACTAGTTGGACATCATCAGGGTGGCGTAATCTAGTTGGGAGAATTCAGATGATGCAATATACCAGGATGTAGTGTCCGACCGAAACTACTTTTTACGGCCGAAACCGAAACCGAAACATCAATATAACGTCCGTAATTTTTTCGTGGATATAAAAATGGATAACGTTTCATCAGCATTATCCCACCTTATTTCAAATAAATTATTTATACTTTTTCGAAATAAGAAGTTAATCTGAACCAAATATCAACTATTTTATATTTATATTATATTTTGTATCACTAAACAAGATTCCAAATTTTGGTTAATCTTTATGACCCTATTATCAATTAGCTGCCTTAAAACTAAATTTCTGAAGCACCTACGTGCTAAGTACTACAACTAAGTATTTTTGAAAGTAAGGAGTTGTCTCTGAATTTAAGAAACTGTTGTGAACTTCATTGAGCTACAGCTATTGTTGACTATCAGCATTCATAACTAATCAATCTAATATTGTAATATTGTAAGCGAGAAACAATAATTTATCAACTTTGTTTGCAGAAAGCTTCCTCAGTCTGAATGAATTTCACTAGTAGCATTAAGTTGTTCAGTGGAAACAGTCGTCGGTAAGGCAGACATAAATTTTAGGGGAACCTTTCTCAAAGACAGAAATGGAGTGAAATTCTAGTAAGAGTAATTAATATCTGCGTTTCTTTGCAAGCTTGGCTCCGATAAGTAGGGTTCTTAACTTGTGATAAGTTATTAGCATCATCTACCCAGCAAAATGACGCTTTTTCGCTTGAAGATTAGTGCTCCGAGGGCGTGCGATCCCAGCGCCAAATCCATCGAATTTAGTTTCGGTTTCGGCCGTAGTTTCGGCTGGATGGCACCCGAAACCGAAACTGAAACGAAACCCGTTTTTTGGCCGAAACTAGGCCGAAACCGAAACCGAAACCGAAACCGAAACCGAAACCGAAACCGAATGTTCGGTCGGACACTACCAGGATGTTATGATAAAAAATCAATAATACACGGCACTGTTGGTTTTTTACTAAAAACACCCAAAATAGTCATGCGGGTCCCTAGCACAAGCTTTTCTGAACTCCTTTACCATCCAGGAGGTATGCACACGCCCACTGGATATCAGGTATTTAGAGCGTGACCCGGTAGTCTGTGAAACACCAAACTGTCGTCTGGACCTTAGTTTTGTACCTCATCCTCAAAACTAAAGATAAAAAGAATTCAAGCAAAAATTGGACACTTGTGGTCACAAAGCCTAGAATTTACCTTTGTGTGGGTTCCTAGTCACATTGGTATTACCGGTAACGAACTAGCTGACAATGCTGCAAAACTAGCTACGACGCAACAACTCGAAAATATACTAGTATGCCCTAACGATGTTAAAACTTCATTTAAACCCCGAGTAAAGATCGAATGGCAAAATGAGTGGAACAACACTGCCGCGAGGCTCAAACAACTGAAGCCAGAAATAGGGAAAACGGTATATCCTAGTCAAATGACACGAAGGGAATAAAGCGTCTGCACAAGATTACGTATTGGGCATGCACGTTTGACATCGTTCTACTTGTTTACCAGGGAAGAACCTCCTACTTGCATTACTTGTGACTCACCCTTAACCGTTCAGCACATCATATCCGAATGTCCCGCATACGAAGCAGAAAGATTGTTGTACCAAATTCCAGTAGAATATAGTTAAAACTTTGAGCACTAGTCAAAGAAGAACAAGGTCACTCCTGCTATGGCTACAAAGTACTGGTCTGTTTAATAAAATACAACATCAAAAGCCTAGAAACCCATAAAAGTAACGAACAATTTGTTTTTGCCATGTAAAAGATAAAACGAAGACAAGATGAAGTGGCTAATGACCTTTGCAGTCGATGCCATTAAAAAAAAAGATATCTAAAAGATCTGTTTCACTCCTTCCTCACTTTTAAAACATTTAATTAAAATTTTAACCACTTTTTCTATCATTATTATTGCTTATATTTTAATTGAACCTGTTGTAGAGAAGAAGAATTGATACCTATTGATACATTATAGTTCGGGTTACCTTTTAGGACATTTTAGAACATTTATTTATTATTTATTTATCTGATAAGTAATAGTTGCATAAAAAACAGTAAGTAATTAATTTACTTCTATATAAATTCCACCCCCTCCAGGTTGATAATAGCGGAAGGTGCGCCGAGATGCGAGGGTTGCGACTTCCCCATATGCCATCCAGGTTGCGAAGGGCTTCGAGATATGGACAGACACGGCCACGAGTGCATGATTTTGGGACTGAGGGATGTCAAGGCCATCAATGGCCTGCACGATTTTTACAGACAGGATGCCTTGCTGACGTTGCGATGTATCCTGTTGCAGAACAGACACCCCAAAAGGTTTGCCCAGATCATGGGCATGATGGAGCACATGGAGAGACGAGGAGAAAATACTGAAATTTACAAGTAAGCTAAGATGCTTAATTATCGTTAAGTTAAAATTGGATGTTACAATAATTGTTGAACTTTTTAAGCAGGGTTTTCCTGCAACGCACATTTTACGCGACATAGAACGTAATTCGGTCGGCGTAAAACGCTGAGGGCATAGCCAACTAAAACCAATGGAGGCGTTGTCCTACACGCGCAAAAACGTCGTGCACCAGTGTAATACGCTCGACGACACGGGATGACTGCTCGGAGAGCAGTCTATTCAGTTGTAGTTGTGAAGGGTGATATTTGAAAATGAGTTCAAAAATCCGTTTTAGTGTTGCTGAGGATGAACAATTAATAGAAATAGTTGGTGGTTGTCCTATTCTTTGAGCTATGAAATTGAAGGACTTTAAAAATGTAGCGGAAAAGGACAGAGTCAGGAATGAAATGGACAAAATGTTGTAATTTTTGTTGTATCTACAAGACTTATTTGTATGTATGTATGTGATGGAAAGTATGTGAGGCATCGTTTGTAAATCCAGCTCTCCAAGTCAAAAATACGCGTAATCCTAACTTCCTGAGACAAGTGGCAAGACACACCTATACAGATGTAAGTAATGAGCAGAACAATTATTAGCAAGTTTTGTGTAAAATGGTTTTGAAAAATATAGGTTTGATTATCAGGAATAAATGTATTATAGTTATTCACTACAATGTTACGCCAAGTTTTTCAGGAGGCGAAATAGGATGCCGCACATGATTACATGGTTCCACATTTAAATCCTTTTTCACAAGATCGAGGAGAAACGAGAATTGCTGCCTTGTATGGACAAGTAATCTAAATGCTCCTTCAGTGCTTCTTTTTTAAAACAATTGACTAGCACAATTCCTAGTATTACTATGAATCGTGATTATTATGTCACTTTCTTCTTGTAAAATTTCGTCTTGCAATATTAAAAGCGCCAAAGCTAATTTCTTTCTTTTACTCATCGCGATGATCAGGACGCAACTGACTATCCTAGGAAAACACTTTATACGCATGCGCATTGGATGTTGCGTTGCGTCGGACGTATTACGTTCTACGCCGCGTAAAATGTGCATTGCTAGGAAAACCCTGCTTTACTCAAATAGCGAACCACATGAAAAATGAGAATATTTGAGCCAGCGTACCTAGATTAGCGGCTTTCTATGGTATCACTTCAGTACCTTAACAAGGGAAGTGGAATTTTGTTACCTTTATTCCAACAGTCTGAGGTGAATAGGTATTTACTAATTAATATAATTATCTCTTGAAACTTATCCTAGTGATGTCTGTGATCCATCGCACTTTACTAGCCCATCAGTAAGACACTATCAGTGAACAAAACTAAAAACTAGGAATATAGTGCCATGGTAACTGTGACTACCCTGTCACGAAACACCTCGATACTTGACAACCTGTGGCGCGATATACTTGTGATGCCACGAGTCGTGGATACTGAGATCCCATACAAAGTCGACTTGACTGACAGATTGGAATAGGCTTTAGGACAACATCGACATATTTCGAATGATGCCTCCAAAAAATTCATCAAGTGCAGCAGGAGACATATACTGTGGTAGGCCTGGGCGCAGGATAAGTATCCGCCTAGGTAAGTGCGGCAGAATACGCATAGATGGCGAAAACCAACAAGGTAATATTATCTTGGGTGCCTAGTTAAGTAGTTACATAGGAGCAGGTCGGTATAAGAGAGCTGACAGGTTTGCCAGGATGATGCAGAGCTCCCTCTCATCGGGCCAGAACCAGCATGTGGTATATGCTTCATGCTAATGACAGTTGTCACCAGTTGGGCGTCAAATCAGCACCAGAAGCACTGGCACAGAGGTGGGGAAGGTTCACTCTAAGAGGATGATCAGGGGACTCTTGTGTTCTAATACCTCAGACCCTCCCAGATTGAGCGTGAGCCACTGAACGTGCAGGTACACACCTGCAAAGGTTGGGGATCGATGTGGAAAACCCTTTATATAGGAAGTGCGGTGAGGAGGAGCTAAGCACGTTATCTTCGACTGTACTAGCTTGAGTGGAACCAGAAATACCTACCTAAATGTAGGCTAGGACGGAAGACAGGAGAGCATAGTTTAATGCAACCCAAAGTTCGGAAAGAATCTAGGATAGGATGGGATATCTGATCCCTCTGTTGAGCCTCAAAGCTGAGCGGCAATTATTAGGGCAACTAAACCTAACCTCCTCACTCCTCAAAAAATAACAAAGCTACATATTATGCTGAAAAATAAACTTACAGAGTATTTATGCACTAATAAAGTGTGATGGATAAGTAAGGACATCAAATTGTAATGATTAAATGCGCTTTTGATTTGATATGTGTTCGGTGGGTATTTAAGAATTCTGGAATTATGTTTTCTTACTGATGACTGTTATTGGCACTTCATAATACTGTACTATCTTCTAACATATACGTTATAGTTGGTGTCTTATGAACACCTTGAATTTGAATGGAATTTTTTTGTAGGTACTTCTAAGACCATTGATCTTTTATTGGGCCATTGGTATTTTAGCATGCAGTGATAGTTATCAATTTTCTAGTTCATATTTATACAGAGTGGGCTACTCAGCCGTATGCGGAGGGTACCGGCTAAACCGAGGAAGTTATTAAAAATGTTTATTTTCAAAAAATGTTCAGAATCATGTGTTGCACCGATTTGACTGGAAATTTGAAATAAAATGAAAACCAAAAAAGATTGATATCGAGAATTCTATATTGTTGGAAAGGTAATCAATTTTCACATTTGATTCTTTAAACCAAAATAGGCATTCACATTTGAAAAAATCAAGTTATCTGTGATTGAAGTTTCCTTAATTAATCTCCAAGTACAAAAAGAATTCAAATTTAGCCGTCTGACCTAAAGTGACGCATTTCATGCTTAGTCTTACCGCAAAGTCACGGCCTTCTAAGTTTCATAGTCGCTGCGATATTCAATTTTTTTTGATACCGATTTATACCAAAAATGGTGATTTTCGTTTAAACGGTTCCTTTAAAGTTCTATCTATGATACATAAACTTACACTAGAATTCACCAAGCAATCCAAATATCCAATAATATTTAGGGTGATGCATTTAAAATAACAAAATTGTATCACGCATAGCTTAAATGAAACACCCTGTACGAGCAAAGTCACGGCCTTCTAATTTTGTGCAACACATGATTCTGAACATATTTTGAAAATAATTTTTTTAATAACTATCGGTTTAGCCGATATCCTCCACATACGCTTGAGTGGCTCACCCTGTATATTCTCCCAATGAGGAGTTATTCAGTGTTATCTTATACAGCAAACTGATTTTCACATAGTTTTCGACATCAAGCTCTAACTTGGAACATGTAATTGGAGTAGAAGTATTTGAAATATGTTACCAAAACTTACCGCAAAGCTGCTGATATTGGTTATTGCATACTTTTTATTGATTAGTACTTCAGTTTCTTGTTATGAATATGGTATATAAATAGTGGTGATATGAAATGTTGAGGATAGTTATTTTGGCAGAGATTTTGCTTAGATTGGCAGGTCAGGTTTTGGCATCTAGTAGTACCTAATACTGATAGGTTGATGAAACTGTTAATTAGATTTATTTTATAATCACTTGACAAGTTAGCGACATGATTAGAATACTTTCCGGTCTATGCAAGTTATATATAACTTACGCTACTATATGTTAATAACTTTGAGATAGACTGTTTGATCCTTGTCTGAATCTTCCACAAACTACTGTTTTGGATTTGCTACAATGGCCAAACTTGTTTTCAAGACGTATCAGATTTGAAATTACAGTTTAACAGTTTGTTGTTAGTTCGTCTTCAATGATATCATTTACTGTTTACAGCTATAAACAAAATTGATGGGTAGCAGGTAATAAAGGCTGTGGGAGAATCACTGCTTTTACATCACATAAAGTATGCTGCTTCTGAATAAAATGACGTTAGACTCTATAGAGACTGAAATAAATAAGTGGCTCCCAGATAAAGTTTCCCAATACTAAAAGTTTAAGATGCTATGACGGCTCGGGATGTTAGATCTAATTTAATAAAAAAATTAGACATTATTCAGTGGCTAATGACTCACAATGCATGATGAATTTATTAGTTTTAACAAATCAACATCACATTTCTTAATAACTATGTAGAAGAAAAATGAACGTCCATACTTCATGATACCATATACTCGAAATATGACTTCAAGTCAGAACTGGAGACAGGAGCGGGGGTGTCTGGTACTAATCCAGTTGAAATATCAGTAAACCTCTGACAAACAAATCTATAGAAATCTTCTCAGATAGCCAGGCTACCCAAACGGGTTGACTTGAGAATCGTATGGAACTAAGTGCATCTCTTCAATGAACTTGAAGGAACAAGAAACAGAGTAACTTTGGCTTGGATTCCAGGTCATAGCAGAGTACAAGGCAATCTATCGGCAGACACACTCGCAAGAGGAGGAACCGAATCTGTGTTCATAGGACTAGAACCATTTACGAACATTGGGAAAAGCATTGCCAAGGAAAAAAACTCAGATTGGGCAGCAATCAGCATAGTAACTTTATTTAACTACTAGCTATAAGTTCTTTTCTTCTAGGGACATTGACAGCAGGATAGCAGACTACCTCATCGACAACTTTTTCGCTCCGATGAAAATTCTTGAAGGCAGAACTGGCAAACAAGCACTCCAAGATATATCCAAGGAAACCATTCACAAGATCTGTGGAGTGATTGATGTGAATGGCCTTGAAGTGAACATGGATGCAGAGGTGACTGCCCTGTACCCTACCGCTTATCTCATGGAACACAGCTGTTTACCTAATACTACACATATCTTCGACAAGAACGGGTGGGTACATTTCTTCAAACTGCGCTTAATTTTAAATGGAAAAGGTCTAGTAAAAGTAGCAATCAGTTCACATTAAAGGTATATCTTCGGTTTGATTGCAATGAAAGAGGAGTTTGGTTGGCTTTTCATTGTGGCTTCTGGTTTTATTTTCTTGAGGTTGCAACAACAGCATTCTGATGGTATGAAATTTTGACCCTTTGTTGAAAAATATATGGACGAAGTCAAATAGGCATAACACCATGTTACCTGGGCGACTTATTCTTTTAATTTCTGCTTCACTACTTTGCTTTATTGCAGAGAGGCCTAGGGCAACGGATGAACCGCTGACCTAAATTTTGTACACCAATGCTCAAAATTGACATTACTTTTACTTAACCCCCACTAATGCCTTAATCCCTACTAATTGTTCCCTACTAGTGCCCAGTAATCTCCAGTAAAACCCTGATTAAAACTATATTTTCATTCGGCACTTGTACAACTGTACGTCTCTAGTATGTTCAAACATTTTTATCACCACCCTGGTACCATATTGAGTCACCGCTTCGCATTAACAAATTTTCAGTAACTTGAGGATATTTGGGGAGTCTCCTACCTTCCAATATGTCCCATACCTCCCAATATGTCCCCTACTTCCAATATGCCCCCTTCCTCCGAATTCTCCTGCTGTAACCTTGACAAATTATCGATGGCCTCGAATAGGACTGAAACCAAAGTTTGAGCAGAATTAAAGTTTTCTTTGAAACGTTTTATTTCTGGATCGCTTCTCATTACTTTCGTCCTTTGAACGCAAATGGGCTAGACTTTAAAAGTGCAGGAAATTTCCTGAGCCCAACATTCATAGAGCAGAAAGTACTAAATATCCAAGTTTTTCTAGTTACCTACTCCCCACCTCCCTTCTTATTCATAGAAACATGATCAAGACTCTTTAAAATGCCTAAAAATAAAGATCTAGGATATAATATATTTTTGCTCTGCCGCTACTCAGTTTTCGAGCTTTGTGTAGTTTAATCTCTACTATAAAATTCACAGAAATCAGATTAGTGCTTTCAAGATTATGGAAGGGTCATGGATTCCCAGTTTTTTGTTATTACTCCGCCGCTACTGGATAAACTTTAAGAATCTGTAAAGCACTTATATTCCTAAAATTTCCTATTCATACCCAGCGATTCACCCCTTGGCCTAAGATTTCCATTCATTGTTCAAATTTGATAGTTTGTAAATAATTCCAGGTACAAAATAACAGTAAAGGCAGCATTACCAATAAAATCTGGCGACCACATATCTACAATGTACACTCACTGTCTGTGGGGCACCCAGGCCAGAAGGGAACACCTTCGAGAAACCAAGTATTTTGATTGCAAATGTATTCGTTGCAGTGACCCCACAGAACTGGGTTCTTACTTGAGTGCCCTTAAATGTATAGGTGATTATTACTCTCACAATTCTTTCGTAGGAAAAATTAACAACCATTTACTCTAATAATTGCTTGCAAAAAGTAACCAATTTCGTGTCATAGGCTTTATTGAAAAGGCAGTTGGAATACGAATTTACAGAATTTTTACATAAACATGTATTGTGCCCTAAAGGGTCTGGTTTTCAAGATACAGGGTGTTAAAGTCAGCACTGGCTAGCTAAATAAAATAAATAGATAAAGATAATTGTGATTTCAAGTGGCGTCTCAGATAAGAATACTTTTGTTTCCTGATGTCTCTTCGTATCCCTCTTTGTTTTCGGGGGAAAAATATAAACCACATAGCTTGTCGAGAAAAATGTTAAAAACCAAGTTAACTTTGTTTTTCCTTTTAATATGTTTTTGGTGTGTCCTAAAGAGTCTAATTTTCAAGATACAGGGTGTCAAAGTTTGCAAAAAAGTGGAGTTTTTATTAGTTTATTAAAGGTCATTGAACCGATTATTTTTAATGCCGTAGCTGGAATTCTTTTGAAAACTCTTACTCTTGAAGTGATGTATAAGTGGTGCAAATATTTTTAAAAGTCATATGGTTGTTTTAATTAGGTACGGATGAGGAGCCTTGTGGTGGTACACAACTGCCCTTGGACCCTCTAAATGATGCAACCCAATGGGCATGTGACACGTGTCCAGTGAAACTGACAAATGCCGAAGTGTCCTACTTAGTAAATGGCATCGGAGAAGAGGTAGACAATGTTCAGCTATCCAATCCTACAGTCAGAGAACTGGAAACATTGCTGAACAAGATGCTCACTTTCCTCCATCCAAATCATTACCACGTGTATTCCGTCAAGCATTCATTAGTACAACTATACGGGTATGTAGCAGATGCTTTTTTAGTATTTGAGGAAATATCGCTTATGATTTAGTGGTTATTGGACTATTCGGATGGCGTCGATATATTCCGTAAATGTGCGGCAGTGCCAGTCCCGTTTTCAAAAGTTGCTACTAATGTTTGAGGAATTTCAAGCAGCGAGGGTAGTGACGCCAATCGAATGGATCACGAACCACTAGTTCATCAGTCATCAATCTTATGAGCTAGTGTTATAACATGCAATAGTGTAAGACTAGAATAATGGTATCAAACATATATTTTATTTAGGTTTTAAAGACGAATCATATACGGTAGCCTGAAGAAGCCCTACTATTCACTTTATGATTTACTAAATCGACTAAATTCTTCTTTGAAATATCCCAAGCAGACGATTTCATAGCCCACTGGTCAAAAATCTTTTCATAGTTGCTATTAAGGTGTCACTCATGATAGCTTAGTATACAAAAAAGTTCTCAAAAAGAGTTTAGGACAGCTTTATGTTTTGGATGGTATTAATGGCTGATATATTGAGTTGAATTTTAGGTATCAGCAAGGATACACACCTAGTCAGATAACGGATGATTGCCTTACTAGAAAAGCTATGATGTGCAGAGAACTTATGGACATTACAAAGAAGATTGATCCAGGCAATGCTAGGTTGGTATACAGTTTAATTTTTAATAGTGAACTGCTTGATTTATATTCCATACGTCTACACTCACCATATCATCTAGAAACTGCTAATCTATTTGCAGTGGAATTGCTAAGGAGTAGCCATGATAAAAAAATCAAAAATTGAAAAAAATTGATTCGCAAGTTGACGCACAACTCACTTGCTTTTCAAACTACATACATAGTATTTCAGAAGGTGATAGTTAAGACTTTAATAAATGACATCTCAGAGCAATTTTTAAATGTGCAAAAAAACTTGTAATGCAAAATCATACAATCTTCAAATGTCTGTAATTTAACAACCAAATACGACATCAAAACAAGGCCACCGAAGTAACTTCTTTTTTCTTCAATTTGCTTTTTGAAACATTACTGGAAGTTTGAAAGTAACATCAGGAGCTTCTAAATGCGAAATTCATTTTTATGGCGACCTTGGACTTTACCTTCGGACCTTTTGACATTACCTTTGAATTTTTGGACTTACCTTCTCTAACTTTAGACACACATACTGGAAAAAGGAAACAGGCGGCAACGCCTCCTCGATAACACAGGAACAAGTATTTTCTTGGATTCTCAATTCCGCGCACCCTAGACCCTTAATCATTTTTCAATACAGATAACTATTGCTTCAAACATCCTTTGCACTTTTCTAAAAATAACAGTGGCCAATGGGGTCACCGCTGATTCTTTCCTTATTGTTGTCTCTCTTAAGGGATTTGCGGCAAATTTCAACCTTCATTTTTCCCATAATTATTGATAATCTTCATCACAGCCAAAACACATACACAAAAAGCCTTTAATGGTAGTTTTCAGCATTTTTGGAAAATGCGTGGCCACTACTGAGTTAAATTACTGAATTAACTTTTCTGTTTATTTCAGACTTCCTCTCTATAGTGGCGTGATCCTCCATGAACTATATTTAGCCAACTGGATACTGATAAAACGTAAATGGGATTTGGGTATCAAGACCAAAGTGAAATCAATGGTGACCATGTTAGATGAGTGTGACAAGAGCCTGAAAGAAGCAAAAGAGGTGCTCAAAAACGAATGTACCAGCCCAGCCGGAGAAAAATTGATAAACTTGGTGGAGACTGCAACCAAAGATTTCAACAAATTCCTTGAACGAAACAAAATTGATATTCCTGCATTGATTGCGAGAGAGAATGAAAAGGCAAAGGAAAAAGAAGAACTGGCGAATGGAGACTAAAACTTTATTTATATATTTATGAGGAAGCGTATGGTGCTTCAGTATTTTCTATGTACATTTATAGAGAAATAAAAAACTATATGTAAGTTGAACATTTTTGTACATAACTTGCTTAAAAATCAATATAGCGATGTTAAAGATGTATCTGGTGGCCACCATAACAAATCATAGACGTATACTACCTTATACAGGGTGAGTTTTTAGTACCAGAACGGTCGGTAACTCCACTACTATAAAAGATAACAAAAAAATTTGTGTATAAAAGTTGTAGCTAAGAATAATATGCTCCTTGCTCAGAAAATATTTTTAATCATGATCCATAACTACGTGGTGATGCAAACATACATTTTTTTTAAATAAGACACCTTATACAGGGTGGGCCAATAGTGCGTGGACGGAGGATTGTGGGCTTACTGAAAAATATTTCAAAAATCTGTCACTTGACCGTGGTAGGCACCCTTGAGGGCTATAACCTAAAAATATTTTCACTTAAATTCTGACGTTTATACAGGGTGATTCATATCAAACTTACATTTTTTTGAATAGAACCTCCTATATATTATTGCATATTTGGATTCCTTGGTCAATTCTAGTGTGACTTTATGTATCACACATGGAACTTTAAACGAACCGTTTAGGCGCAAATCACCATTTTTGGTATAAGTAGGTATCAGAAAAAAATTGAATATCGCAGCGATTATAAAACTTAGAAGGCCGTGACTTTGCGGTACGACTAAGCATGAAAAGCGTCACCTAAGGTCAGCCGGCTAAATTTGAATTCTTTTTGTACTTGGAGAAATCGATAGATTAATTAAGGAAACTTCAATCACAGATAACTTGATTTTTTTAAATGGGAATGCCTATTTTGGTTTACAGAATCAAATGTAAAATTTGATTAC
Organism: Callosobruchus maculatus; assembly: GCA_951848785.1. Classification (NCBI taxonomy): domain Eukaryota; kingdom Metazoa; phylum Arthropoda; class Insecta; order Coleoptera; family Chrysomelidae; genus Callosobruchus; species Callosobruchus maculatus. The sequence continues at coordinate 14,040,601 of CATOUR010000059.1, forward strand.
CTTTCTAACGATATAGCATTCTTGATATCAGTCTTTCTTGGTTTTCATTTTATTTCAAATTGTTAGTCAGATCGGTGTTTTTCAATTTTCCTGCGTGCAAGCAACCTAGCAGGCCATGAAAAATAAACAAAAGCTCGTTAATATGGAAGAAACCAACTAACTTAGTAGAAAGATGCAAACTAACTAGAACAACGAGGCAAGATTATGAAAACTTACAGCATATTAGCTCTAACCGGATACAGCAGCGGCAAGATATCTAATGTCAATGAGCAGCTGGGGTATGACAGAAGTGTTTGTTTTTCACAGCCTACTAGCTATTGAGATCTACTAGAGCTTGACAACTTTCCAAAGCGATTAAAAATCTTGAAACAAAAGGAAAACTACCAGCGATTTTTGCTTACAGTCTAACATGTTTAAAATGAAATTTCACATTTAATGGGATAAAAAAATTAGTCATTTCCGTTTAGTTAAATCAAAAGTGCCAACTGGAGCGTTCTGAACATCTATTGAAATAATTGCTAGAATTTTTTAATTACGCTACGTTGTAACTGCGATTATTTCATGTAGTTTTCTACAAACTAAATTATGTTTTACGATTCAAACAGACTGCAAATCAAGTTTCATTTTCCACGATTTTTCTAATAAGTAGAAGAAGAATTTGAAGGGCTCCAGTCAGAGGTATCATTACTTTTGACTTATGGAAATGGCTACTTTTTCATAGCATTAAATGTGATAGTTTATTCAGAAGACATAGGTATTCTACTGTCAGCAACAATCACTAGTAGTTTTCCTTTGATTAAATATTTTTTTACTGACTTTGGAAATTGGATAATAGCTAGTAGGCTGTGAAAAATGAGCGTTCTTGTTACCACTATTGTTTCTGGTTAGAGCTAATATGTTGTAAGGAATTTTGATAATCTTGCCTCGTTGCTCAGGTTAGTTTGCATCTTTCTACTAAAGTTAGTTACTTTCTTCCATATTAACGAGCTTTTGTTTATTTTCCATGGCCTGCTAGGTTGCTTGCATGCAGGGAAATTGAAAAACGCCGATTTGGCTGAAAATTTGAAATAAAATGAAAACTAAAAAAGATTGGTATCAAGAATGCTATATCGTTAGAAAGGTAATCAAATTTTACATTTGATTCTTTAAACCAAAATAGGCATTCCCATTTGAAAAAATCAAGTTATCTGTGACTGAAGTTTCCTTAATTTATCCTCTGATTTCTTCAAGTACATAAAGAATTCAAATCTAGCCGTCTGACTTAAGGTGGCGCATTTCATGCTGAGTCGTACTGCAAAGTCAAGGCCCTCTAAATTTTATAATCGCTGCGATATGCAATTTTTTTCTGATACCTACTTATACCAAAAATGGTGATTTGCGCCTAAACGATTCGTTTAAAGTTCCATGTGTGATACATAAAGTCACACTAGAATTGACCAAGGAATCCAAATATGGAATAATATATAGGGGGTTCTATTCAAAAAAATGTAAGTTTGATATGAATCACCCTGTATAAACGTCAGAATTTAAGTGAAAATATTTTTACGTAATAGCCCTCAAGGGTCCCTACCATGGTCAAGTGACAGATTTTTGGAATATTTTTCAGTAAGCCCACAATCCTCCGTCCACGCACTATTGGCCCACCCTGTATATTATTTCATATTTAGATTCTACTAATAATCCCCCTTCTTAGAATATATTGTAACATTATACAGGGTATTTTAAAAGTTATGACCATTTCTATATCCAAATCGCTGTCAAATGAACGTAGGTACTATATAGCAAAAACTAATAAATCAAAAATTATTTTTTTGACATGGAAAGATGAAAAATATTCTCTAGTTTTAAAATCGGCTATAAAAAAGCCGACGACGCATATTCGTATACAGGGTGATGTAGAATGCAAAATCTAGATTTTCTCTTTTTTTTAAATGTAATATTTTATTATACCAAAGAATTGCTTTTAATATGTGTAGTGTCATCAACATCAAGAAAGCCTACACTAAAAAAATCCAGTCTCAGTATATATGGCCTGTTGAAATTTGACGCCACCTCCTGTACCATAACTGTCGTGGAGGAATCAACTTTTTAGTATTTTTACCATTTATAGCTCACATAGAAACGGATTATCCTTTTGAAGCCCCACCAGATCTGTAGCGAAATAGCAACATAATATTTTTACAGCCCACGTAAGTAACAAAAAAATTTTCGGAGTATTTTACCGAAGTTGAAAATTAGCAGATAGCTGGCTTATGAAATTAGGCCAAGGAACTTTTGCACCTTATACATTTTTTCGTGATGAAAATGCCATCAACTAAATATCTGCAAATTTTCAACTTCAATAAAATACCCCGAAATTTGTTTTTCTGCGAATTACGCGGGCTGCAAGAATTTTAGGTCACGGATCTGGACCAGCTAACATAGACATTTTTTCTCACCAACATCAAGAAAGCCTACACAAAGAATCCAGTCTCAGTATAATGATCCGGTGAAATTTGAAGCCACCTTCTGTACCATAACCGTCGTGGAGGAATCAATTTTTTAGTATTTTTGCCATCTATAACTATCAAATGGAAACGGATTGTCCTTCTGAAACTCCTCCAGATCTGTAGTGAAACAGCACCACAGTACGCATTTCTTCACCGAATCTTTCACCAAAACAATAAAATGAATCGTTTGATGTAAGTAAATGTACATCAACGGATTCAAAGCACAGTTAAGCAACAACAAGCAGTTTAGAGCGTAGTATACATTCCAAATAATTGGTGATCCAGTCACTTTAACTCGCAGCATAGCTATGAACAGATAGTACGGTAAACGACATAGTATGAAGCAAATCATAAGACCGATAATAATCTTCATAGTCTTCACTTTCTTCTCTACTTGGACATTTCGTTTCGCCTTGGATGCCTTTGCACTGCTTGATTGTGTCGTGTTGGATGATCGTTCATTTCCAGTACTTTCTATCTCAAATGTGTTTGGTTTACGGTACTGCCAGATTTTGAGAGCCACGTTACAGTAAAACCAGAAGAAGAACACCAGAATGGGTAAGAAGACCTGAAACATTCATTTAGATGTTCAGCGTTCAAAATGCAGTCAAAAAATTTGTCATTCAAATTAGTCTATTCATATTATATCTCTCAGTTTAAGAAACGCAGGAATGAAAAACGAATTTCATGTGAAATATGGTAGCAGAATCAGCTAGTTGAATGATTTAAGTGTAAATTAAATACAAATCTCATAAATATTAATCTCATTTCACACGGGACAAAGTAATTTTTTTTGGGTTATAGCTTCTCTCATGATCGTATACTTCTTTTTAGTTAAGGGTGTGATGAGTGACAAAAGCTTCAAATAAGTTTCTTCATTCGTTTTAAGATAATTATGCCAATCAGGAATTGAAAATGTACAATTCGTTCAGTAGGCCAGTATGAAAGCAAGCGTTCAGTTTGCATCGTGCGGTAATAAAGGGAAATTATAAAATCTTGTACAAAATTATTATACCTGTATGTAATTTGTAATTTTAACAGCGTTTTGGCATCTTCAAGAAGCTCATTAATTATGTCTTGTCGACTACGCCTACGATAACAGAAAATATTATTCCTTTCAGTAACGTTTTTTTCTACTTTTTCTATTTTTCTATTCTATTGAACCTGTTCGGAACAACTTTGTGAATTGTTGTCTGATGGTGGTGTACCGAAAACCACAGAAATACTAAAACATGGTACTTACTGTATAATATGAATTTCACAACAGGTTTAGGTAGATCTTTTTCATAAGAAGAACTACAGTTTCTAGTTAAACTGGAACTAGTTGAGGAACATCAGATCGAACTCATTTAAGTGTTGTATTATGAATAGCGACTATAGCAGCTGTGGCATCAATAAATTCTAATACGTACCAACCAAGTTATAACAATGTAGTATGAGGTCAACTGGCTTCTGTGAATGGCAAGGCACAGGGCACTGTATTGGAAAACTGGTTCTGACTGACTGGGAAAAATTACCTTTATTGGCGCATAGATGAAGAAGGAAGACATGGGAAATGATATCCCTGGAAAAAATATATTTTAAGAAAGGTTAGATTATATATGAAACAAATATTACAATGTTGATTTACCCATGAGGTCATATGAATAAGAATGAGCATTTATTTTGTACCCAATGATTTTGAGAATGACAAGAAAAAGATGCACCGTTGAAGTAAGAGCTTTTAAGTAAATGTTGTGAGTATACTCTCACATTTCATATGAATAAATTGTCGCTCATTCTCTTCGGGGATGAGTTCATGTTTAATTTGCATTCTAAGTGATTACAGAACAATAATATTACATCAGGAAGAGGAACATGTTATCGTTACTTTAAGAAAAAGAATAAATATATTCCTATTTACTAAAGAAAATGTAGAGCGGTTAACAAATCACTTCAAGGTTGTAGAATTTGTAGAAAAAAGAAGTGGTGCTATATCTAACGTTGATACAATGGAAATATTTTGGAGATATATAGGTGAACCGGAATCTCAAACATGAGTAGGTGAATATATTGGTGTTCAACAAACTTTTGTGTCAAAGGTTGTAACGGAAGAGCCTCTTTAACCAATTTTGCTAGTTTTATAATTATGAAACGCAAAAATTGAACAAACAAGACGTTTTGCAGCCCTAAGCAGTAATCTGGTAGATATATAAATTTTTTCACCGGTTTTCAAGCTTCTGTAGAACTTTTGAACGTACTCTGTTAGACTATTATTCCAAATATTTGCAAACTTTTGACAACTTCATAAGTAACTGGGTGATGCATCACGTATTTCATCGACGCTAATTTTCCTGCTAATGAAGGCATCAACGACAAAATTTGCTCTATGACTATATCTGTTTGCTGTTCGTTTTGATATAACTCATACAGGGTGTTCATTCAAAAACTTAAAAACTGCTGATTAGAAGGAAAAACGCCGAGACATGTCAAAAGATTTGTCAAGAGGTCAACCTTTTAACCAAAAACTACTTCACCGCTTGCACCCGTTGCCCCCAGGATCATTTTCTTAAAAATTTTGAATGACAACGGGTATCGAGTAATATCTTATTTCAAAAGTTTGTAGAGTCCTTTATTTCGACTTTTGTTTTTTCAAATAGGTTGATTCGTTTTCGAGAAAATTAGAATCCTTATGTATTTTAACTTGTTCAAATAAAATGCAAAACATACGAAAATGTCACTTTTTATTGCAATAAGTGTTCAAATGTTGCCCGTTATTGGCCTAACACTGATATAGGCGATTTCCAAATTCCTGACGGGTAGTTTGAATAACCTTCGTCAACCCATTATCGAAAACTGCTATATGATATCCTATATGTTTTTGTCCATCAGGAATTTGAAAATTGCCTACCATTTTTAGGTTAATAATGGGAACATTTGAGCACCTATTGCAATAAACAGTGATATTTTCGTGTGTTCTATCTGAACAAGTTAAGGTACACAAGGATTCTAATTTTCTCGAAAACGAATCGACCGAATTTAAAAAATCAGACATCAAAATAAAGTAGTTCGACATACATTTGAAACAAGGTATTACTAAATACCCCTCGTCATTTGAAATTCTTAAGGGGATGATCCTGGTTGGGGAGGGGGTTCAAGGGGATGAAGTAGTTTTTGGTTAAAAAGTTGTCCCCCTTGACAAATCATTTGACATGTTGTGGTGATCCGGAACGCGCTCCTGGCTGCCATACTTTAGAACGCACCTTTAGCTGTCACAGGACCGAAGATTGACATTGACGGCATTGACAGATGATAGAAAAGAAAAGCGATCCAAATTTGTTAATTGTTATAAGTGTCTGAGTATAACCATTCGATGAACTTTTCATAGAGCAAACAAGTCCTTAATAGTTCCATGTTCATTTTCGTGAAACTAAGCTAAAGATACAGTTCTGTGATGCCTTTTATTTTCTTTTTCACTTGGAGACTCGTTGTCATAGATTTGTTTATTCATTACGAGAAGAGATTGTTTTTGGAAAGAGTAAAAGGGCTGATACACGTACGAGCAAGTACGCGTACTTATGGCTCGACGACCTTTTTCGCCTGTGTGTCACCGTAAGTACGCGTACTTTAAAACCGTCGCGCAAACCGCCGGCGAGCCAACTGGTTTGAAATGTTGCTCGTAGCTGGTCTCAGCTCGTACTGCGAGCCGCGAGCCACCACTTTGTTTTGGCAGGCCATCGATGCGCAACACTTGTTGTGTTTGGCGTTTGTTAAAAGTTTTGTTTATTTAGTAAAATTATGAAAATAAGTGATTTCAGCTTCACGTGTGTCACCGCGTCGAGCCGAGTAAGTTCGCAAACTTAAAAACCGCGTACTTAAAGTTCGTACGTGTATCACCCCTTTAAGAGTTCAGACACCAAAATTTAAACAAGGCATATTTTTCGGTCTTTTTCACGAATATCTGCAGGTATGTCGTCTTTTGACTTTGTATTATTAACTAATGTGGTCTAGCTACAATATTTAAGGTGTTTGACAACCTATACTATAAATCCGGCTGTTAAGACGACATTATATATGGCGTTGGGCCTCTGATTTACGTTTATTAGGTCCTGAGGGATTGCAGGCTGGTGGTGAGCAGAGACACCTTTGTGATATTTAGGTGTATCTATTTCAAACTTTCCTGATCCTCTTTATTTATATACGATATTTATCTTATGATAGTGGAAACCGTGGCGAGTTAGCCGGGTCAGCCTAATCACTTATATAAAGCTTATCTAATAGCTCATTCTAACACACTCATATAGAATTATAGCCTATAATAATTAGAGATACAGTCGTTAGGACCAATTTTTTTGCAAATATCTTGGTTGCTTCATCTGCAGTACAACATAGAAAACATGACTGTTCTTAAATCAAATCGGAAAAGATATATTTAGAAATCATTGTTTAGTCACTATTTCGACTCACCTGAGCAAAGAATCCATATTGCGAAGTTTAATAAAATGCACTTCCATAGCTCTAGATTACACTTCCTTTTTGTCACAATACTAATACTTCGATGTCTGTCTAAGGCTATCAATAGAATGGTGAATGCACTGGCTGTTGTTCCTAATACTTGAGCGGCCGGCGAAAAGTAACACATATATTCTCCTAAACACTATAAATAATAAAAATTCATAATAAGAATAATTTATAATTAATATGAATTATTATATGGATTATATGAATTATTATGAATTGTAAGTAAAATAAGCACATGTTAAAGGTTTGCTTAAACCAATGCGGGAGTGCGGGAACGGGAGCGGGAGCGGCAGGCTTATCATGTATCTTGCAGACGACGAAATCGCGCAATATCTGCTCTCAAACGTGAATTTCGTATTATGCAACGACGTCATTGCGACTGACAACAACATATAACCTACAATTTTTACGGTCCTGTTGCTGTTATATCGCTGTTGCTCGGCATCTGCTCAGCGTCCGCTGTCGCAAATTTTTACATAATAAGGCTGCGGGACAGACCTAGGAAATGTGGGACGTGGGATAACCTGGTAGATTCACACGGGTATATCCAGTACGAATCCGCTGCCTTATTACATAAAATTTTGCGACAGCGGTCACGGAGCAGAAGCCGATCATCAGCGACGCGACAACAACCCGACTGTTAAACAATTCCGTATTTACCCAACGATGTCGTTTGCTGGTCGTCTGCTGTCACAAAAATACACTTTTCGCAATGAGATTCGCGCCACTAGTGATTGAGTAGCAGATGACAGAACTAATGCTTTGTTCCATTCGCCTGACAGCTCTGGCACATTATAGGTTATGTTGTTATTGACAGTTATTTTCGTCGTAGTTTTGACAGCGACTGCCGCCTGTCGCTTGCCATCCGCATGAAACGTAATAAGGCTGCCGCTCCCCTACCCGCAGTCCCGCGTTGGTGTGAGAAAACATCAGAGCAACGCCTATTTTGATCTGCAAGCCATAAAGGATAGATTCTGTAACAGAGTACATAAGTAACACATCCTGGCCTATGTTGGGCTTACATCAGGGATTTTTATAACTTTGTGTAGTCAATTTTATCGGTAAGGGTTAGACAGTGGTGGCGGCTCGTGGAGTTTGATCAAGAAGAGGCTACGTATGAAACAGTCATAAAAGTGGAAAAATACAAAAACAGTTATTTCGTTACATTAGCAGTAATATTCTAGGGTCTTTTCAAAACTATTCCAATACTTTACTTGCAATTTTATCTCCATATTCGCGTACCATCTACCTCTATACACTAAGTCCCGGTTTCACCGAACCCATACTAATCCCGTATTACGTAATCTTGGATAAAATTAGTCGAAGTACTTCATCCGCGATTAGATTAATTTCTGTTTCACCTGCGCAAATATATCTAGGATTAACTAATCTCGGATATATTCAAACTATGACGTGGCAACAGCGCAGCGTAACGGGAGCATTTATAACCTCACAATTTTGAGAATTTGACATGAATTTGACGTAATTCTGGGCGTGGTCATAGCGGATAGCGGTGTTCATCTTCAATTTTGTGTTTCCTTTGTTCTATTGAGATTTTGTTGTGGTTTTTTCGTTTCGTCTTGTATAATGGCTGAACAGATGAGCTCACAGTTAAAGGGAAAGAGGAGAAGAGATCCCAATATGGTATACAATGAAAAACATATATTACTGGAATTAATCAAGAATATTTCGGCGTGATCGAGAATAAAAAAACCGACGCAAGTTTCGGTTGGGAAGAAAAATGAGGTGTGGGAAAAGATTCGCATAGAATTTAATTCTCAAACCTCAGTGCCAAGAACCACAGACACACTGAAAAATACGTGGAAAAATCTGAAGGCGGATGCACGCAAAAAGCAGCAGAGGAGAGGCAGTCCCAAATGAAAACTGGTGGGTAGATTATTTACATTCACCAAGTGTAACTTGTTTGACATATTGCATGTTTATTTGTTTATTTGCAGGTGGAGGCCCATATCCCGCCATCCACATAGAGCCAATCATCATGGAAGTGCTGGAACTGATCCAGAGCACGGCAGAGACTGGTGGTGAAATATTCAGAAATTATCAAAAGTACTATAACAACTGTAAACTTCATCGATTTTATTTGTATATGAACTCATGAGATTTTTGTTTTAATTTGCGCCTTCACTTTTCCTGTAACTTTTTACTAATTATAGATGTACCTGCGGTTAGGTTAAATGAAGGCATTCTCTATTGTTATCAAAAATGCATATTAATTTATTTCCTTCACATAGAAAATTATTTTGTTTAACAATATGTTTGCATTGGGTCTTATATGATTGTATATTTTTCACATACAATAAATAATATTATGTTACGTGTGTTAGTTATTTCTTCAACAGAACAACACCCACTTAACTTGGTTCATAGGCGATACTGCATCATTCCTGTAAATTTGAAATTTGAGGTCTGGACGTTTCATACATCAAACAACTACTAACTTATCATTTGGAAGTTCTATATCATCTATGATCAGGTCCAGTATTTCCACAGTCGCAGCTTTTGATAGTCTGAATCGCTGTGCAAAGTCGACATCGTCATATTTTTCAAAATTCTCCTCACGTTCTCGGATCCATCGTGAGCGGCGTGGTCGTCAGATTAAAAGTTCTCGTCCTCACTACTATCTTCTTCCATCGCCAAGTCGTATAACCTCCTCAAAGCCATTCTCAAAGATAATCAAACCCAAAACGCAACTCGTATAAATTTAAATAGGTTAGGTTTTGAGTCAACTGTCATCTGCATTCTAAATCTCCGATTAAACATTTTATTCGCCAAATACGGGAGATTAAATTTTATCTCGGATATACGTGCTTAATCCTGGATAACAATGTGGTGAAACTCGTCTATAAAATTATCTTGGATTTAATCCCAGATAATATTTTAATCCTGGATAAAATATTGTGGTGAAACCGGGCCTAAGCATTTGATCGATACTCTAGAATCGTTGACATTTACACACAGGTAAATGTAAATTGTGAGAATTTAATTAATCACCAAATGACTTTAAATAGAGCATTCATTAAATTTATCGATTTTTGGGTTAGACAGGATTTGGAGCATGTGAGTAGCCAAAGCCTGGTAGGGAGTGGGAGAGGAGCAATTGTCCTCCTTAGCCCTCTAGTCCCAAAAATATCCTACTTCTACGCAAAAATTTGAAGATGAGTCTGAGCCACCCCTGTCTAGTCTGACGAGCCGTCGCTGTGGTGAAATAAAAATATAGTTAGTTTTGTCTACACTAACAAATCATACAAATACATCAAAAATTAGAGGTGCGATTGAAGTTGAAGGCCATTAGCTTAAGTTTAAATATTGCCATGCCTTTCTGAATATTGTACAAAATACTGCAGAAGAAATGAAAGAAATCACATTTACGCTACATCAACTACAATATTGCAGTAATGTAATATTGAATATACCTAAGATCTATTAAAACATATTAAAGAAATACGGTATTAGTATATATTACCCATGTTTTGAGTTCCTTACATAATGCCTCCAAGTTAATTATTGCCAACATGATGGTTGAACATATGTCAGAGATTGCAAGGCTTACCAGACAAACCTTTTGAAGATTATTTACTTTCCTAAAAATATTTACCATGTACTTCAAGTTTTTCCACACACAGAGTATGAATAATAAGGTGTAAAACTAATAATAAGAAAAATGGCCCATAGTACTCCTAGAGGTAAGTATACAGGTCCATAATAATATACTACTCACAAGTGAAATCCAAACATCTAGAAAAAAGGGATATTTGCATAGAAAATTTGTACGCAGCTTTGCAGTACCATCTCTAACTCACACAATACTTTTTCTTCATTAACTACATGGCACCTCTAAACAACTTTACATGTGTAAAAACAAAGCATGGCCTTTTGACGTTTCAAAAACGATGATATCTGTTGCAAATGTGGCGAGAGACTAATTGGTTTTGTAAAGATAGAAGACGACAGCTCCAGTTTACGCAGTTAAGCCCATTTGAACGAGGTTGGATTGTAGGCCAACGAGAATGTGGTGCTTCTTTCAAAGCACTTGCTGGGGCGTAGTGTGCCTACAGTTGTAGCGGCAAAATCGTCATCTACGCCACTGGCCCTTCAAGACAGAATGCAATCCACTCGAGCTGTTGCTGACACTAGGTATGTAGCTATAGTGAGGCCCACTCGAATCAGCACGGTGTACCAAAGATTGAGTGAAATGGGTTTAGGATCATATCGTCCGCATCTAGTGCTTCCACTCACTGCAAATCATCGTCATTAACGGTTAGATTGGTGCCAAGAACACCGACAATAGTATACTAAGTGGCATCAGACGGCCTTCTCCGACGAGTCCAGGTTTTGCCTGGGGGAACATGACGGACGTCACAGCGTAAGACGATTGGTTTGATGGTTTGAGGTGCCTTGCATTCAACAGCAAGTCAACTTTACTTGTGATTCCTGGCACAGTGACTGCGCAACATTATGTGAATGAGGTATTAGAATCAATTGCCGTTCCATATGTCCGAGGCCTCGAAGAGGGTTTCTTCCAGCAAGATAATGCACTTCCTCATATTGCAAGGATATCGATGAGGTTCCTACAGGAAGCTGAGGTCAGGGTGCTCCCCTGGCAGCTTGAAAGGGGTACCTCTAGAGTTTATCAGCAACCAGATTACGAGCATGCCGCGTAGGCTATATGAGTGCATTCATCAATATGGAGGGTCCACCTTTTATTGATCTGGTGTATTTTTTTTATAAACTAATTATGGCAAATTAGGTCGTTTATTATTGTATTTAGTCCTACCGCTTTTCGTCAACCGCAACCCATTTTTTATCAGTGTCCGGATTTCACTTGCGACTAGTATAAGATAACAAAGAAATTAGTCATTGAAAAAGTCTCAAATCTAAATGCGGTCTATACCACTTCCAGCAGTAGTTTCAAAGGGATCAAATTGAATTTCTAAAGCGTCAATTGTAATTTGATGCTTCTGAAGCTACAGCTGGAAAAGGTATAGAATAAATTGGTTGTGCAACTGTCATCCAATTATTACCTTTGTAGTGCAGACTTGATCGAAAATATATTGATCGTAAATGCAAAAGTAGCCATTACTAGGAAGGTCCAAAAAAATGGCACTCTCGTTTCTTCTGGGATTAACTTTAAAAGTGTTGCGTTTATGGAAGTCACATTCTACAAAATAAAATCAAGTACAACGACTCGCCACTTATTATATTAAAGGTTCAACAGCTACTGATTAATTATACGCTATTTGGGAGTTTTATGGTCTTTACATAATGAAAATCCACATCGAGCTCTCTGTCTGTCTGTATGTCTGTCTGTCTGTCTGTTTGCATTCTTCTAGCCTCGTAATCTCAGTAACTGCTGCAGGGATTGTGATGAAATTTGGGTAGCTATATGCTGTGGGGCCGTAGTAGATAACGCGGCTATAATTTTGAAAATTGGTGCATGGGGGGCGGAGTAATTAGCAAAAACCAAAAAAATTCAAATATCCCTCAAACTTCGCTTTTATGGTTTCTGATCAATTTCCCCTTCTTTTGGCTGGGGGTGAAATTGGGGCGGTTGGGGGGGGGGGGGTGGTGGTTGCAAAACTGGAAAAAATGTATTTATAATGTTGTACATTGAGCTGTGAAAGAAAGACCTAGTAGCATATTTAGCTTTTTTAGGTCCACCCGAATATTATCTGCCTGATTAATATAATAATTTTCTGATCTAACCTCTGCGCGTATCGCTTTAGATTGTTCTGTGTTGTGTAACAGGAAAATTGTTGAATTGAGTTAAATGAAATTTTGACACAGTATTAATACCGTAGCGAGGGTGAAAAGCGTGTTTGGTCATTGGCGGTGCAGCAATAATCAAAGAACTAAAAATATAAAAACAGCTCAAACTTCTTTTTAGGTGATTTGGAAGTGCTTGATCGCTTCGATTCGACCAGTTGAAGCTTGCAGAATAAAAACTGTGTCATCTTATTTTCTATGGAGAGAGATGAAAGAAACTATGTTTTTTGCGGGCGACCTTGCGATGTTTAGTTGCAAGGGGATTTCAGACTATAGCTTTATGCAATAGATAATAATAAAACAGTATGTGTGAGAAGTACTGTGTCAAGCAAGTTGACTCCATTTTTCCTGTGGAGGGGTGGTGGGTGAGTTTAAAACTGGGGCCATGGGGAGGGTGGGGAGGAAAGAATTTCCCCAGCCTCGGCGAAATAAGCAAATAATAGCATTTGTTCTTCTATCATCATATGGTCATAAGACGAACAACATAGGAGATATTGTTCTCACATGTTCTCATTTTGGATTTAACAATGCAGATGTGGTGAAATTTTGTATTTAAATGTAACGCTATGTTATAAATAAATCCAATATGACTGATAATTTGTTGTAACGGAAATGCTCGGTAAAAATGCATATTTGAAGCAGCCTATAATTAGAGTAGTATTGACTTTGCGGTAGACATTGTATTGTTATTAATATTAGAAATCCTAAACGAAGCTAAGAGCTACCATTCTCTCCTATTATGTATTTACTCACCACAGACATCTTAAAAAATCAACGCAGCTTATCTAGCAGGTACCGTTCTTCACCTGCATATAATATCGGTAAAAACACAGCTTTTGTTATTGTAACATTATGCGTAGGTACCGATAGCTAAGGGTAATTAGGCGGAAACGTGTAATTAAAGGTGGATTACTTGACGCTTAGATCCGCATCGTGTGTCAACAGATAATGTTTTAATTAGATTACTTTATCTGCATATATCACAAAAGGGTGCACATTATATCACGATCAAAATCAGATAAAGTGACTCGGGCTGAATTGTGCTTATTTGAGACGTTTTTAAACAAAAGGCCAGAAGTATCCTTGGAAATGTATTATTTTGTTAAATTAACAATAGAAATGGAAAATCAAGACTTAGAAAAGATAAAGGAGATTTAAATGTTTGAGGTGCTGCCTAAATGACAAATGGGAGCTTGATGAGGAAATTGAAAGCAGAATTCGAATAGACAGAAATTGTACGAAGTTGAGGCATTAAAAGCACGGACCATGTTACGTTTGTATTATTTTAAGATGTGGCTATACAGAGGATATCAAGTGCCGCGCGAGTAAAAAACAGTAGGGTAGGTACTAGAGAGAATGAATAAAGAACAGGAACATTTAACCGCAACAGAACGAATAAATGCAGCTCATTTTGGCCATATCTTTAGAAACAGTATTTTTTATTATAGCTGATCGTTAATGGATAAATCGGAGGGCAAGGGTCGAATTTAAATGGTTCTCCTAGCTTCGGAACTTACGTGTCGTTTAATATATTAGGGACCTGCACAATAATTCATTAGCACAAGTCAAAGAATAATTATTCTAAGTGATGGTCGCCAACCTCCGCCGAGGTGAAGGTCTTACAATAAGAAGAACAATTAATTAGACGAACAGAAATAAATAAATTTGGTATCTGAGAGGATTAAAGCCACATCTCGAACGTTCTAGGTATACAGGCTACACCAGTCGGTAAGTAATGGGAATGGGACGTATGTGGGTAATTTTTTTTCTTTTTCTGTAGTTTCATGTATATATGTATATTATGATTTACTCGAAGCTCTAAATTTACTTTTCTAAATATTTTTAATCCAAATATGTGAATTGTTGGAGGGGAGTAATTAATTGCTGAAAGTTAATTAAACAAAACTTCTGCTATTTATTGTGATGCAATTTTAACAATATCTGCGTTAATTTGGAAACATACCATTCCGTCTACAGAGCCGGTAAATGTCGGTAAAACCGAAATTTAACACCGCACAATTGCGCCAGGTTACGTTAAAATATACTAAGTGCTGACAAAAATGCGACACCATTACTCTGTAGAATTGTTTAATCAAATTGTGCAGTAAAGTATAGTACATAGCTATCATGAGAGCAACTGATAAAAGACTGAGCATAAAGAGAAAATCTGTTTCTTTCTTTTTTACAATTCGTTAGCAAAACTTATAACATGTTACAATTTAGTCACTTCTTTGTGCTTTGGTTCAATATGCCACGAGTATGAAGAGGTCTATGAATTATTCAACTTAGGGCTGTGTTCATAGTTGATATTTAAGGGTCCCTTAATACTTGAGGGGCCTTAAGTCCCACACGTAAGGCTCCTTGAGTAGTACGTGCACTCAAGTAACGAAATGCCAGCATGACGTGTCAACATGACATTTTGTTGCAGTCAAGATGATTTTGTAGGTTGATTTTGGGGTAAAGTTTTGTCAGCAGAAGATAACAGAAAGCATCAAAATACGTAGGCAGAACAAATGAGGCCTTTACGGAAACTATGATCGGGTTAACCTGATCATAAGGATCACTGATCCTGACGTTGGGAAAGTGATCTAGGATCAGTAAGAAATAGGGTCAGCTCACTCTTTTACAGCAAGTGATCGCGATCGGATGATCCAGATCAGCAGCTGTGTTTCTTAACTATCTGTTTCTTATTGTTAAACCGCTTTTTCGTTAATTCGTTGTCCGTTAAATCCATGGAATCATAAATTCCACTTGACAGCTGTTTGACATATAAATGATCGATTCGGATCTAGATTACTCTTTCCGTAAAGGCCTATTGACATATAGAAAACATTTACACGTGGAAGAACACATCTGAGATTCCCTTAATATTACTCAAGGGAACCTTAAGTATTACTCAAGTGACGACTATGAACGGCCCTTAGTGAATTTGAAAGAGAATTTGACAGCAAGGCATGTCGTTCCGCAACATTTCTCATCGTCTAGGGAGGAGTGAGGCCAAAGTATTCATATGTTGTAGCGCTAGAAGTACTGGATGCCACATATTCACCACCGAACTAACTTATTTACTTATTCTTTTGCATTTATTTATTTATTTATTTATTTATTTATTTATTTATTTATTTATTTATTTATTTATTTATTTATTTATTTATTTATTTATTTATTTATTTACTTATTTATTTATTTATTTATTTATTTATTTATTTATTTATTTATTTATTTATTTATTTATTTATTTATTTATTTATTTATTTATTTATTTAATCGTATCTGAGCTACACTTGAATTTATTGGTTAGTTTTATATATTTTTTTAGTTTTACCTTATTTTGTTGTTTTTTATTTTTATTTATATTAGTATTAGTTGATTAGTAACTATTAGAGGAAGAAAAAACGCATATATGTGACGATCACAGACGTCACAAGTGAGAAATGATTGTCTGTATTTACTCATACCTCTTTTCAGTGTCTCGCACACCGCACTGGCGTGTCGTTCGCTTCCCCTAGGTCCTGGATTATGCAAGGAGTTCCAAAGATGGGCAAGATAGGAAATGCTTCATCGTCTGGTTCTCCCTGCAAGCATTTGAATCTTCCTCAGACCCTTCCCCATCTCAATTAGGTTATCCCCAGACCTGCCCATTTGCCATCTAATCCTTTTGAGACCTTTGCAGGTCCTCCATTCCAGTTGTGATCCGGCAGGAAGGCCTTCAGTTGGATTCCAAGTTGGTATGTGGTTTTCTGTTAGCTGACGCTTCCACACTACCTCTTTGGCTACTGATTTGGTGTCTCTCAGTAGGTTTGTGAACATAATGAAATTTTTCCTGTATTTAAGTCTCGGTGCTGGGGGCTTGTGTCCATATAGAGTGTGTCTTTTATCTAATGATTATCTACTTCGTTCTGCCACACACGAGACTTCTCGCCTGATTTGAAGGGGGGCTGTTCCCGCTAACATGTATAGCTGGTCTCATGCATTAAACTATTATTCGAATTTGAATCGATAAAATATGTGCTACGCCACTGACTAGAAGCAATGTCATCAGCCATGTTTTCTCTGCCGGTGCGTCTTCAATTGTGTCATGTGATTGGCCCTTTCTGAAAGTCAACAATTTGTGATTTCTGAAACTTATGTGTTCCAGAGAGCTTCACCGCTGTGGCCTTTGTCAAAGCAAAAAATTAGGCAACACCTTAATTTTGAATAAGTGGCATTGTTTGATAGCTGTGTCCGTGTGTCAAGAAACAGCATTTGTTTTCTGCGAACTAACTTCGTAACTGATCAAAGGTGAAATAATAGAGACTGTTGCACTGTTGATAAAAATCCAAAATGAGTGCTACTGACACATCACCTCCTTCGGATCAGGATACTGTTTGTCTTATGAGTGAATAATGTGACACACGGACGAAAACATAAGAAAACCTGGAAGAACTTACAGCCCACTTTTTAGTTTGGAGAACTGATTCTTGAATCGTGCCCAATTGGGTAACAGTTAAATGTCAAATTATAAATACAATCATAATTCAGCTTCATATAGGCATATTCTTTAATTTTTACTTCATAGCTATGCTGCTTCTTGAGTTGGATAAAGAAAAGTTGGACATTATGGTTGTATATGCTCCAAGAAAAAGTCTGGATAATATTCTTTAAATCTTAAAGACTGGGTCGTTTGTTTTCTTATAATGCGCCAACAACATTTATAATCCAAATAGAGGTGATCTTTGGGCTATTCAATTTTCAATAACATTGGCTTACAAGTTCAACTCTATCTAGTTTTCTTGGTAGGCTCCTATACTTAATACTTCTAAAATATAGACTAGAAATTCTTTTACGAAAGGTATATTCGAGAAAAGCTCATATTCTTTTAACATCAGATACTGTGAAATGATAGGATACGCAGGAGTGATTCAAGCTCTCATTTCTTGATGACAGCATGACCAGCTGATTGGATTATTGTTGTTAATATGACTGCAATTTGATCCCAAGGGGTTTTTTCAGTAGCTTATTGCGGGTTTTAAAGTAAAACAAATAAAGTAAAACAAATATATTCCAAAAGTACACTTTATTTGTAGTCTGGGGGATATACCTATATTACCAGTGCAGCTTAAAGGGCCTATGCTCACAATTTATACACAAGTATTTACCACGTAAAACACGGATACGCAAGTACACGCACAATTCAGAGCGATTTTTCAAAAAAAAATTAGTGTGTAAAAAAATCGCAATCCAGAATCATACATTGTTCAAATGTCTGTAATTTAACAACCAAACACGACATCAAAACAAGGTCACTAAATTGACTTATCGCTAACTTTCTTCTTAACTGGCTTTTGAATCATTACTGTAAGTTTAACGGAAACGTCACACAAACTACTATCGGCTCCCCTCGATGCGAAATTGTTTTCGCGGAGGTCGGCCGTCGGCAGTATCGCAAGATGACCTTCGAACTTTCTACTCCTCATTTCATTTTACACACATACTTCAGAAAGCGCTTACACGAGAATACGTATTTTCTTGGATTCTTAAGGGTCTAGGGTATAGCGCGCGAAATTGAGAAACCAAGAAAATACGTATTCCCGTGTTAGCGAGGATGCGTGGCCGCCCGTTGCCTTTCTCCAGTATGTGTGTCTAAGATGAGGGAAAGTAAGTCCAAAAGTCCAAAGGTAAGGTCGAAAGGTCCAAAGGTCGCCATAAAAATTAATTTCGCATTTCGAAGCCTCTGATGTTACCTTTAAATTTTCGTAATGATTCAAAAAGCAAACTGAAGAAGAAAGCTTGCGCTATGTCACTCTGGTGGCCATGTTCTGATATCGTTTTTGGTTGTTAAATTACAGACATTTGAAGAATGTAGGTATAATTTGCACTAAGGGCCGGTTGTACAAACACAGTTTAACTCGAGTTCAACTTTGAACCGAGTTCATCTCTAATTTGCTGTTGTACCATTGTACCAACGAAGTTCAAGCGTTGACTTCAGTTCAACCTCGGATCAAGTTGAACGGCCACCGGGGAGCGTTTAACGGTGGTTCAAGGTTAAAAATGGCGATGTTTACGACCAGCTGATCAGTTTCTAACCCTAATATTCGACGTGAGTGACATAGTCAAATGCGATATTTTCACTTGAGTTCAGTTGAGTTGATGGATACTTTAACGAACCTTTGACCGAGGATGACATTATTAGGAAAAACGACCTGAAAAATTCCAAATGATATTTGTACCTAATATATCGTGAACAAATTCTCAATTAATTGTAGGCACACCAGCAATAAAAGTTTCCGCATGATCGTCGAATGTAGATGTGAATCCTGTTATTTGGGGTCCGATTTTTCTTTTATTGATATGTCCAAGTCCTGTATTTTGAAATCCTGCGAAGGCCCACCGCCGGTATTATGGATGTACTGTCTCTCATCGGCAAATCTTTGTTTTGTCCTTTTTTTTAAATTTTCGTGATTGCTTTTCAGTACCTTTGCTTCACGAAATGTCTCTCCACGCAAACTGTTGGACAAGTTCAACCTTTCCGTTTTGATTCTATGAATATTTGTATCCGTTTTCTGGCATTCCAAAACAGTCTCATATTTTTTCACAAATTCTATTAATACGGCCTCTTCTTTCGCCGTAAAATTAGTCGCCCTTTTTTTGGATTCCATTATAAAATTGCAAAATACTTCTTGACCGACAACAAAATTTGATGAATGTCAGAATTTGACATTCATAGACGTCACATTAACATAATCTGCATAACACTTAGACGAGGAAAGAGAGAGGACAGAACGCGTGACTGACATTTCTGTTACCAAATGGCACCAAAAATGTACCAAAACGTCATTAAATTTACCTATGATACGTGATTACTGGCTCCTTCCTGCTGCTGTGGCTTTTACAACCGTAAGCTGCACACCCTACCATTATGCACACCACAATATTTTACAACGATTGGTCTTAAAAATGCTAAATATCATAAAAAAATGTTTTGACGGGTGTCAAATAGCTATCCATTTTCGGTCACAGCTAATTCATATAGCATCAAACGGGCGTGCGGTATCCCCTCTCTTTCCTTATCTAAGGCATAACATTAAACATTAAAAACGAAAAGTAACTAGTTTCGCCACCAAATACCCTATATCCATTGCTACCAATCCTCTTTTGATCCATTTCAGCTGATCCTTCCCAGAACGGAGTTTGTACAACGCGTCAACCGTTGAACCGTGTTCATCGCTGAACTCGTGATCGGGAGTTCACTGAGCGTTTGTACAACCGGCCCTAAGATCTTAACTATTATCTTCTGAAATACTGTCTATGTAGTTTGAAAAACAAGCGAGTTCTGTTCGAATTGGGAACCGTGTTTTAGCATGGGAAATATACAGGGTTATTCACGTTATTCGACACGGAGCATTATGGCTAAAGTATTTGATAAACAAGAAAATAATAATTTCGGATCGATAGAGACCCATAAAGGTTACATTTTAAAAATATTTTCATGTTATACAGGGTGTCCCAAAAACACGAAATGTATCAAAGTTATGTTTTTTTAAATGGAACACCCCGTATATTATTGCATTGCAAAAAATTGAATATTGTATTATTTGTAAAGCATACAATGTACTAGTATTTTTCGGCCATATTGTTGTTATTGCATTTCTCATTACCCTGTGCATCAAACCCTTTTCCCGCCCGCAAAAACTCCGGCTGATAGTTTTCTCTAGCAAATGGGTTTTCTTTTTCAAATCCTTCGAAATCCGTATTTGAGAGACAACAACAGCATATCTTGCACATAAAATCGTTGACTGTCTTGAACGCATTTATCGTCTGATTGAGAAATGTATACAGCAGAGGATTTAAAGCGCAATTCAACATCATAAGAGATATGAACGTGTAGTGCACGTTCCAAACGGTATTTCCTTTTAGCGTGCATATGACTCTCATGACGTAGTAGTACCAATAAGGAAACCGACAAAGAATGAACGCTATCATCAGTACCACTACAATTCTGAAGGTACGTAACTTTCTTTCGACTTGCAGATTTTTCTTTTTCTGTAAGGACGGTTGCATAGTTACAGTGGGAGTGGGGTTAGCGTTAGATTTGGTCGTAGTCGTACTTTCCTCTTCTCTTTGAAGCTTCTTCTTGAACCTCATGTGGAAAGGTTTTCGATGCTTCCACACCAAGCTGGCTATGTTGTAATAGAACCAAATGAAGATGGTCAGAATAGGCATGAAGATCAACGCTGCCATGGTGCAATAATAAACGACTAGATCCTCTTTTTTAGCAACGCACATGAATGCGTCTTCTGTGGTTTTCTTATCGACGAAGTAGATCTTGATTGGCTGGTAGTCGAAAATTGTACTCATCGGGTACGCCAACGCTGGAAAATAATTGCATATAAATTCATGCATCTAAAGTCATTTTTCGTTAATAATATTTCTTAAAACCAGTTTTAATACTGTAAAATCGTACTATCTGGTTGCTCGGTTAGAGTTTAATTGGGGTTTCCTTCGAACTCCAATTAAACTCTAACAAATAGAATGAGAGAGATATTAAGAACAAATTTTGTTGGCAGACATGTATAATCGTCACTATGCACTACTGTAATAAAGAAATATAGTATAAAAGAACAAAAAATACGCTCTTAACAATAATGAAAAAGATGGTTGACGCTGTGCCTCTGGTTATTGGGTGTGATACCACGGCTGTGTCCTTTAGTATTTTTCAGCGCTATGGACAGAGGCAAAAGTGAGATGCAAAAGAGCAAGGGACTCAAGAGGTCTCCTTGGAAGACACTTCTTTGAATGACACCAACGCTGTCTGAACCCGAGTTTCACCTGATGTTATAGTGAACTATAGAACCGAGTCTTCCAGAGCGGCATCAGTTGTTTGATATATCCCACTTTCTGATTATCCACTGAAAGACATTCCAATAGCCCCACAATCGGCTCATGAGACGTGGTGTCGAATGCCTTGCGATAGTCAATCCAGGCTACAGAAAGGTTTCGCTTGACCTGCACGGATTCCTGCGTGACACACATCAGTCAATCAACAGGTTCTCCTTGCAGCCAGCTACTCCTTTATTCGACCTTCTATGTACATACACGTCGAGAAATACAGGACTCACAGCTTGAAGGATACGCATGTACAAGATTCTGGTCAAGAGCTTGTAACCTGCGTTCGTTACTGGCCTGTAGTTTTTGGGATCAGACAAATCTCCGGTCTTCGGAAGAAGCAGGTTCGACCCTCGACAAACCAAGCCGGAATTGGCTGCTCCTGATTCAGCCAAGAGTTAAAAACTCTAGCTAAATATCTGTAGCAACTGGGAATTTTTTTCCACCAGTGGGTGTTTATGCCACCCGGGCCAGGAGCTGCGAAATTCTTTGCTCCTCGTAAGGCGCCAAAAATTTCTTTCGTGTTTATCGGATGACGTAGTACATTTAAGTTAGAAGTCCTCCCACAAATGGACTCGAACTGCGTCAAGGTCGGCGGTTTGGGTTGTTTGCAAGTGTCCCTCCAAAAGGTCTCCACGCCATCAGCAGCTGGCGGCTGCTCTATGGCTGGTGGCGGTTGTTGGAAAAGGCGAGAAGGTCTTTCGTAGAACCTTCCGTTCTGCTCCAGACCGCGCCACCAACGATCGCTTAGGAGCGATTAACATCCGTATCCTGTCAAGATAGTGTTGCTTGACAACAACCAGTACCGCTCGACTGGGTGTATGATGGTCGCGGCTCAACCCGTAGGCTATCTGGCGCACTCGGCGCATGGAACGCTTTCCAGTCGCTCTATATTGCATCCCACACTGGATACAGGCTGCTTCCTGGCGAGCCAACTGGATTTTCGCTTCCATTTGGTGCACCCGTTTCTGTGCCCTCTTAACAGGAGAGTCTATCACTCTCCTCTGCCTAGCTACCCTCAGAGACGCAGCGTAAATTCCGCAAATGGTGCTCCAAATGTCAAAGGCCTCCGATAGGCGTTCACGCACAGCCTTATCTTCTCTCTTCAAATCTGCCAGCTTGAAGGACCTCTCGTTATCATGCAAGGCCCTTCGGTCTCTGAAATGTCCAGGTGAAACGATTTCCCTCTCAGCGGGCGTTATCGGCGAACTTTCAGCCTGGTTAACAGGCCTTCCGTCTGCCGAAGAGGCAGGCTGAGCTAAAGCACGAATTTAGTGTTTTAGACTGAAGGTATTTATTCCCAGTTTTTCAGTTAACTTTATAATTAAAGTGTGTTTTTCCAACTGTATTTGTTAATACTCTGTGTAATGAAGATGAACAGTCGTTTCTGATCAATATTCATAGCGTTTTAAAAATATCAACGGTTGCAGTTTTCTTTATGACCTTTATCCAGCTCTAGTTACTTTCTTCGATTTATTTGCGATCATATGCAAATTTGGGTTAGTTTCAGAAGAAGTGCAACGAAGGGCTACAGGATTGCACCTTTATCATACTAATTTTTTAACGACCATTGACTTTATCAAACACATTTTTTAATTTTGCGTTAAATACAATTTGCAAACATTGGACCTTCATGCATTTTTTGGTACTTAGTATAATTCACATGCATAGAGCAGGTGACTCTAGGTATAACCTCAAAATTTCTCTACCTTACGCCACGCGCAAGGCCGTTTGGAGTAAGGTATCGCTAGTAGTCAATAGAAATGATGGAAAAATTGGGAAATCTATCGGCGCCTAGACTTCCGCAAATATATTGATAAAAGGTATCAATTTATTTTATAGGTAGATAGCATCTTACATAATCGAAAATATCTGTAGACAAAATAAAACCTTTAAACTGAAGATGAATATATATTTTGTTGATGTGTAATCCTTACCCGAACATAACGCGAACATACCAATTGCAGTTAAGATACAGATACGAGGTGTTGGACTCCATCTTTTGCTGAGAGCATAAATTACGTTTTGGTAGCGGTCTAAAGCTATTGCTAGCAGTGCCACAGAACTAGCCGTTGTTCCAAGTACCTGTCCAGTTGGCAAGAATAAACACATGAATTCACCCAGCGTCTGGAAAAAGATTATAATTATTGTTAAAGAAGTGAAAAAGGTCTGGCATCCATGGGATATGAACCTGCCGCATTGCTTATAGGCTACTATGAGTTTAACTACCTTCTCCCTATAGTCTACATTCTTGACAGGTACATCATTCGGATATGAGATCTCACTTGATTGTTTTTGCTTCTCGTACAACAGCTGTCCTTTGTATGCTTAAGTCATTTTTTCAGGTTTGATAGTCTCTAAACGAATTTATACTAGCTTTTTATATTACGAGTATGATTATGAGCATCAACACCAGATAGCTCAAAATGGAGAACCTTTTTAAACTGCAGTTGTTGTTATCCTTCACCTTTAAAATTTCAAGAACTCCAAGCCGGAGTTACATGAATGTTAAACAAATGTTAAGACGAGACGTACCAAAATTGTCTCTTTCAAAAAATAATTTCAGACTGTTATTAAAGAAACATTTATTGTCGCCTGTTGATTAACTAAGTTTTTAGTTAAATTTATTATTAAATAGTTTTATGTGTATTTATATCATTTAGGGTACAATAGTGGGAGTAATGGGTTACCTATATGTCAAATTCATTTACATTACATTATGTGCCAATATTTGTACTTATTACGAATAAATAGACTGAAATCAAATAAAATGAAATTATGATCCCACTAATGTACTGCTGAACTGCATAATCAAGTGGATTAGTATATAACAACCTCCCTGAGGCCTTGAGGAACTGACCCAGTAAATCGTTAATTAAAAGAAGGCTCACACAGAATCTAATGAGCCAGCAGAGCAGATAAATTAAAAGTAAATTAAAATAAAAATTAAGAGAAATTAGAGTAAAGTAGTGATAAAAAAGATATGCTAAGTAATCTTGCATATGTCATCTGCCATTTTTCTTGTGTATTTGGGGTTAGGTGGAAGAGCAGCCCTCCCGTCAGGGATGTGCTGAACCTCGCCCTAACTGTTGATTTCCACACAATTATGTTACTTCTATTAATAAGGACATTTGTTATTTTTATTATGCTATGAAGATAGCAGGAGAAAAAGACCATGAGCATTAGACCTAATATCTGTGAAATGTCGCTGACAACAACGAATGTGTGCGGAGACAGAGATGCGTGATTTCATACTTCAGATTCTATATTCTACTACAAGTTTGTCAATATATATATATATATATATATTACTCACAAACAATAAATCTTAGAAAACTTAGTAGTACTGGCTAATTATAACAACGTGATGTGCGTCTTACCCAAACCATAAGTTCACTTCTTAGGACCCTCAGATGATTTGTAGCAAACATACAAACAGTAAATGTATCCGCTATAGCCAAACTAGTGATGAAGGTCTTTTGAAGAAATCTGCAGTTCCTAAAAATACATCATATATATGCTTTGTGCGAATAAGATTCCCAAAAATAGAAGCTTTGGATCTTTAGTCTTTAATATCCAACCACGCGGGCAGTCTTGCTTGTTCTTGCAAATAAATTAAACGACGCAAAGGTTGTACTGCATTAAGTATAACATCTAGCGTTGACTTTTTGCCCTACTACTATATTTTATTTCTTGAAAAAATACATTTTCAGAGACCAGAAGATCTTTATGTTACCAGAAATGCAAAATATAGTTGTCTAGTCCTCTCCGTGTGTTTCCTATCTCATATGGTCTTTTATAACATACCAGGATTATACTTAATTCATATTTAAAGTAAAATGAGGAGCTTACTTTTTTCTTATAGCACTTATGACAAGTATGTTTCCTATAATTGCAGAAATGGTGATGCAAAGAATGACATAATAAAACACGTTTCTTGTATTCTCTGGAAGTATTTTCAATGCTCTATCAATAATGTAGCCATCACCCTGAAAATGTGTTTCAATTGTAAATTATGTCCAAATTAAGTTAAAACATGTATAATATAGTCTTTTTCATAAATCAAAGGAATTTTATTTTAGAACTATAAAAATATATTTCTGCTTGGGCAAATAATATGAAAAATTAATTCCAATATAATAACAGCACACGCTATAAAGATACACCAAATTTATTATACTGGGTCTCTAAGGACCTAATAATACAAACAAGGCGGTGCAAAATCAGGTACCCTATGGAATGTTGTCACGGTTTCGTTTGTAGTTGACATATGTTCGAGTTTTTCTGTCAGTTGGAGTAGATACTTAGAAAATTTATTATGAATCGACATACGCCTCGAAAATGTGCCGAAATCGTAAAAGTTTTTTATCAAAGTAATTCGTTAATTATTCTAGCTCAACAAGAATACTGTAGAAACTATGGATGACGCGGTGTTCCAACTGCAAAAACATTTCGGCGATTAGCGACAAATTTTCAACAAAATGGATCTACATCTGACAAATCGCATATTAGCAGACCTCGTTCAGTTCGTTCAAGTTATAATATAGACCGCGTACATAGTGATGTCATGGAAAGGCCAAGCACATCAACAAGAATACGATCTTCACGACTAAACATCAACCGACGAACATTGCAACGAACTTTTGGTGAAAGATTTGCACTTGTTCCCCCACAAAATACAGGTAACCCTTAAAGTTCTGCCTTTAGATATTAAATAACGACTTCAATATTGTAATGCTATCGTAAACCTTGAAAACGAAGCTGAGGACTTTTGGAACAAAACCTTAATGGGAGACGAAGCTCATTTTTGTTTGAATGAAGCTGTGAATAAGCAGAACCAGCGCAGCGCTTCTGGGGTAGTGAAAATCAACCAACTATATACCGACAACAGTTACACGAGCAAAAAGCGACCATGTGGTGTGGCGTTAGTGACAGAAAAGCTTTAGGGACTAATTTTTCTGAGAACGATCGAGGAAGAACCACTATGCAGTAAATGGGGATCGCTACAGAAGCATGAACTTGGATTTTTTAATTCTGAAAATGGAAGAGCTAATCACAGCCATTGATTGACGTATTTTAAATATGCTAATCAATGTCACAGCACACACTGCCCGTGGGACACCAGCCATTTTGAATAGAATTTTTCTTGGGCGCCTTATCTCGAAAAAAGCCGATATTGCATATCCTCCATGGTCTCCCAATTCAATTGTTTAAGACTTTGGTTATGGGATTATCTCAAAGATATGGTGTTTGTAAATAATCCTTGAACACTAGAAACATTAAAAGGCAACAATCGGAAAGAAATTGACAGAATAGCACCTGAAATCTTGGAGAAAGTTATAAAAATGCTTCAAAAAGGGCTCATTATTGCACTAGTGGTAGGGTGGGCTTTTGATTGATATTAGTTTTAGTGTGTAACAAAACAAACTTTTAGAGTTTAAATAATAGTATATTGTTCAATGAGCACTAATGACTGTAATAATCCACGCAGATGAAGTTCGCAGCACGAGCCGTAGGCGAGTGTTGCAAATTAACAAGTCAGTTATGACCTGTACCGCAAATTGAATACAATACTTTATCTACGACCGAAGCTATGAATAGTACGATTTAAATACATAATGATTACACAATGTTGACAACTTGACCTCACTTGTCTGTTATCTAAATAAATACTGTCACCGTTCGAACTAGCGTTTGACGTTTCATAGCGACACTTCAATTGTTATAGCCTCTATTTAATCCTATGCATTTCCAAGAGATCAGTAGTAGTATCCAGTAGGCAATGTTCATAAACCACGGCTGGACCACGAGGTATGAAAAATAATTCACGCTGTTTGTTTATAGTTAGTATAACTTGTCCAGAAGTAGTTTGGTCATGGCTGATTATGTTAAGGGTGTAAGGTCTAGCGCGCGAAATTGAGAAACCAAGAAAATACGTATTTCCGTGTTAGCGAGGAGGCGTGGCCGCCTGTTCCCTTTCTCCAGTATGTGTGTCTAAGATGAGGGGAGATAAGTCCAAAAATCCAAAGGTAAGGTCCGAAGGTCACTATAAAATGAATGTCGAATTTCCAAGCTCCTGACATTGCTTTTAAACTTACAGTAATGATTTAAAAAGCAAATTGAAGAAGAATGCTTGCGCTTTGTCACCTATTTGGCCTTTTTTTGATATCGTGTTTGGTCGTTAAATTACAGACATTAGAAGAATGTATGATTTTGTACTGAGAGCCTTTTTGCACACTAAAAAACTTATTTGAGAAAATCGCAAATAGTTGTCATTCGTTAAGGTCTTAGCACCTTCTGAAATACTGCGTATGTAGTTTCAAAAACAAGTGAGTTCTGTTCGAAATGGAAATCTGTGTTTTAACATGGCAAATACATATGTATAACTGTGTATACCCAGGCCCCTTAATGGGACTGGATAAGTAAATAAAATCTTACCGAGGTGTTTGTAATGCTGGTGTCCATTGCAAGCCTATAAAACACTAGTCAATTGCAGATCAATCTGTATACTATCGATTCTAAACGGCATCATGTGGGAAAAACAAACAGCGATAAATAACAATCATTCAAACATAAACTTCACGGTTACGACTTCTACATGACTTTATCATATGTTCGATTCATTGTGCGGTGTGCAGAAAACCAATTAACTAATGAATCGTGGCAGATGTTTTTTATTACTGGATTAGAGCTACTATCAGAAAGGATTATGCTTTTTCGGATATGCGCGTAGGAAAATTATTTGCAACCTGGTGCATTCCACGTAGCGACCATGTAGGTCATCTCAGAATTTCTGGGCAGATAATTAAATTTTCGTTGCCTCTAAGTCCGTCGAAGAGCTGTATTCTACATGTTGGCAGGTACAATCATATTACCATTAAAACACAGGGTGGTAGTTCGTAATATTCCGTATTTCCAAGCGCGCCTTATGAACCAAATTCAAGTATAAAAGTTCAGACAGGGTGTTCATTTGAAAACTTCCCACGCCGAATTTTTCGAAAACCGCCGACTAAAAGAACAAAACGTTGAGACACGTCAAACAGTTTGTCAAGTGAAACATTTTTTAACAAAAAACCATCCCCTTTCCATATGCTTTCTTCCCCAGGATCATATACTTAGAAATTTTAATTGACAAGGAGTATCGAGTAATACCTTGTTAAAGGTATGTCGACGTACTTTATTTTGATGTTTGATTTTTTAGAATCGATCAATTGGTTTTCAAGAAAATTAGAACCTCTATGTATCATAACTTGTTCAAATAGGTTACAAGAATACACGAAAATATTGTAACATCCTGTATATTACATTGCTTATTTGGATTTGTTAATGTTTCTTTCACAATGATTAGGTTAGATTTTTTTGATGTGTAAACGTCATCGAATCATCTGGAATTTTCTAGACTGACAGATCGGCATTCTCGAATGTCATCTGGGTGTCTGGAATCTTCTAGATGGTTCGATGAAGTATATAAGGCATCACGAGTAGCGTGGTAGTAGTCAGTTGAGTTGAGTTGTACTTGAGATAAGGTTAAGAGATATTATATCCAGTTGTGAAGTAAAACGGTGAAAGTTACGTCGAGTTTGATTCCCTGGGTGAAGAAAAAGAGGCCGTCGTGACAATTGGTGTCGGAAGTGTGGGATTATCCATCGAATCAAGCCAAGAAAAGGAAACAAGAAGTGAGTACAGCGTCAGTTAATGCCAGTAACCAGAGCTATGGCGTCCGAAATGAATGCATTGATGATCATTCTACAAGAAATGAGGGCAGAAAACGCAGAAATGAAGACCAGTCTAGACAATCAGGCAGGCGTTATGCAAGCAACCGTCGTGGAGCTAAAGCAACACCAGGACGAGGCAGTAGTGAACCTGGAAGAAAAACTAAAGCACCACCAGGTCGAGGCAGTCGTAAACCTAGAAGAAAAGCTAAAGCAACACCAGGATGAGGCAGTCGTAAACCTAGAAGAAAAGCTAAAGCAACACCAGGATGAGGCAGTCGTAAACCTAGAAGAAAAGCTAAAGCAACACCAGGATGAGGCAGTCGTAAACCTAGAAGAAAAGTTAAAGCAACACCAGGACGAGGCAGTCGCAGATTTGAAGAGTGGACAGGAACTTGTGATGACTAGGCTGGAGGAGCAGAAGCAAGCGGTAAGCCAGGCACTAGAAACTCAAGACCACCGTATTAGTGCAATAGAGACACAGTTCGCGACATCACAAAAGCAGGTGGAAGAGCTAGTGACATCACAGAAGCACGTGGAGGAACAGCTGCAGCAGATGAAAGATCAGGTCAAAGAAATGGTCAGAGAGGAGCTGCGAGAGTTTAGTGCAGGTGAGCGTAATTTAACAGCTGAACCACCCGTTTTTCCTGATAGACACAGTGGCGTAGTAGCAAAGCCCTATCCATATAATGGCAAAACATCATGGGACATTTATTATATGCAATTTGAAAACATCGCACGTATGAATAACTGGTCAAATGAAGAAAAAGCTTGTGTGCTGACATCCATGCTTAGAGACTCTGCCGCAGCTATTTTGGAAAATCTCTGCTCATCAGATCTACGTGACTATGATAAGATAACATCTGCACTAAAGTTACGCTTTGGAGATGCACACTTAACAGAGCTGTTGCATGGCCAGTTGCATAACCGGACACAACAAGCTAAGGAAGATTTAACCACATTTGCATACGAAGTCCAAAGCTTAGCTAAACGAGCATTCGTCAGCAGTCCCATCGAGACACAGGAATACGTCGCTGCTCGTCAGTTTGTCGAAGGAATTGCAGACCTTGACGTCCAGAGAATCGTAAGACTATCTAGCCCCAGAACCTTACAAGACGCTTTGGTCAAGGCTCTAGAAATTGAGGCTGCCACAAAAGCTACGCGAATGACACGGAGGGTGCGCTCTTTAGAACAAGATGATGAAGTAGAAGTCAGGGCGACAGCGTTCACTCCAAGAAGAAGAGGTGGTACCTTCCAAAGAAACCCAGTTCGCACAAATCTAGAAGGACCTGAGAAGTTTACGTGCTGGAGATGTGGGCAGAAGGGGCACCTTCGAGTAGGCTGTCGCATGCAGGTGGCAGAGAAGTCAAGGGAGGCTAGTACTAATACTGATAATGAGTCGGAAAACTAGAGCCGGCCAGTTTTAGGGGGCAAAAACTGGCTGGCCATCATGACGAAAGCCCCATGGTCATCGAAATTGAAGTTAATAAAATTGAGAAGAGTCCAGTAGTTGAAGGTTACATGGAAAATATACCATGCAAGATGTTAGTCGATACCGGAGCAAATGTGACTATAATAAGCCCTAACATATACCAAGAAATTCGAAGGAAGTTGCCAAGCAGAACCACGCAAACGGATAGAATGTTGCTGAAAACCGCTAATGGAGACCGTATACCAGTACTGGGTGTTGAAGAATTAGAGATTCGCATTGGCAGTTTCGGTAAGAAGCATCCCATTTTAGTAGCTTCAGTCACAAATGATTGCATCCTTGGTGCTGAGTTTCTGCAGAGTTCTGGCTGCGTAATAAACTTCACTGGTAATACCTTAAGCATTGGGGATTCAGAAGAGATTTCATTTAGCTGCCGAGCTGTTCAGCTAGAGGAAATGAACGTTATGGCACCAAGGAATTTTACAATACCACCACAGAAAGAGATTGTTATACCCATATATGCACATAAGGCACTTGAACATAACCTTACCCCATGCGTTTTTGAACCAGATCCTACGCTAGGTTGGAATAAACCTATTTTATTAGCCAGAACAATAACGGATTCTTCAAATATGTTACTAAGGGCCGTGAATGTATCCAGAAATTCAATACAAATCAAGAAAGGTACGCCACTGGGTAGACTAGAACCAGTAGCATGGATACGAAGGCTAGATGGCGCGGAAGAAGAAGGTGATAGTGACTTCACCCAAATCTCAGATAGTCTTCAAGATTTGTATGATAGAAGCTGTGAGCATTTGCGACCCGAACAGCAGCGGAAGGTCCTGAAGCTACTAAGAGAATTTCATTCGATTTTCGCTAAAAATAATGATGACCTAGGGCGAACCCATCTGGTACGTCATAAAATTAATGTAGGAGATGCCCAGCCAGTCAAGCAGCCCCCAAGAAGAACTCCATTATCTAGGATTGATGAAGTACAGAATATGGTAAAAGATATGCAGAAACGAGGAGTAATCGAGCCATCATCTAGCCCTTGGGCCTCTCCGATAGTCCTTGTTAGGAAGAAGGACGGATCAACGAGGTTTTGTGTGGATTACAGGCGGCTCAACGATTTGACCAAAAAGGATTCATACCCTTTACCAAGAATTGACGACACTTTGGATGCAGTTGGAAATTCTTCATGGTTCTCCACCTTGGACCTGCAAAGTGGGTACTGGCAGGTTGAAATGGATGAAAAAGATAAAGAGAAAACGGCATTTACATCGTGTGCTGGGCTATGGCAGTTTACAGTAATGCCTTTCGGTCTATGCAATGCACCCAGTACCTTCGAAAGACTAATGGATGTTGTACTACAAGGTTTATCTTGGAAGACAGCACTGATATATCTCGATGACGTCATTGTATTTGGAAAGGATTTTGAAGAAGAGCTACTCCGACTAAGACAAGTTTTCCAGCGGCTTAAGGAAGCGAACTTGAAGCTAAACCCTAAGAAATGCCATCTTTTCAAAAGGGAAGTAAAATACCTCGGACATCTGTTAACCAAAGATGGAATCCGGACGGATCCAGAGAAGGTGCAGGCTGTGAAGGAATGGAAAGTACCGTCCAACACTCATGAGGTACGAAGCTTTTTGGGACTGTGCAGTTATTATCGCAGATTTGTGAAAGATTTCTCTACCATCGCCAAACCATTATTTGCCTTAACTGAAAATGGTAATAAGTTTTATTGGGACTCCATCTGCCAAGAAGCCTTCGACGCATTGAAAACAGCTTTGACCTCCTCACCGATACTAGCTCATCCTACAAGGGAAGGAACTTTCTACTTGGACACAGATGCTAGCCAATATGCTGTTGGAGCTGTCTTATCTCAAGAACAAGATGGCATCGAAAAGGTAATTGGATACTACAGTAAAACTTTGCACAAAGCGCAGAAAAACTGGTGTGTGACACGAAAAGAGTTGTACAGTGTGGTGAAAGGGATCGGAAATTTCCACCACTTATTGTACGGAAGAAGATTTGTCGTGAGAACCGATCATTCAGCTTTGCAGTGGTTAATGAAGTTCAAGAATCCAGAAGGCCAGCTTGCTCGATGGATTGAATACCTTCAAAGCTATGACTTTGAAATTCGTCATCGTCCAGGAAAGCAACACGGAAATGCCGATTCTATGTCACGCAGGCCCTGTGATGAAGACTGTAAGCACTGCTCGAAAGAAGAGAAACAACGAGAATTCGACATAAACACATTAAGAATAGAAGAATTTGAATTGGAAGGAACCAAGATTTCACTAGAAACCTTCAAGCAAGCTCAGTCACAAGACGCTGAGCTAGGGTTAGTTATTCATTCGCTATTAAATGGAAACAAGCCTAATCAACAGGAAATAAGTGCTATGAGTCCCATCACTAAAGCCTACCTAGCACAATGGGACTCACTAAAGGTAAGGGGTAACCTCCTGTATCGAATCTGGGAGGATACTGATGGCAGACATGCTAAAGAAAAACTTGTAGTACCAAGGAAATTACGGAAAGCAATTATGGAACAACTACATGATAGTAGCAGCGGGGGTCACTTTGGCATCAGGAAGACCCTGGAAAGAATCAAGGAGAGATTTTACTGGGTTGGCTGTCGCGAAGATGTTGAAAATTACTGTTCCACGTGCGATGTCTGCAACTCGAGAAAAGGTCCAAGTATTCGTCAACGATCACACATGCAGCAGTACAACGTTGGATCGCCGTTTGAGAGAATCGCCATAGACATTTTGGGTCCTTTGCCGGAAACCAGCCTTGGGAACAAGTATCTGCTTGTTGTAATGGATTATTTCTCTAAATGGCCAGAAGCAATTCCCGTGCCCAATCAAGAAGCAGGCGCAGTAGCACAGGCTCTTTTAGAACACGTGGTGTCCAGATTCGGAGTTCCTAATGAACTACATTCAGACCAGGGACGAAGCTTTGAATCGGAAGTCTTCATACAGCTGATGAGAAAACTCGCAATTCGGAAGACTAGAACAACTGCTCTTCATCCGCAGTCCGACGGTATGGTGGAACGCTTCAACAAGACAATCCTGGATTACCTATCAAAATTCATTAACGAACATCAGTCTGATTGGGATACGAAGATTCCTCTGGGAATGTTGGCCTACAGATCAGCGGTGAACGAGTCAACTTGGTTGAGCCCAGCGAAGATAATTTTTGGTCGAGAACTGCGGCTGCCTCTGGACTTAGCTCTTGGTCCACCCCCAGAAACGGAACGCCGTCTTCCATGCGAATGGGTGAGCGAGCTTCAGGAAACGCTCTGGGATATCCATGAGTCTGCTAGAGGAAACATCCAGTCTGCCAGCGACAGAATGAAAGCCAGATACGATCTGAAAGCAAATAGCCCAAAGTTCGTCGAAGGTGATCTGGTATGGTTCTACAATCCACGACGGAGAAGGGGTAGATGTCCGAAGCTACAACGCCATTGGGAGGGACCCTACGTGGTGATGAAGCGCCTCAACGACGTAGTCTACAGGATACGTATGGGTAGTGGAAAACCGAAGGTCGTCCATAGCGATCGCCTGTGGCCATACAAGGATCGAAGCGAACTGTTCGTCGAGGACGCCGAACGCTAAGGGGGGAAGAGTGTAACATCCTGTATATTACATTGCTTATTTGGATTTGTTAATGTTTCTTTCACAATGATTAGGTTAGATTTTTTTGATCTGTAAACGTCATCGAATCATCTGGAATTTTCTAGACTGACAGATCGGCATTCTCGAATGTCATCTGGGTGTCTGGAATCTTCTAGATGGTTCGATGAAGTATATAAGGCATCACGAGTAGCGTGGTAGTAGTCAGTTGAGTTGAGTTGTACTTGAGATAAGGTTAAGAGATATTATATCCAGTTGTGAAGTAAAACGGTGAAAGTTACATCGAGTTTGATTCCCTGGGTGAAGAAAAAGAGGCCGTCGTGACAATATCACTCCTTATTGCAATAAGAAGCTTTTGGAATGTGGCTTTATAGATTGATGGCAAACGTAATGTAGGAAGAAGACGCACCTCGTGGCTTCGTAACTCGAGGGAGTGGAATAACTGCTCCACAACACAATTATTCAGAGCCGCAGTTAATAAATTGAAAATTGTCATGATGGTCGCCAACCTTCGTAAGAAGATGGCACCCTAAGAAGAAGAATTGCAATCAGTGCTCAAATACGAGGGTAGCTCTATACGGAGGTATAGAGCAACCCTCGTATATCGGCTTTAATACGCTGCTTGCGTACAAAATCCGTGCCTCTGGTGGCAAAAGCGAACGAGCCTTGTCATTCCACCAAAGAGTTTACTGCTTTTGGTAGCGTTTCTCTTTGGTTGCCGTTACCTTCGGGTACTAGATGGCGCACCGGCAGAACTTTCTGCTTGTTGCCTACACATGTTTCACATGTTTTGTTAACATGAAATCCTGATGCTCTCTATTTCCGTCAATCGACCTATGGCGCACTGATAATCGCAAATAAGCGTGAAACAGCTGTCTGCGTACTGGTGGATTGACGGAGGTATAGAGCAACCCTCGTATATCGGCTTTAATACGCTGCTTGCGTACAAAATCTGTGCCTCTGGTGGCAAAAGCGAACGAGCCTTGTCGTTCCACCAAAGAGTTTACTGCTGTTAGTAGCGTTTCTCTTTGGTTGCCGTTACCTTCGGGTACTAGATGACGCACCGGCAGAACTTTCTGCTTGTTGCCTACAAGTGCTCAAATGTTGTCCGTTATTAGCCAAACAATGATATAGGCGATTTTCAATTTCCTGACGAGCAGTTGAAAAAACATGTTGTGGGATATCATGGCAGCTTTCAATAAATGTTTTGAAGAAGGGCATCCAAACTGCCCGTCAAGTATTTGAGAATTGCCTATATCATTGTTTGCCCAATAACGAGCAACATTTGAACACCTATTGTTTTTGTATTTTATTTGAACAGGGTAAGATACATAAAGGTTATAATTTTCTCGAAAACCAATTTCTCTCGAAACCAAATCGAGCGACTTTAAAAAATCAAGCGTCAAAATAAAGGACTTCTACGTGCCTTTGAAATAAGATATTACTCGATACCCCTTGTAGTTTAGAACTTTTAAGTGGATGATCCTGGGGGGCAGATGATACAAGGCGGTGAGGTAAACTTTGGTTAAAGAGTTGTCCCCTTTGATAAGTCTTTTGACGTGTCTCGGCGTTTTTTCTTTTAATCAGCGGTTTTCGAGAAATCCATGGTGGGAAGTTTTCAAATTAACACCTTGCCTAAACATGAGTCCTAACGAGTCTTGTTTTCAAGATACAGGGTGTCAATGTTTGGAAAAAAATGATTCTTTATTTATTTCTCAAAGATCGTTGAGCCAAGTTTTTTTTTAATCTTTGAGTGTTGTTCACTGCAATCATAACTAGTTTTTTTTAGGGAGGGACAAGAAGGCAAAATATGACTTCTCCCATTAGTCTGCAGTAACAACATTTTCAAAATCATCTTGAATAAAAGTTGCTAGCTTAAAAAATATACAAAGGCTCTTACAAACTCAACCAACTCTAGCATGATACTTTAGTGTTTAGAATGTAAATGATGGGATTTTTACTTTTAAACAGAATTTAAATATTATCTCGGAAATTATTGGCATCAGGTATATACGGGGTGAGTTTTTAGTACCGGAGCGGTCGGGAACTCCACTACTGCACAAGATAGCGAAAAAAGTTGTACATAAAAGTTGTAGGCCAAGGATATGCTCCTTACTCAGAAAGTATTTTGATTTATTCAGGGTGATTCATAACTACGTGGTGATGCAACCATGTATTTTTTTAAACCACACACCCTATATATCATTCCACGTTTAGAATCTAATAGTGATACTCGATCTCAAGACATAAGGAATTGTAGCATTATACAGGGTATTTCAAAAGTTATGACCATTTCTATATCTAAATCGCTGTCCAATAAACGTACTGCATTTTGGAAATCAATGATTCAAAAATAACTTTTTTGCATGGAAAGATAAAGAACATTCTTTAGTTTTAACACAGGCTGTAAAAAAGTCGCCAACGCATACTCACATACAGGGTGAGGTAAAATTAAAAAAAAAAGAATTTCTATTTTTTTTAAATGTAAACCCCCATATTTTATTATATACCAAAAAATTGCATTTAATATGCTCTTTCAGAGTTGTATAGCATTTTATATACCTACATTCATCAGATTCCGAGATATTTCAATTTTTCTGCAAATTTAAAGTATACCTCCTATTTGTGTACCGAAATTTATTTATTTTGAGAAAGCACTAACGAATTTCATTTTTATTTAACGAAAAACTGACTTATAAGGCCACAACAGAATTTTATGAAGTCAAAACTCTAAATTATCGAGATAATATAAGTCAAGTTTGCCGAGGAAACAATTTTATTGACGTCATCCATAATTATCAAGCAGCTTTATCAGGTAGGCTTTGAAATATTGAAAGTTTTCACAATCGACTCAATAATTTCGCACTGTGTGAAAACCGAGCTTCTACAATGAATCGAAGAACAAATAAAGGGTATTTAGGAGAATCTTTGAAAAATTGCCTACTTGCCTCTAGAATACATCAACTATCGACAGAGATATCCAGAACATGCGCACTCTAAAACTCAATTAAAACAATGTTTCCTCAGCATACTCAGTGGTCTCAGCTGCACTCTGTTTAGAGAGAAAACAAAAGTCATTCTCTGACTGCAGTTCCAGATCCTGGCCTACGGGCTACGCCATTTTGTATCCCTCCTTCAGTTAACATTCTAGAGCCCTTTCTCGAGAGAGCATCCGCCATTTTAGAGCATCTATTCTAAATAGTTCTACCCCTTCGAAGGCACAGCAGAATCTATTTTGTCCTACATTGTATGTTTAATGGAACTATAGTGCATCAATTACGACCGTAATCATCATGATTGGATGAACCTGTCATTACACCAACATACAAATATTTAAGCAAACAAGCTATTAACAGCAATTTGTTATCATATTACACTAATGGATATTTTTTTTAATAAACGCCCACCTGCTAGGGTAATAAACCTTTGGGAATCAGGGAAATGAACTGTTATCTCTGTTTACTGTAGCAAAAAGATACTTACCAATTTTTGCACACACCTTGACAAAGTCCAAAGTAATCGTTTGCGATTAAAGAAATCAGACGAAGATGTTGATTAGCTTATTAGCATTATTTCTACAAATTTTCATGTTTCAATGAGACTATTTTATAGACTGTTAATTTGAAGATCACGGTCTCCGCTATAATAATAGTCAAAATTATAAACAAACAGTGAAAGTGGACAAAAAATAATTCAACTGACGTGAAGATTTGAACTTTTGCAGATTAAAACATATAAAAGCGGTTAGACACCGGAAGCAAATAAGGTGAACTACTTCAGACAAAACTAAAAAGTCGCATTCATTAAAAAAGATATGGAAAACTGAACTGCTCTTATTACTTTGTGGTTCTAAGTGGCGTCGTCAGACGCTAGGTTGTGGAGTATATGTACATCATTAAGGTCAAGAAAGTTATATTCTGTCTTCTTGCTCTGTGTTTCGGTTGCAGAATCAATTATTCAAAGCGAATAAATTTTATATTAGGTACGTAGAACCGTCCATTGTGCGAAGAATTAAGGACATTAAATTTCAAATTAACTGACTTCGAGACCCGTTTTGGACAAATGGTAGACCAGGGTCACATATACATAAATATACATAAACTTTGGTCTCCCCTCCCACAAAGGCTGAAAGCTTCTGGCGCTGTAGAAGCACTGCGTGAGGATAAGTTGCATTAGATTTGAAGTGCTGCAGGTAGCTATCGGGGAACAAGTTCCCCGGCAGCCTATTCCACAGCGTCGAAAAAGGAATGCTGGAGGAGACTGGTACGGGGAGTAGGGACCTCGACCTGGTAAGGATGAGCTTGCAGAGCTTCTCTAGTGTTGCTCGTTCGGACGGCCTTTGGTGTTATTACCTGGGAGAGCTCACTCGAATATCTTCCGTGATAGAATCTGTAAAACAGGGACAGGTCAGCTATCCTTCTTCGATGGTCCAGGCTGTGGGAGCAATACTCCAACGATGGTCGGTTATGTGCCTTGTACAGCAGCAGTTGTTGCTCTGGCGTATACAGCTTCCTACATCGGAACAAAACTCCAAGCTTCTGGGATGCCGTTTTAGCAATACTGACGACGTGGACGTACCAGGACATGTTATTGTTGGAACAGTTGGCAATCCAGAGTGAGACTTCTTCGTTAGTGTTGTTGCCTGAGTTTTCTGTACTTTAAACTGTACTTTATTACTACTATGAATATACTACCTCGTATATAGCAGGCTACGTAGACTTAATTAGTGTGATGTGGAATGAAAAGCTTTAGAAGTGCCAATAATTGAAAATAATGTGGCTCTTTATTAATGGCTGCCATAATGACAGCAATATATTATAATGACTAGAATTATTGATTTTGATAGCCTTTTAGAACGTAAAATCTTAATGATTAAATCTGAAGTTAGAAGTTGTTAATCATCTTTTACCAAATGCCATACTTTCGTCCAACGAGTTCGCAGCCACACATACCTATGGCGCACACTTACAGGCTTCGAGGCAAAATTAAACTCTATAGAATATATTGAAAACTCTTCCTTTTATGAGAGATTTTTTGGCACCTTTGCCTCCTACCTTTTTTTTCTCACTTTCCCTTGCCTTCTTTCTTGAACATTGTCTGGTTCTTGAATTCCCAGACCTGGCTGACTGATATAGTACAACTAATTAAGGATGGACTGCTCTTGCACTCAAAACTGACGTGGCTTGATACTTCTGATTTGCTTGTTGAATATGGGCTTCATCTTATGACACCACCTCCTTTCGAAGGTTGGCAATTTAAATAGCCATCGTAATTCTAGATACGGCCATGCGGAAAATATCAAGCGATGAGCTACCAAACCACCTTTGTATGTTTTTCGACCAAGAATTTTGCGTCTGCCGATAGACCTCTTACCTTGGACTTCTCCTTCGATAAACAAAAATTAGTCACAGAAGTTTATATTTTTCTTCTCGCATGATGTGACCTATATAAGTTGTTTTTCGTTCGTTGATGGTAAGTACGAGTTCTTTTTATTATACGAGTGAGGACTTCATCGTTCGTTGTTCTTTGAACCAATGATATTATGAGTATACGGGGTAAATATACATTTAAAAGGCGTCTATTTTCTTTTCTAGTGAAGCATCTAGAGTCCAACTCTTGCATAAATACAAGAGAACCGATAAAATGTATCCTAAGTTTTAGGCTCAGTTCTGACATTATGAAAAATATTTTCATACTCATAAATGCCATTCTGGACTCTTCGATGTCACATCTGAACTCAATAAGTCCACTAAATACCTCTTTAGCACAATCTTGGAGCATGGATTGCTCGATCTTTAAGGATTTATGCTATTCAGAACAAATAAAAAAAGGGCAAGAATACTTTAGTATGGCTTTTATTACACCAGTTAGGCGAGACAAAAAAAACACATGGAACTATAAAGCTTTAACATCTATTTACAATAAATATATACTTCACCACTAAAAATAAAACTCTGTGATCCTTAGGCTTGCTATATTTGAGATCATATAAGTTAAAATGGTGCTCCTTACCAACTAATAGTTTTATACAGAATCTATGTACATTTTTACATATAATTGTGGAGTACTGAATCAAAAACGAACCTTCATTGCAGAAGTCACTATATTCTTTTCTTCTAACATATAAAGTTGCAAGTTGGTTCCGTCAATTCAGTCAAAAAAGTTTACGGCATGTTGAAAGGGTACGGACTTGAAGCAAGTCATACGATAGAATACGTTGTTTTGATTTCTTCACCGTCACTTGTATTATATAGGTCCCCTCCGGTTTCAAATACTTCACTTTTTCAATGATGACTGACCTGAAAATTGTCTAGTATTAAAATACGCAGAGCAAGTTACAAAAAATGTAGTCAAGATGATTGACTCAGTACTTCCGATTCATTACGGTGATACCATTTCATTATTTTCTCATTGTATAGTCTGAGTTCCCCTTGCAACTAAATCAAGGAAACATTGCACAGAAACTCTCGTAAAAAGTTTCTTGCATCTCTCTCCGTAGGAACTAGGAAGACACAATTTTTATTCTGCAATTGATACCTTAATCACACGGAGGCATTAGTATTAGTATCAATATTTCTAAACGGCAATGAAAGGTGCTCTTGGCTCATTTTAACCACTTTTAAAGAGAAAAAGTAGAATATTATTAAAGATCCCTAGAGTACCCAAAAAAAAGTTTGAACGGCTATTATATTGGACTGTTCCTTTTTTAATTTAGTTTC
The DNA here is from genome assembly GCA_951848785.1 of Callosobruchus maculatus. NCBI lineage: Eukaryota > Metazoa > Arthropoda > Insecta > Coleoptera > Chrysomelidae > Callosobruchus > Callosobruchus maculatus. Next base: position 14,081,737 of record CATOUR010000059.1, read on the forward strand.
TCTGTCACTAACACAATTTTCAAAATCATAGACTTTACCGATCTCTACCACGGCCCACCGTACGATATAGACATTTCACTGTTATAAACTTACTGATAAGCTACACAAATTACAGAATTATTTAGAACAATATAATTTCAAAAATTGTTCGTTTTCCGGGTAGAGCAGCATTCTGATAAAGCTGAAAGTTGTATGTTGTCCCTTTACAAAGAAATGAAGAGCCCGCTAAGAATACAACAAATCCTTCAGTTTCACAACCTTAAACCCCCAAACTACCCTAATTTTACCTCCTCCTAAAAAAAGTTAAAAACGGCGAGAAACCCAAAAATTGCCTAAAAACGGAGTTTGCGCTGGTTTTAAACTTTTATTTCTTCGATTATTTATTGCTGCACCGCCACTGAAATGATTTCTAAAAGCCATACGCGTTTTCCATCCTCGCTACGGTAGTAAAATTTCATTAAAATCAATTCAATAATCACCAGGTTACAAAATACAGAATGATCTAAAGCAATAGTCGTATGTACACATCAGAAAATCCTTTGGTTTCTGCAATAGGCAAGGAGATGCTCGGATGGAACTAAAAAAATGTACTAAGCCTTTCTTTCATTTGTCAATTGAGAACCCATTATGAATATAAAATTTTTCAGTCATACAACCCCTACACAAAAAAATAAGAAAATGAGCAGGAGCCCCTAGATGCCTGAAAACTTTAAACTATAAAACGTATAAACCAAACGTGTAAGAATGGTAGTTTTACTATAATTTCATAACTAAACAGAAAGGATGCCGATGGCAGCAAGTTGTCCATTGGAAACAATTTTTAACACATAAGCATTTTTTGTTCATATCTCATGTGCCTTCATGGAATTCCAAAACACCAAAATAATCAAATATACCGGCTTTTTAATAAAATAATATTCCAGATTCTGCTACTACATCAATGTGACGGCATAAAATTGGCAATGCTGGTTGTACTGGCGATAAAAATGGCAAGCCAAAATAAGATAACCTTGCAGGCCGCGAAAAGTAATATCTTGAAAGAAATTGATCATTCATGTACTTACAAGGTATAAGTAGATAAGATCTGTAGGCAAAATAAAACCTTCGAAATTATCTTTTTCGACTTACTTGTCGCTATGCGCGATATCCTTGCAGTACTTAAGAACGTAATCATCAGCTTTCTTGAGTTTACTATTTTTGGCGGGACATTGATATAACCTGTCAATGTTGTTGACCTGTTCCAATTCCCCTTCTCTCGCGCTGATGCAGTAGTGACTTGTTGTCCTTCCAGGGACGGGAAGCCAACCTATCGTGACGCTGTCGCAGGTTCTGAGTGACTGATATTCGTTTAAGGACGTTGTAGAGGGCATTGCAGGAAGGAAAGCTCTAGGAAGTGGCTTGGTAGATGCTAGAACCTATAAAAATAACAGAAAATTGAGGAAAACGCTATTCATACATTATTTTAGATGCTAAATATGCAGTTGGAGAAATCGTTTCGTACAGAATGGTAGTACCATGTTTGATGCTACGTTCTTCTAAGAAAATTAGGTCAAACTTGTGCTGATATGCTTTATCTATAATACACTTGAAAATGCTTTAATTTTAATTAATGCACATTAAAGTGCCGAAATCGACTTTCCTTTAAGACTTCATAAATTTATTATTACAGCCAAGCTGGATGTTTTGAAGTTACGGATATATGGCTGTGAAGTGTAATAGATTTAAAGAATCTACATATCATATCAGTCGTCTAAATGCAAAACCAGACAAGTCCCAAACTTTTCATAATAGAGTTTTATATACCATTTTGTTCATTATTTGAAGCGCTACCATTTTCTATATTTTTCGCTTACAAAACCTGACATTAGACATGAGATATTTGGCTAAGAAAACTAGACTTAGGTGCAAACACCGACAAGTCCAAGCGCTGTTTTATTTCAAACACCATGCCCACAGGAGCCAATACGGACAACGGGAGCAAGTCACATGTCGATCGCACGAGGTATTCTGACCGTTGTGCGTTTTTGTTTTATCCAGTCGCTGAAAATACGTTGCGGTGAATTCATGTGTTTTTCAGTTTGCTGAGAGAATGGGATTAATGTATGCTGTATTGATAAATTATTGATAAAAATAACCATGTTTTTTGAAAAATGCTTTGGATGCGGATTTTGGAGAGGCTACTTCAACAGAAGCTAGGTCGACATTAATGCAGAGGATCGAAGCTAATTGTGAAAATGCATTCGCTAGTTCTCAAGAATATTGTTTGTCAGAAAATTTAGATTTTGACGTTTAAACCTTGTAACCCTTGAAATGCATCCTTTCTAATATCTAGCTTTATGTTTATAGTTCCTGTCGTTGAGCACAGAGTTTAATTAGATTCCTTTATATTCAGTAAAATAATCCAAATTGATCCAATTCCAAAAAAATAGCAGTCAAAACACGACATGTCACAGTTCCTAACATGCAAAACCCGACGTGTCCAAATTTGAAAGTCAGATTTTAGAAAAACTATATGTCCTAGATTTTGGGGTGTTAGGACTTAACATCCTAAAACATCGTATATTATAATACTCTCGATTTCGTATTATTTTCGCTCATAATAAGGCTTTGATCTGTTTTTCTTGATTTCTGTAAAATTTGTTACCGTGGACTTGTCGGGTTTTACATTTAGACGACTGATATGTAATATGGAAAAGGCAATGTTCAGATAGGTCTGAGAAGTATAATATAGTATCACCAAAACCTTTTTTTTAAGGTAGGGAGTCCTTGATCAATATAAAATAGTTCTTCTTACAGTATGAAAAGTAAAAGTAAAAAGATACGAACCTACCTCTATTCCTGCAGATTTGGCCAGCTCAGATCTTTCCACGGCATATACTTTGATATAGTATCTGCTACCCTCTATAGGAGAATCTATTGTCACATTCTCATATTTCATCACGTTTCTCTTGGTAACGATAACGTTGCCTTTCTGAGACACCTCTACGTACACGACAGATCCACAAGGTATGAAGATTAGTTTCAGCTGTTTCCCAGGTTTCTTAGGAATCTGAAGACAAATACAGTCTGCTCAATCTTTATTCTCAGGTTGATCATACATGTATACACAAACTATAGAGTATTCAGAGTAGGCTCTCCCCGACTCTTTTTTTGATTGTTGGATTATCCGACTTAAATAATATTGTTGTTGAAATCTGATTCGAGCGTCTAGCCTAAAAGTGTAATTGCACCTAATATAAAATTGCTTCGTAGCATTTATAGTAAAATATTAAGCATGATGAAATAGAAGTTTTTGTTTTTTAAGTCGCTTCTGAAACTTATATTTCAGATATAAATCTAAACGACTAAAAACGGCGCGAAACAAGCCTCTAATGTCACTCACAAGATTTAATTAAAGAACTCAAAAGGGAGACTTCATTGAGAACGAAGATGAGGGAGACCGATAGAGAGAGTAAAAGTTTTTTGGTGAAAACATTCTTAATCAAGGTTTTTCTATTTTGGAAAACGTTTGCAATATGTTTAGCAGCAACTTGAATCCACGGTATCAAATAGTCTGCTTTTAAAGAGATTAATAGATATTGCTAGCTAACAAAAAAGTAAGGTACAAGAGTTCAGTGGCATGCAAATATCCATAAATACAATAATATTATACACATACCTTGTATCTGAAGACCACCTTTCCATCATATTTTCTCAAACTGGCATACACTGAGACCCCATTCTTCAACCTGATTGGTTTAATTTTCCCGTCAAACACTATGGAAGTCGATGCATAAGGGTATGTAAAATTGTTCTGCCTATCAGTAGCGAATACTTCGAAATAGTAGTTTTTACCTTGTTTAAGATTCAGTGTTGTATATTGTGTGCTTCTTCCTACACAGGCTATTATTGGATAAACATTATCTAAAAATAAAAGAGCTTTTATCAAAATTTAGCGCAAATCTCAAACACATACATATACAAACAGTAATGTGTATGAAGGTTTCCTTTGCCATATTTTGAGAATGAATGAAAATTGATTAAAGAAGAAAAAAAGAGTATTTTATAATATAGACAAATCTATACCGCAGATTATCAAAAAACTGACGACATATTTTTGTAATGAATAGCAAAGTAGCAAAGATACAGAAATATTGAAAAACTTCCGCACATGGGTCGATCTGGTCACACACGGGTGGATTAGTAAATTATAAATTTCAGCGTACCATAGACCTATACCTTATTTAATGACTACACATTGCACATGGAACCCCTGGTTCCCAGAAACTTGTAATGTCCTTATATTACTGCATATAATATATAATTATAAAATAAAGACTGATTTGACAGTATAACCTCAAATGCTTAGCGCCATCAGACGGGCAAGGAACTCGAACCGCTCAAACCATACTTCAATTCTGATCACATGCGATTTAAAACAAGGAGATCCAAAACGCACATCTCGAGACAACCATCAAACGACCCGTTTCTGGCGCTCCAACATTTTGCATGAGAAGCCAAGTGGCCATGCATCGGGAATCGCGCTATGTCCAGGTAGAAAAAATTTGTGGGTAAATGTGTATACGTACTGATAGGATGCCAGTCTATAACGGTCTGAGAGGCAGCAACTGGTCTGTTAGTAGGTGGCAGATCTCCAAATTTGTCCGCTTGAGCAGCACATAGCGACCCATAGTTCCTCTGGTCGTGTACTACTACGCAGTAGGTTGTGCTCTGAGGATCCACTAAGCTGTCGATAAATACAGAAAATATTTAATATTTATTTTATTTATTAGCAGTCACAACAGCAACATTTTACAATAAATAAGCAAACTCCACAATCATGACAGTTGTAAGTTTTACGCTTGCCTTACGGGGGGAGAATGGAGGGAAAGGGGCAGGCCTTTTTTTGCCTGCCGTTGAATGTATCTGTTTCAAATTCCGGACATTTTACCGACTTTTGTGATTTTTTGCTTACCATTTATCTGTATTTGTTCATTTTGCTGTATGTTGTGCCAACTATTTTCGATTGCGGCTCAAATTCCGGATATTTTACCGATTTTTGTAATTCCGTCTGGACACGAAATTAAGTGCAAAATTTCTGGACATATCCGGGATTTTCCGAACGGATGGTCACCCTACCTAAAACTGACTTTACAGTCGTTACCTAAGGGGCCTACACATACAGAGTTGGGATAAAGTATGGAACCAAGCAAATAACTTTGGAACGGAAAGAGTGATATTGCTAAATATTTGCAGGCAAGTGTAGTGACGTCTAGTGCATCCGAAGACATTCTGTTAGCTATTGATGTACTTCCGGTTTAACCGGAAGTACCATCAACTTTTTTTAATTTATATGGGACACCCTGTACATTTTTGCAGATTTTAATTCATCTTTTTTTTCCGAATACGTCCATAGTGGGTTTAGCATTAGTTTCTGTAAAAACGGGAAAGATAAAGCCTCTTTATCATTTCAGGTGTTTAAAATGCCGGTCATTCAAAGTCGGTTTTGGCGATCGCGTGAGAACTCACAAAGAAGTGTGTCAACTTTTAATGATTTACGTCCCGACAAGGGTCCTATAACACCTTTGACGGTGACTAAAAAAAATACAAAAAAAATTACCTCAAACGGGAAGACCGCAGACCGCCACGGACGAATTTGTGAGACGAATTTTTTCAGAAACAAATACTAAACCCACTATGGACGTATTCGGAAAAAAAATGAATTAAAATCTGCAAAAATATACAGGGTGTCCCATTTAAATTAAAAAAGTTGACGGTACTTCCGATTAAACCGGAAGTACATTAATAGCTAACATAATGTCTTCGGATGCACTAGACGCCACTACACTTGCCTGCAAATTTTTAGCAATATCACTCTTTCCGTTCCAAAGTTATTTACTTAGTTCCATACTTTATCCCAACCCTGTATGTGTAGGCCCCTTAGGTAACGACTGTAAAGTCAGTTTTAGGTAGGGTGACCATCCGTTCGGAAAATCCCGGAAATGTCCAGAAATTTTGCACCTAATTTCGTGTCCGGACGGAATTACAAAAATCGGTAAAATATCCGGAATTTGAGCCGCAATCGAAAATAGTTGGCACAACATACAGCAAAATGAACAAATACAGATAAATGGCAAGCAAAAAATCACAAAAGTCGGTAAAATGCCCTTACTGCATTTTATCGTTAATTTTGGCGCTCGTGTGCGAGGCACACCCTGCACACGGGGTTGGCGCGGCCCGATGTAACCATAAAACTTTTTCACGTATTTGCACCTAGTTTTGTTGTCACATTGTTTTTATTAGTTGATTCATGATAATAAAATATTTTCCCTACATGTGTTTTAATTAATTTATGCTTACGATTTCATGGATTAAACGAAAAAAATTAACGATAAATTGCATAAAAAGTAAGGCACTACGATAATTAAATTCATGTAAAGAATTTATTTTTCCAGCCAAAATTCTGGATTGCAATTTGAAAGAACTAACTAGGGGTGGATTCCAGGGGTTTAAGTAAGAAAAAAACGGTTCATAAGCAAGGAATCATAGGTCACTCACTACCCTTGAAAAACCCACTTACTTTTCTTTTTTATCCGTTTTTGTTACAAAAATATCAAAATTATCATTTCATTTGTGTGTAACCCCCAATATTTTATTATCTCAAAGAATTGCTTTTAATATGCTCTTTCATCTTTGTAGAGCACTTGTTGTACCTACGTCCATCAGTTTCCGAGATATTTCGATTTTTCGGTAAATTTAAAATATATCTTTTATTTGTGTACTGAAATTTATTTATTTTGACAAAGTACTATCTGATTTGTGTTTGTTTAACGAACAACTAAATTATAAGGTCATGATAGTATTTGATGAAGTCAAAACCCTAAGTCAGCGAGATAATAAAGTCAAGTATGCTGAGGAAACAATTTTGTAGGCGTCATGCATAATTATCAAGCAGATTTATCAAGTGTGCTTTGAAAAATTGACAGTTTTTATAACCTGCTCAATAATTCGGTACTGTGTGAAAAACCAGCTTAAAAAATTAATTTTTCCTTTGAGGGTATTTTAGGAGAATCTTTGAGAAATTGTCTACTTGGCTCTAGAATGTATCAACTATGACCAACAATATCCAGAACGGACGCAGTCTAAAACTAATGCGTTTGAAAGATTGAAGAATCGTTTTATTTGGACCGTGTCGTTTAATATTTCATAGCCTACCTGATACATATGCTTGATAATTAAGCATAACGTCTACAAAATTGTTTCCTCAGCACACTTGACCTGTATTATGTCGTTAACTCAGTGTTTTGACTTGATTAAGTATTATTATGACCTTATACTTTTGTTGTTTGTTAAGCAAAAACAAAATTTGATAGTATTTTCTCAATAGTATTTTCTCAATATAAATAAATTTCAGTAAACAAATAGAACGTATATTTAAAATTTGTAGAAAAATCGAAATATCTCAGAAACTAATGAATGCAGGCATAACAAGTGTTATACAAAGATGAAAGAGCATATTAAAAGCAATTCTTTGGTATAATAAAACATTGGGGGTTACATTTAAAAAAAGAGAGAAAATCTAGATTTTGCATTCTACATCACCCTGTATACGAAAATGCGTCACGGGCTTTTTTTTGTAGCCGACTTTAGAACTAGAGGACATTTTTAATCTTGTCGTGTAAAAAAATAATTTTTGATCGATTACTTTTTGATATACAGTACGTTCATTTGACCACGATTTGGATATAAAAATGGTTATAACTTTTGAAATACCCTGTATAATGTAACAGAACCCTATATTGGAAGAACGGAAATCATTAGCAGAATTTGAACATGGAATAACATATAGGGTATCTCATTTAAAAAAATGCATGTTTGCATCACCACGTAGTTATGGATCACCCTGTATAAATCTAAATATATCCTGAGTAAGTAGCATATCCGTGGCTAAAACTTTTGTATACAACTTTTTTCGCTATCTTCTACAGTAGTGGAGTTATCGGCCGAGCCGGTACTAAAAACTCACCCTGTGTATGCTCTGTTCAGAACACTTTTCGACTTCCGTCGAGTATGCCGCCATCAATATCGCATACACTTCTGCCTGGAAGACAGTCGTGCAGGTTCCCAGCGCGAAGCTCCGCCGCACTTCTTTACCCTCCAGACAGAAGCCCGCTCCCCCGGATCCCATAACAGATGTAAATGGGAGTTAGCGAATACGGAGCATTACATGCTAAAGCAACGCGTCTTGATTGTTACATATTGTTATCAAAATGGCTAAAGCTTCCTGTCACCATTTTAGTGCGTCTAACACACAGTCATAAGAATGTTCCTAATTCAAAGAAAATAGTGGGAAAATTCGAATATACTGGCTCACAACCAGAATTAACCATAGAATAGGAAAGGCCCAACATAATATATATAATTATGTATGTACTCAGAGATGTAAAACGTGCCTCGACCGCAAATTTTCTTTTTGAAAATTATATAATAGACGATCCCCTTTACGCTAAAAATTAAATTTTCCCAAATTACGTGGACCGCCATTGTGTACTAGACTCCGTTTTGAAATGACAATGCGCAATGCGTTGCTGTCTCAAAATTAAAGTTTATTCGAAATTCGTAATATATGATAAACGACAAAATAGTTTATGAAACTAGGAAAGTACACTTGTCAAGAGTGTCGGTTGAAAACGTTTTGAATGCGTTTCGAAAGCTATCGTGTAAACACCGACCACCCTGAATCGCAAAACGTTTTGAATACAGTTCTGAAAGCCCGTAAAAACGTAATAATCATTGCGATGGTGTCATCACGAGAAACCCTCAGGATCGTCGTTAATAGATACTTAACTATCTTTCAGATTTCCGACTAGCTATAACGATAACGGTAGACTTTCTGTAGCATTCTCTAGGATGGTTTGCGGGTAGGTTTTTACCTGCATCTGTCCTACGGCGATTATTAGTATTGCGTAAGGTCAAGAACAAGGTGATTAATAAGGCAGAATGTCGTCGTGTTGACCATTCTAATTGCTGCCGGGGCCTGAATTGGAATAGCTCGATTATCCGGTCACTTTTTGTCGAAGCTTTGTAAACAGAGACCAGTTGCAGGAATAGAATGCAGGAATTGCCTTTTACCATATTGTAGAGAACGGTACAGTGAACTCTATGGAACTTGCTCATCGTCACACTTTTGTACCATTTAGGGGGAACAGAGGCAGTGCATGACATTCCAAGTGAGTGGGTAAATAAAGTAAAGAAAAGATGCTATTTCATTTTTCACACGACATAGTCCGATGGCACACAGCAAATAGTCGCGTAATTAAAAAAAAACATGATTGAATGTACTTCTACGCGAAGCCCGAAAACTTCCTGGATATATCATAATAACCTTTATCTTCCCAGTAAGGTTTAGATTTACAGAAAAGAAAACCACATCCTTAGACTATACTACTATACTAGAAAAGCCTCAAGGAGGAGGAAAAATGGAAATTTGAGAACTAAAAATATCCGCAAATTGAACCTATTAACCGGTAAAGTGCAGCCTGTGATACCCCATTCACCATATTGTGTACTGAGATTTGACAACGCACCGCATCTGGGTAGTGGGGTGCAAGGTACCTTTATTCCGGCGAAGTCTTGGTGCTGTTTTTCAGTTCATCGGCAATATCAAGTAGTACGCTATAATTGCCAAATTATATTGTAGCACTCTGTGCTACCTCACATTAGAGATTGTGTGCTGAAGTGAAAAACGGAAGTTTTCTCTTTTTTTTATACTAGCAGTTTCTATGAGCAGATTTCCGAATCGTATGCAATCTAGTGAGCCAAGGTTTGAAGAATGGGTCAAAAATCTTACCAAGGTAACGAAAACAAGGCATTTACAGAAAGTCATGATGAGTTGGAAGATTCTCCTAAAATAGGAAATACATGAAGAAGACTCAGACACAGATTATAATCGAGATGAAGATGAAACGGAAGATCTCCTGGGCGAGATAGCAAATCAGACAGAACATTTGCCACTCAAAGAAGAGAAGTAGTAAATCGGAAAAAATCAGTTTAAGTGGTATGAAAGGTTAGGGTCTATAGTTGCTACAAGATGTGTGTAAGCAATACTGGAGTGTGAGTCTTACCGCAGCTTATTTTTTCAGACATATAGACCAGCCATCAGGAAATGTTAGAACCAGAAAGCTCAACATTTTAGTTACTTTGCCTGGGTAAAGATCTGTATAGAATGTGTGATAGTTAGGGACTAGCTGCTAAATTCTTAAAAAATAATGTTTATGTTATGTTACTACTCATTTTATATATTGGTCAATGTATCAGCAATTTTTCAATAATATTATATATTTTCTAATCATTTATGAATAAAAACAGGGTGTCCCACACGAGTAAGACAAGCAATATATCGGAGCTTGGCAGTATTAGCGAACTAATATTCTGGGGGTGTAAATTAGAGCAAATATAGTATCTTTTCTTATTATTGTATCATCCAATGAGGTATTTGTTTTTGATCACGTGACGTCCGATTCAAAAAATTTTATGGGACATACACTGTATATTTGTGACATTTTGTGTTCCTCCCGATAAAGCAATTCCAATAAACTGCACACATGGGGTCCAAAGTGATTAATTCAAGAACTACAGGTTCTTTAAAGGATGGTACCACTACAATGTTTTTTGCAAATCCAAGCAATCTTCAGTTGTAAAATATTTTTGGAGGGGTTAATGTTGCACGCTATCGATGCAGCCACTAAGGCTTACAACTCTACCATTTCCATGAAAACTGGAATTTTGATGAAATAGTAACTTTATTCTGAATTTTAAATTGATTCCTTAGAATCCAGCCCCACTTTTTAACCCACAAATAGGTTCTGAAGCCCCATGGACGAAAATTATGCCCTGATTTTTCTAGATAATTTATATCTTACGAATATATTAGCAATTCTAAGCCACCTCCAAAGCTTTGTTAATTTTTTCTATTTCATGTTTATTTTTTTGGTGATTCTCATTTCATATCTAAGTAACAAAGAACTTAACAAAAATCGATTTCCAAACTCTATACATTACTGATGGCCTCAGAAATCCTGTACAGGGACTGGCTAGCCTTCATTATATGCCCTTGAAATGGGGTGAATGATTTGGTAATTGACCCCTCAATTACATTACGAAATCGGCATTTTACCCCACTTGAAGAGGGAGTTCTGCCCACCCAGGCAATAACAGTCCTAGACCTTAGGGTAGCAGATGGTCAGCCCATGGTGTATAGCAAAGCTTCCAAACTAGGTTGTTGCTAGTTTGTATCATGTTCGCCAATTTGTATTCAAAGCTAGACAATATATGTGCTAGACAGATGGATACTAGATACTAAACTGCGAAATACTATCATTATTATTCTTACCTTGGCTGCCACCTTAACGTAACACCTTTCCTTCTTTGTCTTTGTATAATCCTCATTTTATGCAGCCTAGCACTCTGTATAGTCTTCGGACCTCCATCCTCAGTGCTTACATATATGTGTATGTAAGTGTCAGTTTCTTGAGCTCGAAGTTGGAGCATATAGAGGCCTTCCATGGCTGGCAGGTAGGTTGTGTTTATACCAGATGTTACTAGAGGCTTACGGGTCCTTGAGTATTTGTCAGAGTTTTTTGCTGAAATCCATACAGATAATATCAGTCGTATAATTTCTTATGTACTAAAATTTATATACGTCTCTCAATTTGTTGACGGGGTTTAAAAACCACAAATATGGTGTAACCGTTATGCTGATGGTTTCACCCTGTAGGTACCACGTCGATTTATCTATCTCGTGCAAAGAGCTAGACACAGGTTGTTTGTATCCACATCATGGCGGAAGACCTAGACAATCTCGAATGGTCCAAATTGAAGAAAAAATGCGCTTTTCAGTCTCGCGGTGCGAACTCTGAACCATATCAGACTCATGTGATAGGACCACGTTTAGGACTTTGCAACGAAAGAATAGTAAGTATGTTTTTTCTTCTGCTGCTGATTCACCGAAATTAGCTTTGTCATTTTAATGGCACTTGCTTCTAAAGAAGTAAGTCCATCTTTTGAAACATCCTGTATATACAACATAATATATTTTAATACCTACCCGCTGATATCTTTTCATGGGATTCAAATATCCATTCCACGGGCCCTGTGCAAGTTGATATTGTAACTGACAAGGTGCCATTCTTTACAGTAGATTTGTAATAAAATCTGCAAGAAATAAATTTATTTAAGTTACAATCATTACACAATATCAGATAGGATAAAATTAACTTTTTTGTAGATTCTAGAACCACAAAAAGGAAAAGGAAAGGAACACGTTAGTCCAATAATGTTTCTAACTGAAATCTCAGAAAAAATAGAGTATCGATATACTTTAATAAGTATCATGTTTTAGTCAAACGCTTCGATACGTTACTATGTACCTAATAATAGTAAAAACAATAGATACTTCATTTTCCCATTGTATAGAGAAGTAGAACATAGTAGAGGATACTTGACAAATATGTGACTGATTTTTTTCATGCAGATATAAAGAAGCCACCTTAAGTCTTTTAGACTATGCTGAAACCTTATTTTGCCCAAAATTTGTCTTAGATATGAATTTTGAACACGCTTCATACTATTATACAGTGTTTTTCTATCCATGCCTGATGCTCACACTGCTAAGCAAAACTTAAACTGTGAGAGCACCCATGTATTGAACTTTTCTATTTTTTTTGTGTCCATTGACAGGTTCCAAGTTCTAGGTTCTAAGAGAGAACTCCGAAAGTGCATAACGTCTCTATAAAACAATCAAGTGTAAATGATCTCTAAGGAGCCGATCCCGATGAATTAATCTAATATAAATTATATCATTATTGATCCTAGTTTTACCTTGAGCATCCAGGCTTCCAGATCTCAGAGTTTTTGCCAGTATCAAAGCTATGATTTGCAAAGATTCCAAAGAGGAGAAAGTTGTGCATCTGGCAAACATGTAAGATCCCTGTTCAAGTTACTGTCGTCAGTCTGTATATCGTCAATGGGAAAAAATACATTAATCTGTGTACTATGTGTGTCTGTACGCAAAAAACAAAGATGAACGCTTCTATGCAATAATTGGCTTATATAGAGTGTGAAAAATAGCAAGCCCAAGATGGGACACCAGATTTAACTTATCTGGGCTGTAACATTTCGTCTCCTACCTTTACAGATGGGCAGTGATCCTGTAAGCCCCATTGAAAAGCTACAATGACTACTGTAAGGTCGCATTACATTAAATCAGCCAGTAATGTCAAACTATATAAAAAAACGTGATTTGCACATTTGAGTTCCGATACTTCAAGGTTCAGCTGTGGTAGTTGGACAATGCAGTCATGTTGATATTCAGCCTCAAAAGATATGTCGACAACGTTTGTTTGGTATTAAATAGTCATAGGTACCTACTTTTCCTATTAAAAAAGTGGAGTCAAGTTGATTGACTCAGTACTTCTCAAACATAACGATGATTTCATTTTATTATTTTCCCATAGTATGAAGCTATAGTCTGAGATCCTCTTGTAACCAAATCATCGCCGGCCCGACCAGAGAAAGTGTGTTGTGCCGCTAGGTCTTTCTTTCACAGATTAATGGATAGCCTATTATGAATACAAAAAAAATGAGTTTTATGAACCCTACCCCCAACTACTCCACTTTCACCCCCACCCAAAAAAGTAGAAAATGATCACGAAACCAATGCCTAAAACGAAGGTTGAGCTGTTTCTATATTTTTAGTTTTTTTATTATTGCTGCCCCGCCACTGGCACGATTTTTAAAATCCATAAACATTTTCCATCCTCGCCACGCTAATAAAACCACAGTATTATTTCATTTCATTAAAATCAATTCAATAGTTTCCAACGTTACACAATACAGAATGAGCTAACGCAATATTCATATGTATACGCCAAAAAAATTTAAGTCCCTTTGGTTTGAGCTGTTTTTATATTTTTAGTTTTTTTTTATTATTGTTGCGCCGCCACTGACACGATTTCTAAAAATCATAAACATTTTCCATCTTCGCAGCGGTAATAATACTGTGTAAAAATGTCATTAAAATCAATCCAATAGTTTTCTAGTTACACAATGCAGAACGATCAAAAGCAATACTCACATCGGAAAATTCTAAGCCCTGGTTTCTGTAATAGGCAAGGTAATGTTCGGATGGACCTAAAAAAATGTATTATGACGTTAGATCCTTCTTTCACAGGTCAGTGGGCAGCCTATTATGAATACAACACATTTTTTAGTTTTAACCCCCCCCGATCACCCTAATTTCACCACCACCCAAAAAAAACTTTGAGGAAATTTAAAATGTTCGTTTTTGAGCTGATTACTCCTGCGCCCGTGCATAGATTTTTAAAATGATAGGAACATTACTTACTACGACCCCAGAGCATATCGTTGCCCAAATTTTATCACAATCCATGCAGCGGTTACTGAGATTACGTCATTACGTGGCTAGATAAACGCGTACAGACAGAACGACAGACAGACAGACAGACAGTTAGACTGACGAAAATGAGTAATGTGGATTTTCGTTATATAGACATCATAAAACGCCCAAAAGGTGTATTATCTCAAAATCGAAAATTCTTGCGATCACAATACTCTCCTCACGTATCGGTGTGGGAAGTAAAAAACTACTACAAGAAAGGTAGACATAATTGAAGCAGTGCGATAACGTACTCGTACTTACTATAGTCCAGTAGTTGTCCTGATTGTTTTAAACGTTTTATCAGCATATACGTCTTAGGCTAACGAAGATATTAGGCTACCTACTTTTTATGTTTCAAAAATGTGTTGCTTTCATCGCACCTTTTATAGGGACTTATGGCTTTTCTTCACATGACAAATAGTTTTCTAAGAAACAAGGCTTTTTAACAGGAAAATGTATTTACTTAGAAATCTTACACTAACCAAGATATTAGGCATGCAAAAAATTTTAAATGCGGCCCTGTTCAGCCTAGCCAAATATCAAAAAGAACTGAAATGTGATCAAATTTGGGTCAGCTGTATTATACATCACCCCTTTCCCACTCCACCGGACCTGACGCGTGGCGCGCCGTAGAACCGTAGAAGCAGATAATTTCATAATTTGTTAGGTTATGAAATTAGTTGTTAATAGATTATGTTTGTGCGTGACTATGTTTGTAGAAGAATGTATCTATAAATGCCGAAAAGCCGCAGTGTTTCTAATTGTGTTTATCATAACACAGGTATCAAGCTAACCGTGAGATTAACGTAATTTGCATTCAAAATTTGTTCGCAGTTTTATAATCTTGTGGTGTAAAGGGTTAGGGGCGTTAGGGCAATATTTTTGTTAGAAGTGGACAAGACAAGGACATGTGTGTTTTCGTCCAAACAGCAACAAGGTTGAACAGAATGATGTTAATAGGTAAGCACGTATACTTAAAGTTTGATGTCGAATGAACAGTGCTTAGTTTTTGTATATTTTGTTTTTTCGATGGTGATGACTACTAAAAAGAAAAGTGTGAAAGTGTGAAAATGTCAATATTTTGCATCAACTAATGAACCAACGTTAATAGCCTTTGATTGTTGTAATGCATCAGACACTAATTTTACTTTTTGCGTTGCATCATTTTTGACTCACTCGGAACTCGGACTGGTAAACTAATACTACTCGTATATAATATTGCTATTCATATGCATGTTTGCTCAAAATAATGACATCAAGGCTTGTCAGACCACTGAGCAAAAAAACCAAAACTACACTCGGTTGACCGAAACTCTTTCGTAGAATTTTTAAACCTATGGAACGATCTAATGTAGTTTTTCCGCATTATTTCAACCCTTGTCTACTCTAGGCAATAATCCCAAACGATTGTCAGGAGTGATATACACCGAATCAATACACTACGCCCTATTGCCTATACTTTAATCAATTTAGGCTTCAATAATTTAGGATAAACTACTTCGGCAGTAGTCCTTCCATCGTGTTATTGCGTAGCGAGTCAGGCCCAAAGTGTTCTATTTTGTAGCAAACGTTTCTTGCTGACTTTCCCACATTTTCCCCCAAAATGTGTCCAAAGTCCAAAGGAAATAAGACGCACAACAATCGCTATTGCTAGTGTTTTGATATGCAAACGGGTTGTTTCCACAAAATACACAGAAAGTTGATCATGCTATTTTACAAGTTAGTATTATTAGAAAATACAGGGTGAGTCAAGCTCAACGCCTCAGTCTCTTGTGCCCGAACGATACCACTTTTCGAAAAATCGAATTCTCAGTTGTATGTTGGTCGAGTTGGACTACATTTCAAAAATAATGACTTTTATACAATAAAAGCGTGACATATCAAATTTATATTTTTTTTAAATGGAACACCCTGTATATTGTTGCATATTTAGATTCCCGGGTAAATTTTGATGTGACTTTATGTATCACACATGAGACTTTAAGCGTTTAGGTGCAAATCACAATATTGGGTATAAGTAGATGTGAAACATGAAATGTGTCAGCTTACGTTAGACGGTCAAGTCCGATTACTACTTTTTTAAATCGTTAAATGTGAAATTTTATTCTGAAGCTATTAAATTGTCGGCAACATAACGTGCTAGATTTTCTTTCGTTCTGTCTGTTATTTATGGTTAAAATTGATTTGTGGTAAGTCACTTTTATAACTTTGTCCCTTTACTCTAGTTCGTCCGTATCTATCTGCTAAGTTAGTTGTTTTGTACCATCTGAACAGTTTTTTGTTTATATTTCAGGCTTACTTATAAGTAGGTAGTAAGGTATATTGAAAAACACCAGTTTTATTGGAAATTTGAAATTAAATCAAAACTACCAGAGACCGATATTTACAATCATTAGGAAGCTTATCAAATTGCACATTTGGTCGTATAAAAAATTAAGCATTCCCATTTGCAAAAATCAAGTTACCTTTGATTGAAGTTTCCTTAATTTATCTACCGATTTCTCCAAGTACAAATGTATTTCGAACTCAACCGTCTAACTTAAGCTGACACATTTCATGCTTAGTAACACGGCAAAGTCACAGCCGTCTAAAATTTACAAAAGGTCATTTTTTTTCTGACATCTACTTATACCAAAAATTATGATTTGCATCTAAACGGGTCGTTTAAAGTCCCATGTGTGATAAATAAAGTCACATTAAGATTCACCTGGAAATCTAAATATGGAATAATATACAGGGTGTTCCATTAAAAAAAACATAACTTTGATATGTGTCGCTTTAATGAGACCCCTGTATAAAAGTCATTATTTTTAAAATGTAGTCCAACACCACCTGCATCCACCCGTAAAGTTGATTTTTTAAAAAATGGTATCGTTTGGTCACAAGAGTCCGAGGGGTTGGGCTTGACTCACCCTGTATAGTTAAAGAACTGAAAACGCGCTCTTAAAGAACATCGGACTAAAAAGTTGAAAATATATTTTTTTGGAATAAGCTTATAAGTATAATGAACGAAAAATGCTAGTAAGATTCTGAAAAAAATGTTGGACGCTTGATTTACGAATATGGCACAAAGTACCCAAGCCTTTTTCACAATCATACTTTTACTAGTGGTTTTCGTTCATTATTATTTTTAGCTGAACTTAAAAATTGTTTTTAACTTTTTAGTCTGATGTTGTTTAGAAGCGTGTTTTTTAGTTTTATACACTATTTCATAATCTTCTAGCTGCTTATATCATTAAAATAATCACTTTTCAGTTTTTCAAAATTGTATTTATCAATACTCTGTATAATGAAGATGGACAATTGTTTCTGATCAATATTCATAGGATAACCATTAACATTAACAAACGAAACATTTTTTAACTCATAGCTGTCCACTTTTCTGAATAAATTTTACAAAAATTCTAACTCCCAATCAGTTGGATGTCACATTTCTTCAAGCTCTCATCGCTACGCCTCTGTGTAATATTAACAAACCTTAAGGTGCCTGTGCCATCTCTTAATCTGCCGATACCACCGCTGGCCCAATGGATTTGAAGCCGTCAAAATCATTTTCGCCGCAAAGTTGGAGCGTTCAATGTGCGGTCCGATCTCTTGATCCAAAGGAGAGTTACAAACTCATAAACATACAGGTGAAGCTAATAAAATATCTCATTTGTTAAACAGAGTTTCTCATTCATCGCCCTTTTACTGCCCTATGATCAAAACCGCATATGTAAAAATGAAGTCAAGTTGATTGACTCAGTACTTCCCACACATTACGCTGATAACCAAATAATTGCCAACCCCCCCCCCCCTAAAATTGTCTTATGCCGCTAGGTCTTTCCTTCACAGGTCAATGGACAGCCTATTATCGATACTACAAACTTCTCAGTTTTACAACCCCCCACCCCCCCCCCCCAACCACTTTCACCCCCACCCAAAAAACTGGTAGGAAATGATCAGGAACCCCTAAAACCTCTAAAAACCGAATTTGAGTTGCTTTCATACTTGTCGCGTTCTTTGATTATTGCTATGCTGCCACTGACAAGATTTTTAACAAACATACGCGTTTTCAAAGACCCTTAGTTTCTGCAATAGGCTAGGCAATGTACGGATGCACCTAAAAAGGTGATTTGTGTCGCTAGATCTTCCTTCACAGGTTAGTGGACACCCTATTATGAGTTAAAAATATTTTTTAATTTTTCAACCCCCAACCCCCCAACCACCCCAATTTCACCCTCACCCAAAAAAACGCAGAAAATGATCAGGAACCTCTAAAACGCTTAAAAACGAAGTTTGAGCTGTTTTTATATTTTTAGTTTTTTTATTATTTCTGCGCCGCCACTGCCACGATTTATCAAAACCATACGCGTTTTCCATCTTCGCCATGGTAGTAATGCCGTTTCAAAATTTCATTAAAATCAATTCAACAGTTTCCTCGTTACAACGATCTAACGCAATACTCTCGTATGTTTACATCAGAAAAAATTCTGTCCTTTGCTTTCTGTAATAGGCAAAGGCAATGTTCGGATGGACCTAAAAAAGTTATTTATGTCGCCAGGTCTTCCTTCACAGGTCGGTGGACAGTCTATTATGAAAGCAACAAATTTTTCAATTTTACAACCCCCCACCCCCCAACCACCCCAATTTCACCCCCACCCAAAAAAAAGTAGAAAATGATCAGGGACCCCTAAAACCCCTAAAAACGAAGTTTCAGCAATATTTAATTTTTTTTGTTTTTTGCTGATTACTCCGCCGCCTATGCACTGATTTTCAAAATTATACGAACATTACCTACTACGACCCCACAGCATACCGCTGCCCAAATTTCATCACAATCCATGCAGCGGTTACTGAGATTACGAGGGTAGAAAAACGCGACAGACAGACAGACCGACAGACAGACCGACAGACCGACAGACCCACAGACCCACAGACCGACAGACCGACAGACCGACAGACCGACAGACCGACAGACCGACAGACCGACAGACCGACAGACCGACAGACCGACAGACCGACAGACCGACAGACCGACAGACCGACAGACCGACAGACCGACAGACCGACAGACCGACAGACCGACAGACCGACAGACCGACAGACCGACAGACCGACAGACCGACAGACCGACAGACCGACAGACCGACAGACCGACAGACCGACAGACCGACAGACCGACAGACCGACAGACCGACAGACCGACAGACCGACAGACCGACAGACCGACAGACCGACAGACCGACAGACCGACAGACCGACAGACCGACAGACCGACAGACCGACAGACCGACAGACCGACAGACCGACAGACCGACAGACCGACAGACCGACAGACCGACAGACCGACAGACCGACAGACCGACAGACCGACAGACCGACAGACCGACAGACCGACAGACCGACAGACCGACAGACCGACAGACCGACAGACCGACAGACCGACAGACCGACAGACCGACAGACCGACAGACCGACAGACCGACAGACCGACAGACCGACAGACCGACAGACCGACAGACCGACAGACCGACAGACCGACAGACCGACAGACCGACAGACCGACAGACCGACAGACCGACAGACCGACAGACCGACAGACCGACAGACCGACAGACCGACAGACCGACAGACCGACAGACCGACAGACCGACAGACCGACAGACCGACAGACCGACAGACCGACAGACCGACAGACCGACAGACCGACAGACCGACAGACCGACAGACCGACAGACCGACAGACCGACAGACCGACAGACCGACAGACCGACAGACCGACAGACCGACAGACCGACAGACCGACAGACCGACAGACCGACAGACCGACAGACCGACAGACCGACAGACCGACAGACCGACAGACCGACAGACCGACAGACCGACAGACCGACAGACCGACAGACCGACAGACCGACAGACCGACAGACCGACAGACCGACAGACCGACAGACCGACAGACCGACAGACCGACAGACCGACAGACCGACAGACCGACAGACCGACAGACCGACAGACCGACAGACCGACAGACCGACAGACCGACAGACCGACAGACCGACAGACCGACAGACCGACAGACCGACAGACCGACAGACCGACAGACCGACAGACCGACAGACCGACAGACCGACAGACCGACAGACCGACAGACCGACAGACCGACAGACCGACAGACCGACAGACCGACAGACCGACAGACCGACAGACCGACAGACCGACAGACCGACAGACCGACAGACCGACAGACCGACAGACCGACAGACCGACAGACCGACAGACCGACAGACCGACAGACCGACAGACCGACAGACCGACAGACCGACGGACCGACGGACCGACGGACCGACAGACCGACGGACCGACGGACCGACAGACCGACAGACCGACAGACCGACAGACCGACAGACCGACAGACCGACAGACCGACAGACCGACAGACCGACAGACCGACAGACCGACAGACCGACAGACCGACAGACCGACAGACCGACAGACCGACAGACCGACAGACCGACAGACCGACAGACCGACAGACCGACAGACCGACAGACCGACAGACCGACAGACCGACAGACCGACAGACCGACAGACCGACAGACCGACAGACCGACAGACCGACAGACCGACAGACCGACAGACCGACAGACCGACAGACCGACAGACCGACAGACCGACAGACCGACAGACCGACAGACCGACAGACCGACAGACCGACAGACCGACAGACCGACAGACCGACAGACCGACAGACCGACAGACCGACAGACCGACAGACCGACAGACCGACAGACCGACAGACCGACAGACCGACAGACCGACAGACCGACAGACCGACAGACCGACAGACCGACAGACCGACAGACCGACAGACCGACAGACCGACAGACCGACAGACCGACAGGCCGACAGGCCGACAGGCCGACAGGCCGACAGGCCGACAGGCCGACAGGCCGACAGGCCGACAGGCCGACAGACCTACAGACCGACAGACCGACAGACCGACAGACCGACAGACCGACAGACCGACAGACCGACAGGCCGACAGGCCGACAGACCGACAGACCGACAGACCGACAGACCGACAGACCGACAGACCGACAGACCGACAGACCGTCAGCCCGACAGACCGACAGACCGACAGACCGACAGACCGACAGACCGACAGACCGACAGACCGACAGACCGACAGACCGACAGACCGACAGACCGACAGACCGACAGACCGACAGACCGACAGACCGACAGACCGACAGACCGACAGACCGACAGACCGACAGATCGACAGACCGACAGACCGACAGACCGACAGACCGACAGACCGACAGACCGACAGACCGACAGACCGACAGACCGACAGACCGACAGACCGACAGACCGACAGACCGACAGACCGACAGACCGACAGACCGACAGACCGACAGACCGACAGACCGACGGAAATGAGTGACGTTGATTTTCGTTATGTACACATCATAAGACGCCCAAAAAACGTATTATCTCAAAATCGAAAATTTTCGCGATCACAATACTCCCCTCACCTATCGGTGTGGGAAGTAAAAAATGAACTCTTTACCGACGTTTCGTCTTCCTCTGTAGCCTTTATGAAAGTATGGACAAAATGCTTTTTGGGTTCATTCCAACAAAATCAGGAATCGTCAAACAACATCATGGCTATCATAGATAGCTACTATCTGCATCGAAGTTGAACCCTTCCTAACAAAATATACTTTTTCAAGCCAATTGAGTTTCTTCTTAAATATTCTTATTCAATTTTGTTGTTTTTCTTCAAGGAAATAATTCTCACTTCAATTATAGGTATTCGAAGAAATATAATCGGTCCAATGAATTTATAATATAAAATATACATACATATATACATAGAATATTGCTTCTTCCCCATTGTTGATGAATCCAATATGAGAAAACCAGTAATATACAGGGTGTTGCTTAGTCATATGCTTTAATTCCAAGGGCGCATTTCTGCCCCAATTTTAAGTTGAAAAGCCCATATAAATATGTGTTCTAAAGAGTCTGGTTTGCAACATACAGGGTGTTAAGGTTTAGAAGAAGATTGATCTCTTATAAATCTCTTAAGATCATAGAGTCGTATCATTTGTATTTTGGCAGTGTTGTTCACTGCACCACCGGGTAGAAGATAATTATCATTTCCAGTGGCGTCTGCGGTGGTATTCCCACGATAAATATTTGCAAAAAATGTACTCTATTGACTTTAAAAAAATGTTTTTCAGATTAAAGCGATAAAAACACAACTTTTTTGTCTCTTGATGTCTCTTCGTATACCTTTCTTCCTATAATATCCTTGCAAAATGTTAAACGTCTATTTTTAAAATTTTTGACATCTAAGGTTGATGGAGTGTATACTCCAAGGGGGATTGACGAGAGCGTTTCAACGTTGATTCTTTACAGCTTAACAGATCTAGAACAGGTCTGTCATTTTCATACAGGGTGTTCCACGACGATTAAGACAAGCAATATATCGGAACTGGGCAGTAGTAGCGAATTAAAATTTTGGGGGTTTAAATTCGAGCAAATATAGTATCTTTTCTTATTATTGTGTCAACAAATGAGGTATTTGTTTTTGGCCACGTGACGTCCGATTCAAAAAATTTTATGGGACACCCTGTATATTTGTGACTCTTTGTGTTCCTCCCAATAAAACAATTCCAACAAACTAGCTCACTTGGGGTTGAAAATCATCAATTCAAGAGCTGCAGTTACTTAAAGGAATGTACCACTACCATTATGAAACGCTACCAAAGTAATTTATTTGTATGGGTACGTGTTATAATCTATGGTAGTGGTACCATCCTTTAAGTACCTGTAGATCTTGAGTTAATCACATTAGACTGAAAGTGTGCTAGGTTGTTAGAATTGTTTTATCGGGAGGAACACAAAAAGTCACAAATATACAAGGTGTCCCATTAAAAAAATTGAATCGGACGTCACGTGACCAAAAACAAATACCTCATTGGATGACACAGTAACAAGAAGAGATACTATATTTGCTCTAATTTAAACCCCCAAAATTATAATTCGCTACTACTGCCCAGTTCCGATATATTGCTTGTCTTAATCGTCATGGGACACCCTGTATAATCATAGTCTCTTTACCTAAACATAACTTACGCCAAACATCAACTTTTTACTGCAGGTTCTCACGTACCAACACGTTATCGAATTCTCCGATCAATGTAAACAAACTTCAAGTCAGTTTCTGATAATTGTGATTTGAATGTTGATCTATTGGGTAATGTACAGCTATTGTCTAAACTATTGTTATTATTATTTTGACAAACAAAAAGGTACAGCCCGGGCTTCGACACACCGAGCTGCTGCTGCATTACCCAGTGACTACTCACACAGTGAGGTGAGCAATCACTGGGTCCGTGAATCGTGCATTCTAAGTAGATGAAGGGACCCAAGGATGACTCCAAGGATGACTGCTTTCTGCATTCTGGCGCTGCACGGCATACCGGCATTTTGCGCAGTGCAGAGAGCAGCGTGTTCCACATTCGACATAGGGTTCCAATGAGCATAACCAGCAGACGTGCAGAGTAATCTGGCCAGAGCCTGCGAGATTGTCCGAGCAACTCGAGATATTTGGTTCGATTTTCCTCCTTCCTAGAGACAACGTACACCTCGGCAGGTGCCGAAAATGAACATCTTTTTCTGTTGGTGATGGAGAAGGAAAAAATTAAAACCACTTCATTTAACTTTAACTTTGTTCATCTTATCATCAATAGACCGTAATTCCAAGGGCGTATTTTCGCCCAAATTTAAGTAGAAAAGTTTATATAAAAATGTATCCTAGACAGCCTGGTTTTTAAGAGACAGGGCGTCAAAAAATCATTTTTTCCCAACTTAGGCTTGAAAACCAGACTGTTTAGGAGACATGCTTATATGAACTTTTCTATGTGAATTTCATAAATACGCTCTTGGAATTAAGGCCTACTATTAAGTAACATCATGTATATTACTGATTCTCATTTTGGATTTATCAACAATGTAGGTGCAACACTCGATGTTCTTTAACATTTTAAAACCACCTCGGAATCTTCGACCTAGTTAGGAAGTAAGATGATATTAAAGAATGACAGAACAGAAGCTGCTTTGAAAGGGGCGAATAAAACGTTAATAAAGAGTCTATAGTTTAACATATCTTGTTCTGTTAAAGCACGAAAAAATATCGATTTTTACTCCTCACACCGATAGGTGAGGTGAGTATTGTGATCACAAAAATTTTCGGTTTTGAGATAATACGTTTTTTGGGCGTTTTATGATGTCTACATGACGAAAATCCTCGTCAATTATTTCCATCGGTCTGTCTGTCGGTCTGACTGTCTGTTCGCGTCTTTTAGCCTCGTAACCTCAGTAACCGCTGCATGGATTATGATAAAATTTGGGCAGCATTATGCTGTGGGGTAATGCTGCTATAGTTTTGAAAATCGGTGCATGGACGGCGGAGTAATTAGCAAAAAACAAAAAAAATTAAAATATTCCTCAAACTTCGTTTTTAGGCGTTTTAGGTATTCCTGATCATTTTCTACTTTTTTTTTGGATGGGGTTAAATTTGGGGTGGTCGGGGGTTGTAAAATTGAAAAGTTAGTTGCATTCATAATAGACTGTCCACTGACCTGTGAAGGAAGACCTAGCGACATAAATAACTTTTTGTGGTCCATCCGAACATTGCCTTGCCTATTACAGAAACCAAAGGACAAAGAGTGTTTCCTGCTGTAAACATTATGAGTGTTGCTTTAGATTGTTCTGTATTGTGTAACGAGTAAACTGTTGAATTGATTTCAATAAAAGTGGCGGCGCAGAAATAAAAAAAGAATAAAAATATAAAAACAGCTCACTCTTCGTTTTTAGCATTTTAGGGGTTCCGGATCATTTTCTACTTTTTTTTGGGGCGGGGTGAAATTGGGGTAGTTGGGCGTGCAGGGCATGGAACTCAAAACCGTTTTGTATTCATAATAGGCTATCCATTGACCTGTGAAAGAACGACTTAGCGGCATAACACACTTTTTGTGGTCGGGCGGGCGATGACTTGGTTGCAAGCGAATCTCAGACTATAGTTTCATGCTATCGGAAAATAATAAACTGGTATCACCGTCATGTGTGGGAAGTACTGAGTCAATCAACTTGATTTCATTTTTTTTTTGTATTTATAATAGGCTATCCATTGACCTGTGAAAGAAAGACCTAGCGGCATAACACACCTCTTTTAGTCGGGCGTGCAGTGATTTGGTTGCAGGGGGATATGCTATGGGAAAATAATAAACTCGTATCACCGTAATGTATGGGAAGTACTGACTCAATCAAATTGACTTCATTTTTTCATAATGATTTGACCTCAAACTTGCCCGCCACTGCTTAAAACTATCTTAAGATGATCTTGTAGTATTAATTTGAGAGTGTAAGAGATGCCTTGGGCTTTTGCTTCGAGTAAGCCGTAAAAGTATTTTTAACCACTGTCGCGTAATTTGAAATTTTTTCCGTCTAGTAGAAGCCGCTCAGACGAACCATGGACAAATTGAAATAAACGACTTTACATCTTACTCACAGATCATCTTATACAGTACTAAATATACTCACAAAGCTATACAGAGCGACGCTGCTACTATTATGGGCTTTTGAATCAAGAACGCAGCTATTGGACGGGAGTCATTATTTATATTTTAGAATGGAGTCATTCGGATAATTATTTTGGAGTTCTGAGTCATGGGTATTAACAGATGAAGTTTCTTTGAAAATTAAATGTGTCATTTGAGCGGCTCAAATGAAAAATGATGATAACGTAAACCAACAAACTATAGTAGAGATCCTCAGCCTTCCGGTACCATGCACCCTTTTTACCACATGCCGTTACCCTTATAATACAGACATCCCTTGTAATTTTAGCTTTTATTACATACATTCTGATTACAATATAAAGAAATCCTCTTTTGTACACATTTAAGTCACCGAAAAATTCGTGCAACTCTTGAATGCGCGGTAAAGCGTTTGAAATAGGACAATGCATATCATCCTCCACCTTCAACCTACTTCGTTGTTTTCTTTTGGTAAACTGCGATATATTATGATTTTACTATCAATATTTTGATAGAATTATTGAATCGTCCTTGTCTTTTCATTTGGTCAATCGATATGCTAATTCCCCCCCCCCCCTCAGAGAAAACAAAAAGATCTCTCTAGGGGTGAACTCCGCCCGGTTGAGAACCTCAGAAACTATAGCATCAGAGAAACCATGACAATTTTTGCTCTTATGTTTCCTTTTTTAAAAGTCCTCGAAGTGCATTGAATAGTATTCCCCAATGGACTACTATCATGAATTTTTTTTTTGGTTGCATATGATAGAGTACGTCATAAAAAGCATCTCATTTTTTTCTCCGATTTTTTTGGGCACAGGAAAGCCGTGAAAATAAGGAAAATATTTGAGTTCTCCTAGGGCAGTGACGTCACTGCCCTAAAGGTGAACAGCCAGTCAAAAGACATATCTATGTGTGCTGTGTTGTCGCATTCTGATGGCGCGCGAAATGCCGGAGCTGTACGCGGGCTGGCTCATCTATCTTGTCTTCCGTTCGCGTCTGCGAGTCGGAGCTGTTCTTGGCAACAATGCACTGCTGATGATTCGCGCGGTTGGCACTGATTGGCTGAATTTGAATTCCTTTCTTTAAACTTTAGAATGGAATTACTAAAAAAATGATGTAGAAAGTAACGAAATGCAGCAGTACGTTTATTTTTGTATGCACTAAGCGGTTATAACAATTAAATCATTGTTCTTAACCTCGTGATACTAGTCCATTACTGTACGTCCTGTAGACATAATATGATTGTAAATTTCTGCGTTACGTCATCAGCGCTTTTACCAGTTTTGGCCTTCTGCGGACTTGGGCTACCTTTATGTTTCCATTGCTTGCCTTAAGACTCAGGGTCTTATTGCTAAAACAAACTGACATCACATGTAGCAACATCCATCGTTTAGGAGATGTGGATTACGTTGGAGTTGTAGATTATGAATGGATATTTGCGTTGATAATATATACTACAAATATTTTTTTTGGTAATGAGGGGGTTAGGGTTCATTCACCATAATGGTTGTCGCTCAGCCGTAAGGCTTATTCTGCACCCCCGGTCGAAGGGATCAGACAGAGTCCCATCCCAAGTTCTTTGTGAATCTTAAAATGCATCGGACCCTCTTGGCTTGCGTTCAGATAGGAGTTCCTCCTTTCACTTAAGGCAGGACAGTCGAAGTCCCTTTCGTCACCGCACCTCCTGTATAAAGGATTTTCCACATCGATCCCCAACTACTGCAGCTGTGTATTCAACGTCCAGTTGCCAGTTATAAATCAAACCACCTTTCGTTGCACCTTCTTGCTCAATCTGAGAGTGTCTGTGGTATTAGAACACAAGGGTCCCCTCAGCATGCTCTTAGACTGAACATTCCCCACCACTCTATCCCAGCGCTTCTCGTGCTTATGTCACACCCAGCTGATAATAACTGTCCATACCAGATGCTGGCCCAATGAAAGGGAGTTCTGCGCCTTCCTTAGCACATCTCTCGGCCCTCCCATTCCTACTCCTTCGCCAGTGTCTTTAAGGTATTGTGACAGTCCCGCAGAATTTTTGAAGTATAGTGGTTATTTGCCAAGGCGATCACAACCATCCAACTGTCTGTGTTTACATAGATAGTCTTTTTACTGTAGCCTTTATTAATCCCTTAAATGACAACACGGGGTCTTCCGCGAGCACATACTTCGTATTTTCTACGCAGATCGCGCCACGAGCGCTCCCCTCCCCCTACCTTTCAGGCTTGGATATCGCTATCAGTATTAGCACGAAAAGCGACGAGTTTAGTGGATTTGTTTTTGCAGAGTTATGTGCAGTTGGGGTTGCCCGTGACCCATGTTGTCGTTTACGTCATACAAAAGAACTGATGGTTCCGAGTCAAAAAGCTCTAGAATAGATTGTAAGATTAATTGAGGCAAGTCAATCGGACGAAATTGGTTTTAGCAACGATTCAAGCAATAGTGGGAGTCAGTCAGATGTAGAGGAGGAAATAACTTGGAGTTGGAATGAAAGCGATTCGTCTGATGATCAAATACCACCCGCAGATTTACAAAGAGAAGGCATCTATGGTAAACATAGTTAGAAGTGGTATTGCAAACATTTCGTTCAAAATTATTCCCATACAATGCAAAAAATATAATTTTGCGTCTTCCGGGTCACTAAGGTGCCCCCGCTCATAGTTCGCATACTGAGTAAGAAGCGTGGACATTGTATTTTACAGAAAAAAAAATACTCTCAGAAATTGTAGTTCACACTAAAGAAGACAGAAGGTTACAACAGGCAACATATTCCACCAATTCTTTATTCCAAAGGAAGCAACCGGTACGCTGTATGATCTCAATTAGTAATGGGAACCATCGAATAAAAATTATCGAATCATTCGATGGTTACCATTCATTCGAATTATTCGATGGTTCTGGAGTATTCCTTTGTTAGACAACCGAACGAATGATCATTTAGTTCCTTTTACAATCGATTTTGAAGTCTGCGAGGTAGAAAGTATTTGAATGAATGCAAAGTTAGGCATCTCCTATCGAACGAAAGGTGTGCGCCGCGTTACATACCCGTCATGCATGAACTTAAATTACCTTAATACAATTTATGCTTCTAGGTATCAGTAAGTTTTGGGACATAAAAATAATAGTATCTTTTTGTGCTGTCGAACAATACATGGTACGAATATGTATTCACAGCTCAGACCTTATTTTTATTGATGTTTTTCAAAAATATAGATTTTCAAAATCTTTAATTATCTTTCTTCTCCCATATATACACCCCCGCTATATTATACTTTTCGATAATATTCAATAAAGTAGTGACGTGAGATCTGGCAAGCTGGCATTCATCCATTCATTCGCTCTCACAGCGCACATTAGCGCTAGTTGATTGGTTCAGCAGGTAGTGTAGCGAATGATTTTATTCGAATCAATTCATTCGACAGTTGCAATCATTCATTCAGTAGTTATTCGATGGCCTAATTCATTAGATAGTTCCCATCACTAATCTCAATGTCTACGACTCTTGGCATTCTGTTGGGTAGCACCGCAGGTTGTCAAGTATCGTGGTGATGAAACCAGTTGCCATGGCACTGCATTCTGTATGCAGTTATACTACAGATATTACTCCATCAGTACGGCGAATCGTGAGCTCTGGATCAGAGCCAGACTGAGAATTTTCGTACTAGCCTGGTACAAGTAGCGTTCAGTATCGTGAATGCGACGATATGTCATAAATGTCAGACATTCATCATATTTATGGATCCTTCAGATGCTCCTGAATAACCGACTATTTTTTCCTTACTTCACGGTTGTTGTCAAAAAGTATAATAAGATCATGCTTCGCTTCAACTTGAAGTCATTATCTTCAATGAGGTGTATCTGTCTGAGGTCCAACAAATGATGGACGTGCTAACTTCCTTTGCTTATTCATCTTCAGTCTGTGGTCGGGCTAATCTCATATTACAGGTAGATGATAATACAAAATTGGACACGTAGGTTGTAGAATGCTTTGAGTTTTAACTTTTGAATGGTCCAGGTCTAATCGGCCTATACCCAATTTTTTGGTTTAGTACTTAAACGAAACCTTACATTATATGGATGTGGTGGATAATTTTATATAAATTTTCCATTATATCGTTCATGAAAAAAATGCTTCAAAAATTATATTTTTTAAATGTATAACCGTCCGCTGGTGACGTCACGGACAAACGACCAGTAAGTACAATAATATCCTTATTCTGATCCGTTTGCGTTTCGTACTTGACACATGATGACATAGACAGCACATATAACCTCAAAATAATTGTTTACTTCATGGCGTTTGTGTGTACACCGTACAGTCCATTTCAGGAAGAAGATACTAGAGAGTTGATGACATACAGGCTTAGACAAGATAGCTTTCAGAGTAGTCAGAGCCGTAACAATTGTTTTCCCAAATTGAATTTAACTAATAGCATAATGCAAAAAATCAAGTGCGTTAATTCACAAAGTATGTCTTCGGAGACATTGGTTTTAGGTAAATCGTAAAGCCACACAAAATCAAAAACAAACCATACAAGGTAATTCGCTCACAAACTATTACCAAATGATGCTCCGCAAACCAATCTATTTTGCATGGCAGCCGATCTGCTGATTATGCATACACTGTGCACCCACTTAACTATGACGTTACTGTTATATTTATAGTTGAAATCGACCGTACATTCAGGTTGAAGCAGATGTCAACTGTCATGTAAGGTGTAGGTTATGTAAGACCACAGCATACTAAACAATCAGTAGAATGTCTCTAAAGATTTATTATATGAAGGTGATTCCTACAGAATTTGACCTCGATGGCGCCATTAGGTCTAAAAGAGCTGATACACGTACGAGCAAGTACGCGTACTTATGGCTCGACGACCTTTTTCGCCTGTGTGTCACCGTAAGTACGCGTACTTTAAAACCGTCGCGCAAACTGCCGGCGAGCCAACTGGTTTGAAATCTCGCTCGTAGCTTGTCTCGGCTCGTACTGCGAGCCGCGAGCCACCACTCTGCTTTGGCAGGCCATCGATCCGCAACGCTTGTTGTGTTTGGAGTTTGTTAAAAGTTTAGTTTATTTGGGAAAATTATCAAAATGCGTGATTTCAGCTTCACGTGTGTCACCGCGTCGAGCCGAGTAAGTTCGCGAACTTAAAAACCGCGTACTTAAAGTTCGTACGTGTATCACCCCTTTAAAAGGGGGGGGTTTTTAAGTTCGCGAACTTACTCGGCTCGACGCGGTGACACACGTGAAGCTTAAATCACTCATTTTGATAATTTTCCTAAATAAACAAAACTTTTAACAAACGCCAAACACAACAAGCTTTGCGCATCGATGGCCTGCCAAAACAAAGTGGTGGCTCGCGGCTCGCAGTACGAGCTGAGACCAGCTACGAGCAACATTTCAAACCAGTTGGCTCGCTGGTGGTTTGCGCGACGGTTTTGTAGTACGCGTACTTATGGCTCGACGACCTTTTTCGCCTGTGTGTCACCGTAAGTACACGTACTTTAAAACCGTCGCGCAAACCGCCGGCGAGCCAACTGGTTTGAAATCTTGCTCGTAGCTTGTCTCGTCTCGTACTGCGAGCCGCGAGCCACCACTCTGCTTCTGCAGGCCATCGATCCGCAACGCTTGTTGTGTTTGGAGTTTGT
This sequence comes from Callosobruchus maculatus, assembly GCA_951848785.1. Lineage (NCBI taxonomy): Eukaryota > Metazoa > Arthropoda > Insecta > Coleoptera > Chrysomelidae > Callosobruchus > Callosobruchus maculatus. The sequence goes on from CATOUR010000059.1 coordinate 14,113,417, forward strand.
TAAAAGTTTTGTTTATTTAGGAAAATCATCAAAATGCGTGATTTCAGCTTCACGTGTGTCACCGCGTCGAGCCGAGTAAGTTCGCGAACTTAAAAACCGCGTACTTAAAGTTCGTACGTGTGTCACCCCTTTTAGAAGTCTGCAAAAATAACAAAAGGTATCGACACCGATACCATTTCGATATTTTCTGGCCAAGTATCGATACTCTCCGATACTTGAAGACAAAGTACCGGTTCTTTTAAGGGCCTAGGGTATAATACAAAATAGTATTTCCGTTGAATCATCACCACTTTTATTTAAAAAAAAACGTGCGACGATCGTTTCGACACACAGTGTCTTTATCAAACAATGATTTTAAACTTAAAATACTACGCTATTTATACAAGATATACACATTAATGGGATAACTATTATGGCTAATCGTTTGTTCTCCGAAAACCATCAGACAGATTTAGTAAGGGTAAATTATTTAAATCCGGTTGGTCATTAAGGGGGTTACCTGAGAATTTGAGCTTGTTGATTTCTAATACTTCTAAAAAATTTAATTTGCGTCCCTTCTGTTCTATGTGTAATATTTCAAAATCTTCGTCAAATATTCAAGTGAGCTATTGCACCTTTTAGTGAGATATCAATTTTTATTCACTTATTACTAAAAAAACATCGGCTTGCCTAAAATTTAGCTCAAACGTCTATACATTGTGTCTCAGCAAATATGAGCGTCGGCCTGGCGTCAGTGGTGTTCACCTACGTACACGCCCCTTTTGACAGATTCTAATTCAAAATGGCGGGATGCACATATGAGGTTGCCGCCAACCTGAAATATTGCTGCTGATTGTTTGGTATGCTATGGTGAGACCATAGGCCTTCACGGAAACTATGATCGGGTTAACCCGGTCACAAGAGCTTCATTCGGGTTCGAATGTGCTGACGATTTGGGAACTGACCATGGACTGCGCAAAACTAGGTGCGCGACCAGAGTATAATTATTGGAAACTGTTTACAAACTGTTAAAACCGATCCGAGTTGAAATGTTGAGAATAACCCGAACACAAATTACAAAACCACCGATCTGCTGTCACGATACGCTAGGAAGCAAAAACGAACAGCATGTATAGAGTGAACTGAGCACGCGCAAGTAGCAGTCCTAGAACGATTCTTGCCTGTAATATCTGACCAGTTTGACCGATTCCCAACCATCCGCAGATTGAACGCAGCCTTATCACGTATCTTGCAGACGCCAAGCGAAGGGCCAAAATCGCGGAATATCTGCTGTCAGACGTAAATTCCGTATTACGAAACGACGGCATTAGCTCGCCATAGACACAGAGATTGATCCGCCGGTTTGGAACGGCGCGGTTCAAACTAGCGGATTTATATTTATGTTAGTGGATTTTGCCACGCGCCAGATCTAACCAGCACAGCCTGGCCTGTCAGTCCATACCGTCGGAAAAAACCATTGCCGTCCACTAACACGCGGTTCTGATTCAGCGCAACACCTGGCCGGTTTGTGATAGCAGTTTGTTTTTGATGGGGTCTGAAGAGAGTGTCGTTTACCGAAAACATTTAAAACTATAGAAATATATAGAGAGCATCCGCCTTTGTGGAAAATAAAAAGTAAGGAATATACAAACAGGAATTCAAATATTATGGCTACAACGCTCTTATATGATATGTCGGTATATCCATCCGCAAATATTTCTTGAAGTCTTCGGGATCACCTTCTCTTAGCTCTTTTAATAGTGGAATATGACCAAATTCTTGTTTCCTAAGTAAACAACTCTTAACCCATTTACAACGTTGCTTTCTAATACCAGTATTTGCCATCGTCTGCATATAAGTCATCGCACACGCGAGAGCCTGTTTTTTCCTTAGACTAGATATCTTTACTACGCGAAAATCTTTCGTCAGGTTGAAATTCCACAGATACGGTTAGATCTTCGAGCTAATCTGCAGTTTTTGACCACACGGTAATAACTATGGCAGATCAAACTGTAAGATTTAACCGCAGATTTTTATGCTGCGTTAGTGGACTACAGCAGTTTTAATGGACGGCAGATAAAACTGGCGGATCTATCCGTCGCGGTTACACCTGACAGATCGAACTCCGTGTCTATGGTCAGCCCAGCCATTGTGACGGACAACAACATATAACCTACAGTTTTGACGGTCCAGTTGCTGTCTTGTCGCTGCTGCTTGGCATCTGCTCAGCGACAGCTGTCGCAAATTTTTACATAATGAGACTGCCGAACACCTAACTGCAGCCGGTTTCAAGTTAGTTTGTGCAAACCCGAACACGGCGCGGGTAGATTACTGATCTTGACGTTCGACAAGAGATCTACGATCAGTTCACTTCTGTACGAAAAGTGATCTCAATCGGGTTATTCAGATCATCAGAAGCTGATTTCTTAATCATCTATTTCATATTCTTTACCCAGCTTAGTTTTTTGATATTCGTTTAATTTATGGACTCTTAAATCTCACAATTATAAACCAAATTTCGTTAATGATAAATATTCGTAAACTGAAAAATTAGTTTTATGAGTTATATATTTATTTAGGCTGTGCTGTCACACTGTCAAATGATTCATCCGTTCGGAAATGAAACAAGATCCAACTAGACAGTTTACTTATCTGACCCTCCTCCTACTCGACGAATGTGGCTGAGCCTTTATAGCTGAAAAACAAAAATGTGTCTCCTAAGCTTCCAGGAGTCTAAGTTGTGTTTATGAATACACATTTCCTTGAGTCGAAAGTCACGCTATTACGTCGCTAACAAATAATTCCAAAATAATAAAGCAAAATAGAGATTAAGTATTTGGACTGCCCAGAAGCCAGAAGCACATAAAATCCATACCGTCGAATTTCTCCTAACATCAAAAAGTACCATAAAATCGTCGCCTTAATAATTTATAACTGTTCCAAATATTTGGGAGGCTATTAACAGCGATATATCGACTTAAGTTGTGGCGGAACACGCGGCCTGACAATTTATTCCGCGCGGATGCGAATTAAGGTGGGGGGGAGGGGTTGGGCGCTTCAGTGGTGGAGAGTTAGGTCCGTATTCATAGTCGTTTCTCAAGTATCCCCTAAGTATTACTTAAGAGATACTTGAGGGTTACTCAAGGGAAGTTCAAGTTTGGCTTTCCTTGTGTATCTGTTTCCTAGACAATATCTACCAGACGGCGGAGTTGTCATATTTCATGTCATAAGTCATTTGTTATGTCTATGCCTACGCATTTTGATGTTTTCTGTTATCTCTTTTTGTTTTGTTTTGTGCCGGACATTTTTCCGGATGTGACAGAAACTGACAACCCCGTACTCCAAAACTAATCCACAAAACTTAACTGCAACGAAACGTCATGTTGACATTTCGTTACTTGAATATTACTCAAGGAAGCCTTACGTAAGGGACCATCAAGTAAGGTGTCGGAATACAAAACATTACTTAAGGAACCCTCAACTGTCGACTGTGAATACCACCCTTAATCGCTTTTTACCAACAAATTCGAGTAGTTTAGAAGAAGTAAACAATGCTTTTGTTTGTTTCAACAATCCTGCTTGACGATGGTTGATGGTGGAACAGGATGTTGCCAGATCTCCTCTGCATAAAGTCATTATTTTCCTTATACATATACTAGTCCGTATTCTAACTGTCAAAGCGGATTTGAGGATATATTGCAGTCATTGTAGTAATAGTAAGATGGCTAAAGGAGAATGTCCGGAATATCCCAAAATAGCTTATTGCTGCATATAACCACATGCATTATGTAGGAAAAATAATTTAATTTATTAGTAATGAGTACAAATATTGCCATCCTCAAAGGATGCACCTTGTATGAGGGTATTGGCATAATTATGACATATGCACATTGATTTGATAATAATAACCCATTACTCCAACTATTCCGTCGTTCTTACTTAAGCTGATTGTGAGCATTGGGTCCCGTCATACTTCGTTCTTCTTTTCTTACTTTTGTGTGTATCAAGGCTCCAGCAGCTGATAATAGGTTTGTTTTTTCCAATATGTATTGACTATTTGACCAATTCAAACTAAAGATGTCGACTTACATTTCATGTCAAACCTTGCAACTGACGCAAGCTACGCTACCATAGAATGTGCCATTTAAAAAATTCAAGAATAGTTATTGGGGCGGTGGTCATATCGTAGAAACAATTATTTTTCACAAAACGTGACAAAATCACATCAATCGACTGCCGACCTTGAGCGAACAGGTATGAACAACAGATGCCACTATCTGTCATAATTTTAGAACATTTTTGACCAGGAGGATGAGAATTGGTTGTGCGAAGATATTCAAAATGGAGGAACGATGCGGCGGTATAGGGAAAATAAACTCGAAGGACCTGCGACACTTTATACTACGAATAACTAAGAGGTGAGGTTACCTTGCTCAGCTACCAGTTGAAGATGTGGAGGCCTCCCTGATGTATCCTGATGGCACGAATAGGCACTACACGATAAAGAAAATGTTCAATAGGTCAAATGCGGAAATGCGGAAAAATGCAGAGACGGAATTGTCTTCTATCGACAGTCACTCACGTCGTTCTCAACTCCTCGTGTGAGTTCGTCCTTGGTACTGTCCTCTATGCGCTGTTGCCACTTTTCCTCCTCGCTCTTTCTCGGTATAAAGTGTGACGAAAAGGAAAAGAGGTGCGGAAAATAATAAATGGAAAATTAAAGGAAAGCGGCGCAAACATCCCCCTCCACTTGAAGGGTTCCTTCAAAGAGAAGCAGTGAAGGAAATGCAAATAGAAGTAGACATTAATGCGGATTAAACTTATAAATTGCGTTAAGATATTTAACATTCTAATATGAACTAAATCTATACTAAACTAACTAATTACTTGTAATTACTAAGAGAGTCTCTATTGGTTAGGTAACGGGCAAAGCCGTACAACCGGACGCACGTACGAACCAGACGCTGTCCTTACTTTCGCAACTCTCACGATGCCATCTTTGGCTGGAAAAACCTCTTCGATGACCCCTAAAGGCCACTGAAGGGGCGGCGTGTTATTTGAAACAATTACCACGCTTCCCACTGATACGGGATGTGACGTAGTATTCCATTTTTCTCTGGTTTGAAGCGTATGCAAATATTCTGCCTTCCATCGTGTCCAGAAGGACTGAAGCAGTTTGTCAATCAAATTGTGGCGTTGAAGTAAGTGAAGCCTGTCTTCATTAATGTCAGGCGCGGGAAGGTATTTAAGCGGAGTAAAATTTAAAAAATGTGCGGGCGTTAATGCTAGCGGTTCAGATGGATCTGGGGATAAAGTTCTACAAAGAGGACGTGAATTAAGAACTGATTCGATTTGCGCAAGCAAAGTGGTCATTTCTTCAAAAGTTAATATTTGCTCCCCAATTACGCGAAATAAGTGCGTTTTGATACTCTTAATGTTGGCTTCCCAACTTCCTCCAAAATGTGGAGCCGCGGGTGGATTAAAGTGAAAATTTATGCGGTTTTCAGCAAGAACTTCAGCGAATTGAGTCTTGTGATAAGAACTACTTAAAAATTCGTGAATTTCATCTAAATATCTCTTAGCACCAACAAAATTAGTTCCATTGTCGCAATATAAATGCGCTACTGGACCACGGCGACACAGGAAGCGTTTCAATGCAGATAAAAAACAAGGTGTACTTAAGTCAGATGCTAGCTCAATATGTACCGCTTTTGTCGTTAAACACACAAATAAACAAATATAAGCCTTTTGCGTGCGAATTCCACGACCACGAGTTGGCGTTACTTTAAGCGGTCCTGCAAAATCTGTACCTGTATGCAAAAATGGTTTTACTGAAGGAGTTACTTGAAAAGCCTTATGGTCTGACATCTCTGGATGCTCTGACCGCGGACGTAATCGAAAACACGAATTACACTTATGAACTCTATGTCGTATACAATTGCGAGCGGAAAATATCCAATATTTTTGTCGTAGTACAGACATTAATAAATTTGGGCCAGCGTGACAATAAAGTTTATGATAATAATCAACTATCAAATCTATGATGTGATCCTTACGCGGTAATACGATCGGGTGCTTATGTCCAAAACTCAAATTTGAATATTTCAAACGACCTCCAACGTGGATTATTCCATCCTTTAAAAACGGTTGCAATCTCTGAAATGCGGTAGAACATGGCTTGTTAGATAGTAAATTTGAAATCTCGCGTTTAAAGTAATAGCGTTGCAAGCAGCAGATAATTCTTAACTCTGCGAAATCTAAATCAGATGCGGTAATATATTTGCGATGCGGTAGACTTTTGATAAAGCGATAAACATAAACTACAATGCGCAGTAGTTTAGACCATGAAGACGTGCGTTCTGCGACTTCTAGCAGAAGTGGCTTTTCCGATGGCCCTGTGACAGCCAGAGTATTAGTTTTTTCCTCAGGGGGTTTAGATATTGTTGCGGGATCAAATGTCCTTATGGGCCACTTGTCTGGACTTAACTCTGACCACGGCGGACCATTAAACCAAAGCGGATGGTCAATTATTTGTGCAGGTGTTAGACCTCTCGAAAGGCAATCTGCCGGGTTCTCAGAACCTGATATATGGCGAAAATATTGCGGCGAACAAAGCGAATGTATTTTTGCAACCCTGTTAGCTACAAATGTACTCCATCTGTGAGGCGATGAATGGATCCAACAAAGGGTCACTGTAGAGTCTGAGAACGCGTAAATATCCTTGATTGTATGACGCGACTTACATGTATCATAAACTAAACGTAATAATTCCGACAGTAAAAGAGCTGCGCACAGCTCGAGCCTAGCTAATGAAACAGTTTTTGTGGGTGAAACCCTGGATTTGGAACATAACAAATACATCTTGTTGATATTATTGTTACTTACAGAAAAATAAACTACTGCTCCATAAGCCTTTTCACTTGCGTCTGCGAAACCAACAAGATTTACAACACTAGCTTGAAATATACCTACGTGGCGCGGTATTTGAATTGAATTTAATAAATGAAGTTCACTGCAAAATTCTTTCCATAATTTCAAAATACAAGCCGGTGGTGTGTCATCCCAATCACAATTAGCAAGCCATATTTCCTTGATTAATAGCTTAGCGTATAAAATTACCGGACCTATAAAACCCATTAAATCCCAAAATCTCGCAACATAGGATAGTAAAGTGCGCTTAGTACAATAATCCCATTGTGGTGTAGCAACTCTAAACATGAAATTATCTTCAATGGGTGACCAAAGGATTCCTAAAATCTTTTGGCTTGCGGTTTTGTCGAATTCTACTATCGCGGAAAACCTATGTGTCTCAGGGATTGACTTCAAAACTTTTTCTGAATTACTATTCCATTTAACAAGGTCAAATTGAGCGGCTTTAAGTAACTGAATGACCTCCTTTGCGGTTTCTGTAGCTGCGTCTTCATCACTGATGCTGTAAGCAAAATCGTCCATATACAAAGCAGATTCTAAAGCTCCTTTTGCAGAAGGAAAGTTATGTCCTTCATCAATACAAACTTGCCTTACGGTTCGCATTGCATGATACGGGCTTGATTTTATTCCAAAACATACACGATTAAACTGATAAACGGTGAGCGGATCATGCGGAGTAAAGCGGTAAAGTATTTGTTGATACACGCGATCTTCCTTTCTAACGCCAATACATAAAAACATTTGTCTAATATCAGCTGAGAGCGCGATGCGGAATAAACGAAAATTCAATATAATTTCAAATAAATTTCCTTGTAAATTTTCACCAGAATAGAGAATATCATTGAGAGAGATAGACGTGCTGGTCTTTGCGCTTGCGTCTAAAACCACCCTTAACTTAGAAGTAATCTTATCTTCACGAATAACGCCATGATGCGGTATAAAGTATTGCGGAAAATCCAAATTTTGCGATAATAATGGTGCGGGTGCTAGATATCCGTTATCCAAGTACTCACGTATTACGTCGTCATATGCCTTCTTCAATTCCGGAGATGCTAAAAGTTTGCGCTCTAGACACAAATAGCGTTTCTTGGCGAGACTATAAGAGTCACCTAACAATGAGGGATCTTTCTTAAATGGCAATGTCACAACATATCTGCCATCACTATCACGAAATGTTGTATTCATATATATTTCTTCACAAGCAACGTCTTCGGGATCCTTTATGTTGGATCCAGGAACTTGCTCTAACTCCCAAAACCTTTTAACAAGATCGTGAGTTTCAAAATCAGTACAACAATGCGCCAAAGTGCAAAAATTTGCTAATTTCGCGGGTGCGGAACCAAGAACTACGTATCCAAAGACGGTCTCTATGGCATGCGGTAAGCCTGAAGGGCCTTCAATCTTGCGTGGCAATAAAAGATGCGAAAATAGTGATGCGCCGATTAACAGATCAATTTGTCCTGGCTCTGCATAATTTTCGTCAGAGAGAAGTATTCCGTTGAGGTACTGAAGTGCAGAAGTATCTACATATGCTGTCGGCAAATTTTCAGTTATTTGGTTCACCACTAATGTAGATAGATCATAATAAATGCTACTATTAAAACGCGAAAATATTCTTAAGTTTAGCAGAGAGTTTACAGAATTTTGCAAACCACCTATGCCCTTAACAACAACGGTAGTATCATTGCTAACTGGCCTTAAGCCCAATCTTTTGATGCAACTCATTGTAATAAAATTGCTTTGCGACGCACTGTCTAAAAGACAACGCACTAGCTGCGCTTTACCATTACAGTCATATACGACAACTCTGGCAGTCGCGAGAAGTACCGTCTTAATCGAACTATTTTTACGCGCGCTGAATTCATTCATACTACTGCAGAGCGTAACATCTCCCCGTTGCTGCACTGTTTGCTGTGGGGTCCAAATTGGAGCTGAGCTACGCTGCGATGCCGATGCTAAGCTAGAAGCGGTAGTAGTGGGGGTTATTACCGGTGCTGAATGCGCAGTAGTACAATGAGTCTCGAATTCGAAATTCGCGGGTTGTATTGCGGAAGCTGAAGCTACAGAAGCGACTCTCGTACTCCGTTGCTGAACGTTATGCTGCGGCGTTGTCACGTTGCTTTCAAAATGCAGTAAAGTGTGATGGTTTCTATAACATTTTTTACAACATGATTTTGACTGACAAAATGAGGTTTTATGCCTGATACTTAAACAATTATTACAGAAATTATTATCGCGTATAAACTTGTGCCTATCATGCGGTGTCAAACTACGAAAACCAACACAATTGTATAAGTGTTCATGCGATGACGTCATATTATCACATAATGCGCATTTAAAGTTAAAATTTGGGCGGTAAGATACCTGACCGGAGTAGTTTGCGGTAGTAGTATTGTAAGAATGCGTTTGCTTGGGAAGTTTTGGAGCATCTATGCGAGTTTTGTTACTTGGGAATGACCTACCATTGGAACTTCTCTGAAGTATTTTAGCTTGATCTCGTAGAAATGACAATAACTGATCGAATTCAGGAATTGAGGAACCTCTATGTTCCATTTCAAATGCGCGTAACGTCTCACTATCAAGCCTTTTTAATGCGATATGTAAGAAAACGAAATCTAACAAATTAGTTATATCAAGATTCTTCAGTGCAGACACCGAAGAAGCTAATTTCTCGTGAAGTCTCTCAATATTTTCTGCGTTGGCCGTAACTATTGGTTTAAGATCAAAAATGTTGTCTAAATATGCTGCAGCCTGTAAACGTTTATCTTGATATTTTGCCTCAAGGGTTTTGAAAATGATTGCGTAATTGGACTCACATGGAGTTAAACCAGAAAATACTGCTTTGGCCTTTCCTGTCAGTTTCCCAATTAAATAATACAATCTTTCAGAATCAGTTAGCGACTTATTGTTATGGATATTAGATTTAAAACTGGCATAAAATAATGGCCAATTGGTTAAATCCCCATTAATCTCGGGTATTTCCATTGCGGGCAAGTTAGGTTTATTAGGCCTAAGTTCAGACTGCGAAACATTGGTGCGTGGTTTATTTTCGGCTAAAAGGCTAGCCTGGCGCTTTATGCGACAAAACAAATCTTCAAATGCTAACCATGCGTTATGATTAATGGTAGATTCGGGATCAATAATCAAGTTTAATGCATTTATATCCTCAATAGTTTGAAGATAGCCTTCTCTAATAGTATCTAAGGACTCTATACTAGCAAGGAAATTTTCAATGGCGGCTTCATTCTTTAGGGTTCTTGTGCTATTATAGATCATCTGAACACGCTCGAAGTAAGCCTGTTTTCGCGACTCCAATATAAGGAGTTTCTGTTCGTTTGCGTTCTGGGACATGATGAAGTGATATTCTTACGTACAAGTTACTATGGCAACTGCTATAATCTCTATTTAAATGAAAGGGAATGCGGTTGGCTCGTAAATGCGTCTGTGGTTGTGTTGTACCAAAAAATAAAAATAAAAATAAAAGAAAATGTATCAGAAATTATCGTTAAATGTATAACTATGTACTAATATGTGCTGATTCAATAAATCTGGCTCGATTAGGACCAAAAAATGGTTGTGCGAAGATATTCAAAATGGAGGAACGATGCGGCGGTATAGGGAAAATAAACTCGAAGGACCTGCGACACTTTATACTACGAATAACTAAGAGGTGAGGTTACCTTGCTCAGCTACCAGTTGAAGATGTGGAGGCCTCCCTGATGTATCCTGATGGCACGAATAGGCACTACACGATAAAGAAAATGTTCAATAGGTCAAATGCGGAAATGCGGAAAAATGCAGAGACGGAATTGTCTTCTATCGACAGTCACTCACGTCGTTCTCAACTCCTCGTGTGAGTTCGTCCTTGGTACTGTCCTCTATGCGCTGTTGCCACTTTTCCTCCTCGCTCTTTCTCGGTATAAAGTGTGACGAAAAGGAAAAGAGGTGCGGAAAATAATAAATGGAAAATTAAAGGAAAGCGGCGCAAACAAGAATATTTAGTCAATTAAATAAAAAAATGACAGATAAGCTGTTATTTCAGTGACTCCTTATTTGGAGGAGGCCTTGCAATCCTTAAAAAATGTATTATGTCTATACAGCCATTTGTCTATTTTTGAATAGAGAAAGCAGTAAGAGTTTGACGATAGTTGCGAATTAGGCTAGATACAAGTACATGTAAGTGACCAGTTTTGATAGATATTTCAAGTGGTACTTAATACGTATCATACTAAAAATGATAACAAAATAAAATTTCAGATATTTGTATTCTTCTGCAAACACAATGAAGACTCCAGTATGTAATTTAATTGTAATGACTGGGTATAATTGTACAAAATATCAAAATGTTACTCGATTTCAGCAATTTTTTGAGATTTAATGTAAAATTATTTTCTGGTTTCTTGTAGGCATTACATTAGTGTAGGTAGGCTGGGGGGTGTTGAAGTAATATGAATATTTATTAGACTAGTTATTAGATTTGGTGCGGCTACTAAGTTGATCACAATCAAATTTTGATTCCTTGCCTTATTAACCGAGAATGAGTGATATCAATCAACTCGACTTCATATTTGAACTCGTTTCTGATACTATAAAAAATTTGTATCTGTAAGCCACTGGGCCGTTTTCGTTGGACAGTGAAATTTATTAGACTAGAAAGATTCTCACCGGTCCTTCTCGCGATCCTAAACATGTTGTCTTCTGTCCCATATTTTGCTACTTTGTTCTTTTTATGCTAATTTTACTTTGGACATTAGATACAACAAGAGGCGTTTCTACCTGCATCGTGTCCAAGTACGCGGTAGTTTCGCAACACCTTTGTTTAAGATGAATAAAAAAAAATGGAGTCAAGTTGATTGACTCAGTACTCAGTACATTTTTTCATTCTATTCCGCGCCACTCAATGATCATCCACAGAATCATGTAACCTGAAAGACGCTATAGAATGGCAGTTCTTACATCTATTGCTGATGGACATACCTATGTACAGATAATAAATACTATAGTGGTATTATGGGAGTCATGAGTCACTCTAAGGGATGATTTGCATCCAGTTAGCTGTGTCTCATTAGTAATAAGACTGCGACCTAAAAGTTTCCATCAAATAATTGTGATGAGTCTACTTCCTTGAAGTTTCTGGGAGCGCGCTATGAGTAACACTCATCTTGGATTACAAAAATAGATTATACATATATAACCTAAATTATCCAAGATGGTGTCTGCTATACGAAAAGTCTCATTTCTTGTAGACAAAGAGGCAGCAGTAACTGCCTGTTATGGTCTGTCTAATTCTACTATGCACTCGCTGTGTGCAGTATAGATGGAGCTAAACATGATGCTGACCTCAAAGACATTTTCAAAAGATCATGAGGATTTTTGCCATGGTAGTCTATCATATCCTTTTTTTTATATTGGAGAAACTTGAACCACCAAGAAAAAGATAAATACTTACAAGTATTACTGATCTTATAGAACAGCTGCGTCGCTGTTCTACAAGACGTTAAATTGAAGTGTGTGTGTGCAAACAGTAATGATGTAAAAAGGGTCTGTAATTGACAGATGACAAATAATGATCACGCTAATGAGCTACTCTCAAGCAGATGTTTCGACTTAACGTCATGCAGAAAAGCTTGTGCTAAAGATATACCGTTATAGTTCATTTTATTAGTCAGGATATTTGACGGGGATTAATAGGACGTGGAGGAGGGTATTTTCTTGAAAATCGAAATTTAGTTCATCGAAAGGTATAATATTTCAAAAAATACCGATTTTTTTGAAGCCCACTTAGTTTTTTTGGCCGATTTCTTCATTGGATAAGTTGTATCTACTATTATGCATTATTAATATTTTTATTTCAAGGATATGCACGCAATGCTTCAAAGGGAATGATGAACAAATTTTTTGATGGCGGTTTAGTTTCATTCAGTTTCAATTGAGCACTTATGCGTACACCCTGTATACCTCAAATAATGTAACTTCTTGAAAATTTACCGATATCTACTGCCTTAGACCTGAAAAAGGAACCCAGGTTTCTGTACAGTTGAACATTCACCATTTTTGTAGGTTTTATTTGTATCTATTTTTAAATTTTATATTCCATTAATCAAATCAGCAATATATTGCCATACATTCTTTTACATTTGTTTAGTCATATCGGTTGGAGTGCATATTTCGACCGTAATTTACGATTTATCACTAATTTATTTATTTTCGGCAAATATTTTATGTATCAGTTATTGCTTCCTGCTAAAATACTGTATCTAACAGGGTTTTGTCCATGTTGTATATGTCACTTCCCATAAGTTTTACTTATGACCGCTGAATTTTCGTATTCGAAATGAGACGGCTTTTCAGCGTTACTTTGTCACTAGTTGTTTTTACCTTATTTGTGAGGCAGTACTACTAGTACGTATTCAAATCTCTAATAAGCATTAAAATAAACTGTGAGGCCCTTCTCAAAACTCGGCTTTTGACATCGCATCCTTGACATTTTTTGGTTGCAGTTAGAGTACATTTATAAAAGTATTTTTATTTCACCTTAGGATCTGTTCTAAAGATACCAGTGTGGTTTGAGAGTTGCCGTATTACAACAATGTGTATGGTTTTAAAAATGAACTAACATATGTCGAAGGTACCGACTTAATCGATTGTATATTTTTCAAAATGGTTTCGTTCTATGTCATGCCTAGTTGCCTACCTTTTAGTAACTTCTTTGTACAAATAAGATGTAACTTGTATGTCACTTGGCAAGTAGTCAGAATCGATGATGTCATAGACTTCTGGCCGTCGAAGTTCTTTGTACCTTCTGTTCTTTCTGTTACCTTCTGTCAGTTTGATGAACAGCATCAGCAGTAAAAACAACCTTCTTCGTACGATGAGCATCTGAAAGAAGATATTTTAGTTATACATTTAACATTTCAAATACACGGCACATGATGCGTCACTTATACATATATGCAATTTATTTCAGATTTAGATAAGGAAGGGGACTTGGGAGGGGAATAATATTAATATCAAGGAGGCTGAAAGCAGAAGTCCAATTTACGCCTAGTTTAACAGAATAATTTGTTGAATCCTCCCATTTTGGCGAAATTTCAAAATTAGCTCCTCTCTGGCAGAATTTGTCTAAAATCTGTATTCAGTCGATTTCAGAGACTCTTGTGCTGCATTTGGTAATAAAGCCCCTGTTTGAGGACTGTGTATGGCTGGTACAACGAATTCAAATTTGAAAGATTTTCTCACAGTGACGAGCTTTGAGGAGGAGGGCCGTTTTCCGCAGTTTCTGATGAAAATATTTTCGCTGTTCCTTACACGATTGAGGATGATAACCGAGTCAGAGAATTATTCCGAGTACTCTAAGTAAATTATTGTAAAAGCCCAAGAGCATCGTTTTCTAGTTTTTATCTGCTTTGTAGACTATTCTAAGGCGTTTGATAAGGTAGTGTGGCCTAAACTGTGGGAAATCCTCATCTCTATGGGAATTCCTTATTACCTAATGTTTCTCATACAGCAACTCTATGAATCTAAGTTGGCTCATGTAAGAATTGATGGTAATCTGTCTGGTCAAACTGCAACCAGAAAAGGAGTTCGTCAGTGATGTGTATTATCTCCCATGCTATCTAACATTTACTCTGAATTTGTGATGGACAACTGGAATGGCGGTATAACTATTGGCGGAAGCAAATATCCAACTTAAGATTTGCTGACGATACAACCCTTAGTGCTGCTTCTCAGGAAGAACTAGTAGCTCTATTAAACATCTTAGAACAACACAGTGCAGCGTATGTCCTTGGCACTATTTACAACAAGACCAAGGTTATGGTCGTAGATAGAGAGCACGATAATCATCAAGCAATAAAGTCAGTAGGCCGTTGTTAGGTAGTTCAAAGTTTTGTGTACCTCGGTTCTTTGATCGCTGTGAAAATGAGATTCGACGGCGCTTTCAACAGGCACGTGTGGCCATGTCAAAGCTTATGTACTAAAATATGGCGTGACCATAACAGCTACCAAGCTACCAAAATGTTGCTGGTTCATTCTCTTGTGTTCTCCATATTTTGTATGCCTCGAAAACTTGGATTGTTAAAAAGGCAGATCGAGCTCGCATAAATGCTTTTGAAATGTGGAGGTGGAGGAGAATTCTGAGAATTCCTTATACCGCCCATCGAACTAACGTTTCCATACTGGATGAGCTCGGTAATCCAAAGATCCATTGTGTCGACGAGAATGCTTAGTTCGTACTATGCCCCCTTATATAGATATATTGGAGGAAAGATAGATATGAAATAAAAAATACGAAATAAGAATTTTTAGTGTCGTGTAGTAAAGTATATGAGCTGATTAAGATTTTAGGATGGGGGCGGGGAATGGTCGGAACTTTTTTGAGGTATCAAACTTCTTCAGGTGCCAATTTTCATGATTTCAAAGATTCTGTTGTTGTGTTTGAGTATAATGTGGAAAAATTTGTCATGACGTACAGAATCTTCTGCGTACGTCATTTTTTATTTTCAATCCACTACGGCCTACGCTTTTGCAGCGCGTTATCTTAATGTTCATCAGGAAACATTAAGCAAAGACGAAAAAACTATGAATTGCCTTTATAGGTTTTATACAAACTAGTCCGGAGCAGCGTTATGGCTCCCCATGGGCACAAACTGTTCAATTGATATTATTTTATAACCCGTACACATTGAAACGTGTATTTTTATGTATTCAATGAGATTTTTATTATTGCCTACAGTGAGATTTAGTAGCACTGATTCTAGAAAGTCGCCGTTGTATCTTGGATAGAAATCTCTGGTATATGTGGGGGGTGCTGGCAGTGGCGTAACGTGCCGATTCAAAAATTTTAAAATCAGTGTCTTCATCAAGCATCAACTAAGCTTCAAGGTTGCACTTGATTAGAGTTTGATAACTGGCATGGTCATACTGAAATCTATAACAAAATGACCCTATCGGATCGTTCTACATCAGTAGATTTGATATAGAAGGTCTCTATATTTATGGGAATTTGTAAGAACTGTGGGTCAGTTTAAGTCCTCGCCGCTGCTATAAATACATTTTTTAATGTAGACTTTCAAAATTACAACTCTTAGAAGGTACACAGAAATGTTTAATCTAAAAGACACATTTTACTTCCCACATCGATAGGTAAGGGGAGTATTGTGATCGCGAAAGTTTTCGGTTCTGATATAATACGCTTTTTCGGGTGCTATATGATATACAGGGTGAGTTTTTAGTACCGGCTCGGTCGATAACTCCACTACTGCAGAAGATAGCGAAAAAAGTTGTATATAAAGGTTGTAGCCACGGATATGCTCCTTGCTCAGAAAATATTTTGATTTATACAGGGTGATCCATAACTACGTGGTGATGCAAACGTGCTTTTTTTTAAATGAGATACCCTATATATTATTCCATATTCAAATTCTACTAATGATTTCCGTTCTTTCAATATAAGGTATTGCTACATTATACAGGGTATTTCAAAAGTTATCACCATTTTTTATCTCCAAATCGCTGTCAAATGAACGTACTGTATATCAAAAAGTGATGAATCAAAAATCAGCACTTGTTGTACGTATGTCCATCATTTCTGAGATGTTTCGATTTTTCGGCAAATTTAAAATATAGCTTCTATTTGTGTACTGAAATTTACTTATTTTGAGAAATTACTATCGAACTTGTTTTTTATTTAACGAACAACTAAATTATAAGGTCATGATAGTATTTGATGAACTCAAAACCCTGAAGCATCGAGATAATAAAGTCAGGTATGCTGAGGAAACAATTTTGTAGGCGTGATGCATAATTATCAAGCAGATTTATGAGGTATGCTTTGAAAAATTGACGGTTTTCATAACCTGCTCAATAATTCCGTACTGTGTGAACAAAGAGCTTTAGAAATTGATTTTTTCCATTGAGGGTATTTAGAAGAATCTTTGAGAAATTGCCTACTTGCCTCTAGAACATATCAACTATGAGAAGCAATCTCCAGAACGGAGGCACTCTAAAACTAATGCATTTGAAAGAATGAAGAATCGTGTTATTTGGAGCGTGTCGTTTAATATTTCATAGCCTACCCTGTAATTGATCAAGTACTATTATGGCCTTATATTTTAGTTGTTTGTTAAGCCAAAATAAAATTTGATAGTATTTTCTCAAAATAAAGAAATTTTAGTAAACAAATAGAAGGTATATTTAAAATTTGTAGAAAAATCGAAATATCTCAGAAACTAATGAATTCAGCCATAACAAGTGCTTTACAAAGATGAAAGAGCATATTAAAGGCAATTCTGTGGTGTAATAAAATATTGAGGGTTACAATTAAAAAAAGAGAGAAAACCTAGATTTTGCATTCTACATCACCCAGTATACGAATATCCGTCGTGAGCTTTTTTCTAACCGATTTTAAAACTAGATGATACTTTTTATCCAACCGTGTAAAAAATGATTTTTGATTCATCACTTTACGGTATACAGTACGTTCATTCGACAGCGATTTGATCAATTTCTGTTTATTGGACGGCTTTTAAGTGATTCTTGGGTTTTATCAGTGCACAAGTGAAAATTTGACAATTTTAGACAATTCCACAAGATTGTGAAGTGCTGTGCCAGTGCGGTCTACCTCTGACTCTTTTTGCCGACCAAAGCAGTAGCCGAGGAAAAGTAAGTGGAGAAGACTATGAATTATAAATATGAAACGTTTATTCTTGGGCAGTACTGATACATGCATTAAGATAATCTTATTACAGACTTTTGCATGTACGTTTTGCCCTTTTTGTTGAGTTAGAAATAAATTTGTCCACATTTGTCTACTTTTGATCACCGCTGCAAACAATGAACAGTAATCCACGTAACTAATGTACGTGTACTATACAGGACAATAGGCTTGAAGGAAGAAACGATAACTAGCACATTTATTGTTGGCGACAGATGATACCTACTGATAGTGACCTTGACAACTATAAATGTTACCAAGTTCAATGTGTAACAGAGAGTTATTACACGTATAGTGTTCCATGGAGCCAGGAATGTCAGAACCACCAAGAACACGTTCTCTTTTCTTTGCTTCACTCTAAGTACCCGATTACAATGAAAAGTGGACATACCATTGCCGTAGGCACGTCGGCATTGGGGTTTCATGCACTAAATTGTTCTAAATTTATATATCTAAGTAGCCTCGATATAACGAACATTTTAGGGGACGTTTTGAATTTCACAAAGTAGAATACCTTATAGCTTCCCCAAAAAATGGAGATAAGTAAGAATGACATTATATTAGACACCGATAACCCTGTCAGAGTATTGCAAGAAACTACAGAGGGTGACATGGTCGCCATTACTAGGGGCAAGAGGGAACGCATCCACCTAAATTTCAACTATTGTTGGAGAAACATGATATAGCAGTATTGAGTGTAAAAGTAGAAGATATTTCAGAAAACTTTGAGTAGGAAATTTGAACGTAGAATATTTCTCATATAGCAGTCGCAGTAGGGAAATGAGGAGTGTATTTTTTCAGACATCAAAACTTGCTCAATACTTTTTGTTACTGTGTCTCCTACAACATGTTCAATTGAACGGTCGTTTAAAATCAAGACTTAACTCAGATCAAAAACGAGAGCAAACCGCCTTTGTGCACTGGCTCTTTTAAATGTACACAGAAAATATGTTGACAACAGTAAACATGATATAATTGATAATGTCTTTGATCCATTATTTGGCTTCCAAAAATTATATTGATATTTATTTTTCAAGATTAAACTTATAACGGCTCCTAGAGCTTTTTCACTACCTACAAGGTGTTCATTTAAAAGCCTCCCCAAACGAATTTATCGTAAAAGGTTGATTAAAAGAATAAACGCCGAGACATGCCAAAAGGTCTACTCCCCAGGGTCATCCCCTTAAAATTTTTAAATGACAAGGGGTTGAGCAAGAGTTTGTTTCAAAGGTACGTCCAAATTTTTCATTTTGACTTTTGATTTTTTTAAAACTATCGATTTCGAAAAACCTAGAAAAAGCTCTATGACTGAATTTGTTTAAATATAAAATTAAAACACACGAAAATATCACTTTTTATTGCAGTAAATGTTCAAAACGGCCGTTATAGGCCAAACAATGATATAGGTAATGCTTGAATTCCTGACGGACAGTTGCAAAAACATGTTGTGGGATATCATGACAGTTTTCGATGATGCGTTGACGAAGGTACTCCAAACCTTCAGGTTGGGAAGTAAACTAATAGAGCATTATTGAAAAAAGTCGAATGGCGTTAAATCAGGAGATCCAGCGGGCCTTCCTATAGGCCCCCTTCGCCCTATCCAAATATCTGGAAACGCGCTGTCTAGCCATCGCTGAACACAGTGAGAAGGAGCGTCGGCGTCGTCTGTTGGAAACAGAATTCAGCCTCATCATGCACTTCGATTTGGTTTTCGATGGTTTTCAATGAATTGACGTATTTTCTAACATATCCAAATAGATGTCTCTATAAATTTCTGTTAACGAACAATGGGACAATCACTTTGTTTCCTAAAATACATGTCCTTACATTAACTTTTTGGGGGTAATGGGTATGCCCTTCTAGAATTTTCATTGCTTCAATACCTTCAGTCATGGTATTATCATATCATTAATCACTGTAGTAATTTATCCACAAAACTTAACTTGCCGATCAAAATGATCATCGGTTAACTCTTGCATTTTAAATGAATAATACATGGTGGGGCATATTAGTCAAGTGTTTTTGAAATAATCATAAAATTATTAGTTTTTACTCTAAAAAAATTATTGGTAGTAGAACATAGCTGATAATAAACCATTTTGAAATATCTAAGTACAAAAATTACATCTGGCATATGATGCAGCCGTTCACTAAAATTGCACTCCACTGTTTCCAGCATGTCTCTGTTGATTTTTGAGAGATTCCATGGCGAATCGCTTTCTTCTTTGCGTCTAACGTACGAGGCTTGGCCCTTTAAACACGTGACTTGAGTTACCCCCATAGAAAAAAATCACAAATTGATAAGTCGGGAGACCGAGGAGCATGAAATGCCACCAAACCTCGAAATTGAACGATTTGGAAACAGGTGGCGAAGAACAGCTATGGATACTCTGGCGGTGTGTGCCGTGTGCCCCATCTTGCTGGAACCACAAGTCTTTGATATCCACACCCCTT
Organism: Callosobruchus maculatus; assembly: GCA_951848785.1. NCBI lineage: Eukaryota > Metazoa > Arthropoda > Insecta > Coleoptera > Chrysomelidae > Callosobruchus > Callosobruchus maculatus. The sequence goes on from CATOUR010000059.1 coordinate 14,133,494, forward strand.
CTTTGCAATTCAGTTATGAAAAAGGTATTCACCATATGAATGTAACGTTTAGATGTTACTGTAGCAGTGACCCCATTTTCTCCAAAAAAATATGGGCGAATGATGCCACGCCATATGCCACGCGTTGTTCCAGCGTCTACCGCTCCATGATGGCAAGTGGCAAGTAAGAAAGTGAAATGGTTTCAGTCAAGGAATAGATTTTAATAAACCGCGCGCTCCTCCCAATTCTAATATGTGAGTACTACTCAAACCAAGAACACTTGGTTTTTATGCCCCACCCTGTATTAATGTAGTTTGGTAACTGAGTGTATAGAGCCTAATTAAATGTCAGTCACATCCACACTTTTGCGTAATGAAGTATCAGGATTTAAGCATAAATGACACAAAACTTGACCTAACTTGAGCAGATTTATACAAAACTTCGTTTTTCATTTGCAACAGATGAACAGATCTAGTTTGACGTAACAAAGTGCATTAAACGTAACGGCAGTTTGCCGAGGACATTGATTTTGGGGACCATAAATTAGAATCATTTCCACTGTTTTTGCAACTGTCCGACAGGAATTTCAACTTTACTTATACCATCGTTTGGCCAATAACATTTTGAACACTTATTTCAACAGAAAGTGATATCTAGGTGTTTTTGTTTTATACCGAACAAATTAAGGTGCATACATATTTTTCTAATTTTCTCACAAACGAATTGTTCGATTAAAAAAAGAAAGAACTCCGACATACCTTTGAAAGAAGCTATTACTCGATACCCCTTGTCATTTAAAATTTTTAAGGAGATGGTCCTGGGGGGCAGAGGGTACAAGAGGGGAAAAGTTTTTGGCAGAAGAGTAATCCTTGACAAATCTGTCGACCTGTCTCAGCGGTTCTCGATGAATCCGTGGTGGGAACTTTTCAAATGAACGCCCAGTATATATTTTGCTTTGGTTAATGGAAGGAGAGTTTAATCTCTATTTTTATAACCCATATGATGGTGACGTTTTTTTTGCTCTTATAATGAGTCTGGTCAGAGACCAACAGGCCAGATCATTTTGCCCCATCCTTGCATAAGGAAGAGAAATTTTAAACTGTATTGAATATAGGACAGTGGAACATAAATCATAGCTATGGAACAGTAGTTAGTATTTCATTTTATGTTTTCGTGTACTTTTTCTCTTTTTTGTATGTGTTTTTTTATTAATTTTGTTTTTGTTTAGCTATTATTAATTTTTTTTAATTTTAAATCTTTCCCTGCCTCTTAATATGCTACAATTGTTGAGTCGAGCCGTTTTATATACAATTTGTTCTTATTTAATTTTCTATCTAAATTAAAAGTTTTAGTTTTACAGTACAATAATTATAAACTAGTTCATATATTTGCTGGTTTTTGCAGCCCAGAATTAAAGTTATACTAGTTGGAAGCGCAAGATGAGTAGAGAGATTGAAATACATTTGAGTGGTTTCTTCTGTTGTATTTAGACACTCCTATTCTTGATTTATGTTGTGGGACCAAGATGTGACCACTTCTGAGACGACATATTGTTCTAATATAACTTCTTGTTTCCTTCGCAAACCAAGTATTTGTTCTTAATGTATGGTTATATCAATTTGTAAAAGTTTCCTTCAGGACAACTTGTATAATATTCCTGCCACTCTCTTCTCTGCTTTTTCTTAATAAGGACATTTATATCTGAGCTAGGGATTTTGAAATTTGCTATAAACTCTCCATCAGTTAGAGCTTTTTTTGCTAATTGATCCACAGTTTCATTCTCAATTATATTTGAATGTTCTCTGATCCATTGATGTATTTTTGATATAATTTATTGTTTATGAAAAATGTTTCCGTTTAAGCTGTCATATAATTTGCTATGTTTGCGCATTGGAGGTTTTGTGTAAGAGTATTCTTAGCTAAACTTCACCTCCATAACAGTCGCTGCACTCACTTTGATGATGCACTAACACTTTGTATTGTACCATTGAAACAAAGAGAACATTATTATTATTATTAATTATTAAACGACCCCTGTAATAAACCAAAGCATCTCAGCTCTGAGCAAATCTTCCAGTTTAGCCGCCACTGGATACCTTGTAAATTCGTCGCAAAACGGCTTCGGGATTAAGAGGGAACAATGTTCTTCTGGCTAATGCGATGATATGGTCTGCGTGTTATTGAAACACGCGTAATTTCAAGGATTTCATGACAGATTTGTTTACAGCAGCTCCGAACAACGGTGTGTAATATAGTCATTATGACGCGATGCCCGAAACATGCCTGAAACACAAAACGATGGCCTGTGTTTTGACATTTACGTACGTACGAAATCAAATCAGAATGTTAAAACGTCATAGTTTAGTTTTGTTGCTTGAACAAAAAATACCGTCAAGTAGATTTGCTCGCTAGTTCTCAAAACATTTTTTTTCAGTAACGTATGCAGTCAGGGTGAGAAAATTTTATAATTCAAAGATAATATTATCTCAGGGTCTATAGTGCATTTCAGAAAGGTATATAGCAATAAAAGCTTATTACGTATGCAAAGCGACTACAGAGTGACCCAGCGATTTTGTATTGTTCGCCATTGATTTCATTGCAAAATTCTTTCTTATTATCAACTGCAGTTAGCACCACCCGAGGGTGCAGGTGGCACCACTCGAGGGTGCAGGTAGGATAGGTAGTAAAAAGTACTTAGTATTAGGTACTCTTATTTTTTATTAAACTTACAAAAATATATTATACAGAAATAAAATTATAAAAAATTATAATAGTCTTCGCCACCTCAGGAACTGTCATCTCCTCTCAATGTTATAATTAACGGGTCGTCGGCGGTCTGATCCATCAAATAGTCAAGACTCCACACTTTATCCTCTTGTTTAATGACATTCTGGACTGTTTTTCACCAGTTCTTAGTATTACTTCCTCAATGGCTTCCTCAAACAGTAGCTCAAGGTCTATGATTTTGAATTTCGCGTTATGTCTGGCTACAAATCCTTTTACTTGCGCCCATATAGGCATGGCCGTAGCTAGGTGTTGACCATGGGAGGGGCATGTTGACCTTGGAGGGGGGTTCATGTATAAAAGAAAAGGCTTTACTTTGTAATGTCTTAGGTCCGTATTCATAGTTATTCATCAAGTATCCCTTGAGTAATACTCAAGTGGATACTTGAGGGTTACTTGAGGGTTACTCAAGAGACCATCAAATGTGGCTTTCCTTGTATAACTATTTGTTTCCTAGACAACATCTACATTACGGTGGGATTCATTTGGCGACGCTGTTATATTTCAAATAAGTATAAGCCACTTTGTTATGCCCATGCCCACGCATTTTGACGTTTTCTGTTACCTTTTTTTGTGTTGTACCAGTATTTCGTATTTCGTGCCGGACATTTTACCGGATGTGACAGAAACTGACAGCACCGTATTCCAAAATTAACCTACAAAATTGCCTTGAATGCAACGAAATGTCATGTTGATATCGGGGTACTGATGCATAATACCTTTGCCTCTCAAAGAAAGTCAAACCGCTAGCTATAGTCAGTATGCTTCTAAATATAAAGAATAATGGATCTTCAGTCTTCCTAGCACTGCCAACAGATTCATGAAGTCTTGGTATTTATCTAAACGTAGGCCTAAGGTTTTAGAAGTTCATTAACTTTGTAAGTAATTATCATCTAACCATCAGCTATTGCCATTTCAATGGGGGATTTGAGTCCGTATTCATAGTCGTTTCTCAAGTATCCCTTGAGCAGGTATTACTCAAAGGAACCTCAAGTGTGGCTTTCCTTGTGTGTGTTTCCTAGACAACATCTGCCCAACGGCGAGATTAATTTGGTAACGTCGTCATGTTGCAAATATGAGTCAATTTGTTATGCCCATGCCCACGCAGTTTTCTGTTATCTCTTTTTGTATTGCACCAGTAAGTATTTCGACATTATTCCGGATGTGACAGAAACTAACAACAGCGTACTCCAAAATTAACCTACAAAATTGACGAAATATCATGTTGACATGTCATGTTGACATTTCGTTACTTTAGTACTACTCAAAGGAGCCTTACTTAAGAGACCCTCAAGTAACGTTTCGAAACAAAATCTTTGTTAAGGGACCCTTAAGTATTAACTACTAATACGACCCTAAATTTGCTTAAAAACTGTATAGATTGTATCGCTGCTAGTACGTCATGAGCGCCAAGCGATTGGTTAGTCACTAAGCTTGGAGAAAGCATTTTGATTATTTTTATTTTGTATTATTTTAGTAGTTATTTCAATCATGGGAATACTCATGGGGGGGGGGGGTTGAACCCCCTAACCCCCCCTTAAATACGGCCCTACATACAAGTTCTATAGGATTTAGTTTGCAATAATATGGCGGTGTGCGTACCACAGTTATACCATGTTTTAGAATAGAATAAAATAGTTAATTTTTTATCAAATTTAACCGGTTAGTTAACCAGTCGATAATTTCTTGTCTTCTCCAAGATGAGGTTGGAGTCTTGTCTATGCGTCGTGAATGATAGCTTGCTTTATCCATAATTACCACTGAATCAACCGAAAGATATTTTATTATTTCACCAAAATAGTCCTCAAAAACATCCGAATTCATGTCCTCGTGGAAATCTCCGGTATGGAAAGACTGAAAGGTTAACAAGCCTTTTTTAAGAAAATGGACGATTATCAGCTTCTTTCCCTTTCCTGAAGGTACCTCAGTACCCGCCTTCTATGAAAGCTTGGCGAGCACTGCTTATACTTTTGCCTTGTCACATTTTTAGTACTACATAACCTTCATTAGTCCACGTCTCATCAATATGAAAGATTTTCTTCCGCTCTCTTCGGTACTGCTTTAAACTTTTCAAGTATTTTCGTCTCCAACAAAGGCTCGCTAAAGCTCACGTGCGGAGTATGCCACCCGCATCTAATTTTCATTCTAGCATCGCATAGAATCTGAGCATCATATTTAAAATATGTTGCGTAGACATGGGGAATAGAAATTACCGAATTAAGTAAATAAACATCAGGGCGGTCTAAAATATAATAAAAGCCGCATTGACTGTCATGATTTAATGAAGATGTTTCAAGATTATCTCTACAGGGAAAAATGATATGGCTCAAGGTATCGGCATTTCTTCTCGATATTCGTATCCATAGATCTTTAACTGTAAATCAGACACCCGAGATGCGTGTACCGTTTGAAACATGATCACTGATCAGCGTCCATTACTTACCGTTTCTGGCCGTTTGCGTTGGTCAGTCAAGGAACTCTTGACGCTAAATATTAATGCATACCGTGTCGCAAAATGGATTTATGGACGGGTAAAATTCGAGGAGGATTCCATTTAAATACAGGGTGTTTCAAATTACCCCGCAGGATCCTTAAGAAAAACAGCTTTCGGATAATCTTGAGCTTTTGAAAAATCGAAAACATTTATTTGGCTTTCTATCAAGATGAAACCTCGTGTTTTGTATAATTTGAGGGGATGATTACAAATCTGGTCTTAGTTTTGAGTTTCAGTCTCGTGTTAACGAAATTCAAAAATTTCTTCAGGTTAACCTAATAAATTGAAAATCTTTATTTGGCCTTCTATAAAAGAGGAAATCTTGTGTTTTGAATAATTTGATTCTACTGATTAGAAATCCGGTCGCAGTTTTGAGTTTCAGTCTCGTTTGATTAAAATAAAAAATTTCAGATATTGCAGACCTTTAGGTTTGCAAAAAAGATCGATAATATTTATTTGGCTTTATATTGAGATAAAAGCTTACATTTTGGTTAATTTGAGGGTGGTTTTTACAAATCCGGTTACTGTTTTAATTTTCAGTCTGGTTTGGAGGAAATAAAAAATTTCAGATCTTCTCGTTTACTTAAAAAATCGAAAATCTTATTTATATATCTGGCTTTCTATTAAGATGAAATCTCGTGTTTCGGATAATTTGAGGGTGCTGATTACAAATATGCTCTCAGTCTTGAGCTTTAGTATCGTTTGACGGAAATAAAAAATTTCAGATCCTTCAGATCGTCTGGTTTACCTATAAATTAAAAATCTTTATTTAGATTCCTACTAAGATGAAACCTCGTGTTTTGGATAACTTTAGGGTGCTGACTACAAACCCGGTTGCAGTATTGAGTTTCAGTCTCGTTTGACGGAAATCAAATTTGTCAGATCTCTCAGATCTTCATTTTTAACTAAAACATCGAAAATCCTTATTTGGCTTTCTATTAAGACAAAAACCTATATTTTGGTTAATTTGAGGGTGGTGTTTACAAATCTGGTCACTGTTTTAATTTTCAGTCTCGTTTGACGGAAATAAAAAATTTCAGATCTTCTCGTTTACTTAAAAAATCGAAAATCTTTATTTGGATTTCTATGAAGATGAAACCTCGTGCTTTGAATAATCTGAGGGTGCTGATTACAAATCCGGTCGCAGGTTTGAGTTTCTGTCTCATTTGTCGAAACTCAAAAATTTCAGACCTTTGAGATATCTTCAGGTTTACCTAAAAAATCAAAAATCTTTAATCAGCTTTCTGTTAAGATGAGGATAATCTGAGGGTGCTGATTACAAATCCGGTGGCAGTTTTGAGTTTCAGTCTCGTTTTTCGAAATTCTATGATTTCAGATCTTTTAGATATTCAGGTTTGCCTAAAAAATCTAAAATCTTTTCTCCATGTCCTTTCACCTGATTAGATCCGAAAGATCAAAACAGCGCTGTCGTGGACTGGGGACATCGTACCTGATGCGATTCAGGACATGCTCCAAACAAGGATTGTGACGCTTTAGGTAGAATGGAAATCACTTTCTTCAGCCTTTAGATAAGTTTTTGTGCGGGAATAGCCGAGTCAAGCCTCTTGACACCATAGATGAGTGAATTTACTTCTTGAAACTATTATTTTCTTAGCAATACACCACTCAGTATTGACTTGACTCTAGGCAAGATTACAATTAGAACTTTCATAACATGCCTTGTAATATGATAATGCACAAATGCACACTAATAATCTGGAATTTCTTCATTCTCCCTTTATTTCTAATTACGTGGCTGGCTAAGTAGTAATCTGGATGCATGTTTACCTATTTTATATTGCGGTGTGTCGTATTAGCCAAGCAGAATATACGAATTAACATTCGCTGCAGGCAGTTGTCCATAGTTTACGATCGACCTGCACTTATACGGAGCCAAGGAATCTGTAAATAATAATTTCACGAACAAATAGCCGACTGGTGGTGCGGATTTCAGTCCGCTTGATTTTTTCTTATGCCGCCGCGCAGTTAGCAGAAGTAAGTATGAGTAATTGCAGATGGATCGTGAAAGCCGTAAAATGGGGTTGCTATTTGTAGCATGTGCAAAAGGCGATGAAATATACGTGCGAATTGCAGCCCGCCATTTAAAGGCTTACAACTCTGTTAGGATTCGATTTCAACAGGATTGGCTTCAAGGCTGTGGGTGTTCTATACGTAGAACGACGAAGATTTAACTAAGATCTTTGTGTGCCAATAGAGATTTTGACTTATGGATGGATCAGGACGCCAAAAGCCAAACAAAACTATTAGGTTTTTGAAAAAAAATTGTGATAATAGGAAATATCATATATACATTTTGTAACGAAGCTATTCAAAAGTTTTACCAAAATAAAAATTAATTTTTGAATCCAATAACGAAGACACGCCGACAGCTCTCCTCTAAGCACGTGTTACGTCATAATATTAGTTTTCATTTATTACATATACAGAGATTACAAGTACAGTGTTTTGATTTATTAAATTTTGTTGTCATTATTGAATACGCGTCGAAACAAATTTCTAGCAGTGCACCTAGATAATCCGAAAACAAAATCGATTTGTTAATTTGGTGTAAATTTCGATGAAATTAGGTATCTCATATCACCATTGTTATTAACCATTACTTACCTATACAGGGTTGGGATAAAGTATGGAACCAAGCAAATAACTTTGGAAGTGTAGTGATGTCTAATGCATCCGAAGACATTATGTTAGCTATTAATGTACTTCCGGTTTTACCGGAAGTACCGTCAATTTTTTTAATTTAAATGGGACACCCTGTATATTTTTGCAGATTTTAATTCATCTTTTTTTTCCGAATACGTCCATAGTGGGTTTAGTATTTGTTTCTTAAAAAAATTGTCTCACAAATTCGTCCGTGGCGGTCTGCGGTCTTCCCGTTTGAGGTAATTTTTTTTGTATTTTTTTTTTTAGTCACCGTCAAACGTGTTATAGGACCCCTGTCGGGACGTAAATCATTAAAAGTTGACACACTTCTTTGTGAGTTCTCACGCGATCGCCAAAACCGACTTTGAATGACCGGCATTTTAAACACCTGAAATGATAAAGAAGCTTTATCTTCCCCGTTTTTCCAGAAACTAATGCTAAACCCACTATGGACGTATTCGGAAAAAAAAGATGAATTAAAATCTGCAAAAATATACAGGGTGTTTCATTTAAATTAAAAAAGTTGACAGTACCTCCGGTTAAACCGGAAGTACATTAATAGCTAACATAATGTCTTCGAATGCACTAGACGTCACTACACTTGCCTGCAAATTTTCAGCAATATCACTCTTTCCGTTCCAAAGTTATTTGCCTGGTTCCATACTTAATCCCAACCCTGTATAAGGGTTGATGTTATCAACATGCATACTTTGAGGGGGTTCTGACAAACTCTTTCTATTGAATGTAGTCTGACGAAAGGATTCTATTCGATATTGACGGTACTCTGTCATTATTGAAAACATTTTAGATCTGTCAATATTGCGAAGATTTCAAAATCCCCGTTAGTTAGTACGTTAGAACAGCTGTCAAACAATGTCACTCGAAATTAATTTTTGTCAAATTTTGTATACTTTGCCCACAGAGATAGGAGAAACACGAGTTTCTTTTATGGTCAGCTTCCTGCAAAGGCTGAAAGCCTATGGCGCTGTAGAAGCGCTGAGAGAGGATAAGTGTCTGTGCACGTTAGATTTGAAACGCTGCAGGTTGTAGCCGTCGGGAAACAAAGGACGAGCTCGCAGAGCCTGTCTAGTGTTCCTCGTTCAGACAGGCTTTGGTATTATTATATAGGAGAGCTCACTCGAACATTTTCTGTGATAGAATCTGTAAAACAGGGACAGGACAGCTACCCTTTATCGATGTTTCAGGCTGTGGCGGTCCTTTGTGAGGTTAGGCGTTTCGATTAGCCTAATTGCTCTGTTCTGGATATTGTTCAGAAGCTTTAGAGGGTGGTTCGGAGCGCATCCCCACACGGGAGCAATACGCCAACGATGGTTGGATCTGCGCCTTGTACAACAGTAGTTGCTCAGATGTATACAGCTTCCTACAACGGAACAAAACTCCAAGCTTCTGGAATGCCGTTTTAGAAGTACTGATGACGTGGTCAAGCCAGGACATGCTATTGTTGATGTTGATCCCCAAAAGCTTGACGGAAGGTAACTCGACCATTGGGTGACCCTCCATTTGCACAGTTGGTAAGCCAACGTGACAATTCTTTGTCAGTATTGTTGCCTGAGTTTTCTGTACGATAAACTGTACTTTATTTCCTACTCTCCACTGGAGTTTTGATATCTCCGTTGATCTGAGGCCTGTTGCTGTCGCCGAAGTACCGTCTCCTGGGATGATAGTACCTTGCCTGGTTCTATGCACGATATTAATGTACTGTCGTCTGCAAAGCTGTACAATCGATTGAGCGATGTTGGAAGTCGGCTTCAAACGTGTGGATTTTATTAGAAAACCACTACAAAATATGGATGGAATGAAGTTAAGTCAACTGGACACCAACATTGATATTTTTGGAACTGCCCTCGTATGTCCGAAGTGTTTAAACGGTAGGTTCGGTAATAGGCGACATACCGCCGAGCTGGTTCAAGAATTAGTTCAGTGCTACCGCAAAAAATGTCAAAAATGAAGTCAACGGGTCCTCCAACAATCGCTATTCTGTTATTTATAGTGCAGTGTTTGCGCTAACTTTAGGCCGTTGCTAAACGCGACGTTCTAAGACAACAATGCGCTGGAAATGAGTTCCAGGCGGATACAGCTTCTACCCAGTGCATCAGGATAGCGCAATTTCTTAATATGCATATTAATTCCAGCCTGTTTTTGTATTGAAGAAATGGAAAAATTATTTTTAATTTATTTTCAATTAATATGAAATTTACTACCTTTTATTTTCCTTATCGTAGGCGTGGAGGAATATAATTGCGAAAAATTCGATTAGATAAGCTATTCGGTGATTTTACTCGTATGATATCTGCATCACAAAAATATACAGGGTAGGTTAACCGTGCGTGGACAGAAGATAATGGCCTAAAACATACTTAAAAAATTTGTCATTTGACCATGGTAGGGAGCGTTGAGGGTTACAACGTTAAAATATGTTCACTTAAATTTAGACATTTATACAGGGTGATTCATATCCAACATACATGTTTTAAATATATTATGTTAATATTATTGCATATTTGGATTCTTTGGTAAATTCTAGAATGACTTTATCTATCTATATATACCACACATGTGACTTTAATTCAACTGTTTAGGCGTAAATCACCACTTTTGGTATCACAGTAAGTATCAGAAAAAAATTGAATATCGCAACGATTGTAAGACCTACAAGGTTGTGGCTTTGCGCTGTAACTAAGCGCGAAATGCGTTAGCTTATGTTAGACGATCAAATTTGAATTCATTTTGTACTTGTAGAAAACAGTAGATTAATTAAGAAAACTTCAATGACAGGTAACTTGATTTTTTTCAAATATGAATTCCTAATTTTTTTATACGATCAAATCTAAAATTTAATGACCTTTCTAACAATATAGGACTGTCAATTTCAATCTTTTTTCAGTTTTCATTTAATTTCAGTCAAATCGGTATTTTTCAATTTTCCTGCCTAACAGAGTGGAAGAACCAACTAACTTAGCAGAAAGATGCAAACAAACTAAGAGTAACTAGACAAGACTATAAAACCTCCTTACAACATTTCCCCTAACAACTCGTCAGCGTGTCGCAGTTAGGTTAAATGTGGTTCAGAAAAAAACTGATCAAGGTCATCTAAACCAAAGAGTCAGCCATTCATTTTCTCAGGTTCCTTTATGATTTGACTCTCAATTCGGAATTATCAACAAACATTTGATAATCGCCAACTTAGAACGTTAGTTCTCAAAATAACCAAAGTTACTTCCTGGCGCACCTATCAATCACTTCGAGGTCCTATCAGAAAATGCCGGAAAAGAACCGACTGCCAGCGAGATTCGAACCTGCGCCTCCGAAATACTAGTCCGGAGCTCTTACCAGCTCAGCTGGGCCATCTTAGGCTCTAATATCAGATAATGCCATTCCCTACAAAGAGCTGTCTGTCCTGGTTGGACCTGGTGGCGTCTGGAGTCGAGCGTGGTCAGAGAGCAATACAGACCTAACAGATGTCCTTCGATGCACACATACGAGCCGCTCCGTACTACCAGAAGATGGCGGAGGTGGAGCCGTCAGTGGGCGTGAAGAGAATAATTCGCTGCTTCTTAGGATCGCTTCGCCGGCTGGATTGCCATGACCGCCATGGATCAGCTGGTAGAGCTTCGGACTAGAATTTCGGAAGCGCGGGTTCGAATCCCGCTGGCAGTCGGTTCTCTTCCGGCATTTTCTGGTAACATCTTGATTTGAGAGCCCGACATGCGGACAATAGCATGAAATATGGTATATATAACATATCAACCACTTATTCCATGAGAGTAAGCGGCAGAAAAGATCTACCTGTGCGCCATCTGGTACCCGAAGGTAACGGCAAACCAAAGAAAAGTCGCTGCTAAACAGCAGCAAACTTCTTGGTGGAACGGAAAGGCGCATTCGCTTGGCCTGACCTGAAGAGCGCGCTTCTATGCCAACTGCACTTATTCCATATTAACTTTATACTTTGATAAATGATAAAGAGGTGGCAAAAACGTTAATGAAAGGCCTATACCTAAACAATTGTGGTTTTGTTTATGGTGCAGTAAAGCGCAACATATCAGTCCGACAGCCAATAACTTCCAAAAATTACAGTATAATAACTGTACTTCGAAAAAAGCTGCACCCGAAACCTTAGTAAATCTTCAATTCTCAAAAGAATGGCGTTCTCTTTAATATTTACTGAGACGAAGAGGCAGCTTCATCTCAACTTGCTGTGTCATGCTTACTGACACAGTATGACGTAGTTACATCAGCTATTCATTCAGATTTTTTCCCACAGTCAAACAGAGATAGTAAAGTCAGCAAAATGAAGATAACGTATCCCGCTGCATTATCTGAACGTAAAAACCAATAGGTCACAGTCGGTTATGCTACTATCAAGATACTTTTGCATTTAAATGTCTCCTGCATCTGCACCTTTTTGTTTATGCGTCGTTCTTTGGTCCCCTTTACGATATACATCAGCTGATTTGATGTTAGAACAAGGCGCATATTACTCTGTTTGTTTTGAGAATTCTTGTGGCAAGTCTTGGAACTTACGTTTCGATTGTTTGAAGAACAGTAGGAATGTCGTCTCATTTATCCATACATCAAGTTTTATTATTTGACAAAAAAAACTAGTCAAAGCACACCGAGAACTTTCATTACCGGGTTTCAGAAAAGATCAAAAAATATTCAAGGTGCCGAAAAAAATTTTAAACAAGAATTTTGGGCTTTATAAATTTTTAAACTAGTGAACATTTTAATTATATCTATCTACAGGGTTGGTTATAAAGTCGTGCTGCACTAAAGTTCCTTTTTTAAGCGCAGCACCCTGTATATTATTAGACATTCAAATTCTTCCATAAATGTCACAACTGTATGTAACATGACAAATACCCCACATTTAAAAATGAACAGTTATATTTAATACTATCACTAACTAGCGGTTAATATAAGATAAAAAAACTCCAAATTTTTCTACGTGCAAGGCTTGACATTTTTAACTCTCCCTTGTAAATTAATGTATCCGCTGCATCCCAAATAACAAAAGGATCCGAACATGAAAAACATTTTCAGTTGATATAAATATTAATCGATACGTTAATCACATATGTTGAGTAACTACCGAACACATCAATATTATCAACACTAAAAGCCAAATCCTTGTATCTACCTCCCAATTTGCATAACAAAATGGCCTTCGTTGTAATTATGAAAGTTAAGCATGTAAGCAGTTTTGTTAACAATCCTCTCGTCACGATCTTAGAACGTTGATAACATTTCTTTAACCCTCCGCGGAACGGGTAAGTCCTGTGAGGACAGCACCTATTTAATTCATGCGAAGTTACTCCTATTTTATTTCAGCGGAGCGTGTGGCTCTACCTACCTTCTTCTATGTTATACTAGTACGAATCGGTAACGTAATCAGTGCGGCATATACGTTCATCCTGGTAATATTGTGCAATTTGGACTGTGAGGACATACCCGTGCATTAACGTTACATAAATATCAGGTGAGGTGCATTGAAATTTGGTGTGACTTTTATGACATAAACAGCTATTTTCATTTAATTTAGTGTAATATGACTTGAAATCATGCGTATGAAAAGGAACAAGCAAGACTTTTGGCTGTGTGAGAGGAACTTAAATCTGACGACGAAGTTCTGGAAAGTGATGATTCTGAAATTGATGGGTGTGAAGAACTGCAACATGATAGAGAAACAGAGCAAGAAGATTCGGATGCTAACGTTCCAAATGAATCTGCTACTTTGCCAGAGAGTTCCAGTTCAGATGTAGAGACCACATTAGGTGGCCTGATGCACCCGGTGCAGACCAGAAACGTGGGAAATGCTTTTACTGTAGAAATCTCAATACGCGACATTTTTGCCAAAAATGTACGAAATCGCTTTGTTTGGAGCATGTACAACCACGTTGTGCTAATTGTTTCTGTCAAATATATAAATAATGAGATTCGCTAGCTGTATATTACAAAAATGTATTGATATTACAAAGTTTAAACTAAGCATGCATTTTAAGCATTGAAAACATGTTTTCTATTCATTTCCTTATGTAATAAACATCGAAGCACAAAATAGTTTCTTTGATTTTTCAAATATAAATGTTTTTCGTCAATTGTTAAACATATGACTTTATGTCCTCAGAGGCCACACCCGTGCTAAGCTGGTACTCCGACTCACCCGTTCTGCGGAGGGTTAAGAATTTGCCAACGGAGCAACAACAAACAGACTCAGACTAACCACTAACATATTTTCCAAGTCGATACGGGATAACTATTCTATTTTCTGGAAATTTAGATTTACTTAGTTGTTTTGGTGAGTGGTTATACTTATAATATTTGTAGATGTTGCTCCAACCACTTTTCTGTTGGATCTAGGTATAGTGGTGTGAATCAGTTCAATCAATATGGTTTAAAAGAACTAGGAAATACTAAAAAGTCAAAAATAATTATTAATATAAACTGAAAATACTAATGTTAGGGTGACAAAATTTTATAATTCGCAAAAAAATAATATTATTATTCTCGACTTTAGTTAAAAAATGCATCATAAAGGTGATGCCATTAAGGCAAAGTGATAAAAGAAAGCTGAAACCCAAGCCCGATAATAAATCACCACCCGACCGATATTATTTTCTAAACAGTTTGAAGAGCTTCACAGTAATTTAGGCAGTCCGTTACGTTAGAATAAGGTCCGAAGTTGTTTAATGTTTACTTTATGCCTAAGATGAGGTCGGTCCAAATGGAGAGAGGCCGCAGAAGGCAAGAGGAGAAAATGATTGAGTGGAAAGACCACTGCAAATACCTAGGGGTCATAGTAGATCAGACCCTAACGTGGAAAACACACATAGAAACACAAGTACAGAAGGTAAAAATGGCGAGATCGAAGCTTAGACCTTTACTGGGTAGAAGAAGCAAGCTCTCGATCAAGAACAAAATCGTGCTGATAAAAATGGTGCTCCTGCCAATCATGACATACGTTTCGGCAGCCTGGGGCTACGCAGCCAAGTCATGGAAGAGGAAACTTCAAGCCCAGCACAATTTGGCACTTAGGGAAGCGGTAGACGCTCCATGGTACGTGCCAAACAGAATGCTGTACGAAGACCTACGCCAAGTACCAGTACTGGAGACGATGCAGAACCACGCCGTCAAATTTCTGAGGAACTCCGAGCGGCACGAAAACCGCCTTATCCGTGAGGCGGTGGACTACGACCCAAGGAACATCGACAGGTACAAAAGACCGAAAAGCCGGCTACTAGAGCTGATGAGTCCTTAGAAGACAAAGAAACGTGGTAGAAGACCGACATAATTGTGTTGCAGGCAAGATTTGCAACACAGGTGGATAAAAAAAAACGGCCAACACGTTCACCCAAGCTCCTTGACCTCGTAAAAAGAAGGTCGGGGGGCCTGGGGTAGGACAAGCAAGATAGAAGAAAGAAGGCCAAGAATGAAGCCAGACAACAAAGAAGAGCCCACCAGCCGTTTGGTGGGTCACCTTAATGTGGACTTCTGGTCAAAGTCCCAGCCAGGGAACCCCCAACAAAGAGGACGACACGAAAAAGCCAAATAAGGCTACCGTGAAACAAAATCCACCACGTGCTTCCGCGTCGCGTTCGCGAGTAACTGCCAACTGTGGACAATGGGGCAAATTTGGTGGCGGGGGGTTGGAAGGGGGGAGAGGGTAGTTCGGCGAAGCGGACGACTCATGGAAGCTCAGTAAGTCCGCATTGGGAGAATTCGTCCCCGGGGCCGGTGAAGGAGGATTGATTCTCTTAATGCAGGGGTGGTGGAGGGAGAGCACTTGGACTAGAGTCGTTCGTTCGTTCGCGTGAGAATACGTCCATCCCTTCAGACTAGTCGACCACAAAAATCATTTCATATAGAACCTAGTTATACTTCCTACAATAAAGTGGTCTTGTGAATTGTAGGTGATTGTGCAACAGCTTGGGTGAGTTTATCTCACAGAGTACACAATTCGACTAATTGTCTCTTTATTTATTGATATATTGATTTATTTCATTAATCCATTTGAGAGTTTGTTATTAGACAATTGACAAACCTTCATACACACATTTATATCGTTAATGGTTTCATAATACAACTACTGAATGTCTGCGATATAGAAACAGATAACAATCTCGAAGTACGTCGCGAGTTGACCCTTCGTGTTGAACTAGTACAAAGGAGTGGATACTTTGCGAGTTGACCCCTAGTATCTTAGTGAGTTGGCCTCACAGTTACCATGATAATTCTCTGCCCTAGTGGTTGGAGCTCTTGGAGAGGTATTTCGCGAGTTGACCCTTAATACTTAAGGGTTGTTCGAGTTTTGTTATATAGTTTTTGTATAATTAATCAGAATATTATTTCATGTATCCTTTTGAAGATGTATTTCGCGAGTTGACCCTTAATACCCATGACCCGAGAGGTGTTTGATTTATGTTCTGTGCGATCTATATGACTGCACAAGTTATATGCTTTTTGTATGGTTACACAGTATATTATTTCATGTATTCTTTTGGATGAGGTATTTCGCGCGTTGACCCTTAATACCCCTGACCCGAGAGATGTTTGATTTATGTTCTACGTGATTCGTATGACTGCAGAGGTTATATGTTATTCTGCATATTATCAGTATATTATTTCATCTACCCATTTGGTGTTTAAGTAGTTATTTTGGTGTGTATCTATTTATGTTTATTTGTTTAAATTAGCTATAACAGCTGCTAACCTGTAGGTTATGTGAATCACACCAATATAAAATAACGTCATGATCTTCAACTAAATCTATGGTAACCTATTTCTAAAAATGTATTCTACTTTACTGAATTGGTTACTCAGGATCCTTTTATTCAATTTCCGGATGTGTCATCTCGAGCCCAACCTTTTATCGATGTTAAATTAGGTAGTTCTAGTAAGTTATCGTTTAAATAATTAATTGTGATCTTAACTAATTTATTCTGGTCATTTATTTATTGATTGAATTACCACCTTATTAAATGTTTTTAAGACACGCCCAGAATGGCCATTTAATCATTCATTTTTTTATCCACCTTACAGTAATAAACGAAAAATAGAAATTTGATATCCGACAACTATACAGCTAGAACATATTGAACTACGTTCACAAACATAAAAATTATATCTACTTCATAGCCATGAACATAATACATGAACCAAGAATAGGGCCTTAAGACCTCCTATATTTAAGTGAATAGGCCAAAAAAGTTTAATATATTTATGTCGCTGCATATACGATTTACTTCCTGCTTCATGGAAATCCATAAAATCTCATATCCTATACAAAAAAAGTCAAACAATGGATAATGGACACACCCAGAGATATTTTTTCAAATGTTTTTCACAAGTTTTTGAACTGACACACTTATAAGTCTTT
This sequence comes from Callosobruchus maculatus, assembly GCA_951848785.1. NCBI lineage: Eukaryota > Metazoa > Arthropoda > Insecta > Coleoptera > Chrysomelidae > Callosobruchus > Callosobruchus maculatus. Next base: position 14,150,810 of record CATOUR010000059.1, read on the forward strand.
AATATAGTTAGTATTAGTTTTAATTTACAGGGTGTCCCACGACGAGTAAGACAAGCAATATATCGGAACTGGGCGGTAGTAGTAATTTTGGGGGTGTAAATTAGAGCAAATATAGTATCTTTTGTTATTATTGTATCATCCAATGAGGTATTTGTTTTTGGTCACGTGACGTCCGAATCAAAATTTTGGGACACCCTGTATATTTGTGACTTTTTGTGTTCCTCCCGATAAAGCAATTCCAACAGACTAGCACACTAGGGGTTTAAAGTGATTAATTCAAGAGCTACAGGTACTTAAAGGACAGCACCACTACCATTATGAAACACTACCAAAGTAATTTAACTGTAGGGGTACATGTTATAATCAATGGTAGTGGTACCATCCTTTAAGTACCTGTAGCTCTTGAATTAACCACTTTAGACTCCAAGTGTGCTAGTTTGTTGGAATTGTTTTATCGGGTGGAACACAAGGAGTCACAAATATACAGGGTGTCCCATTAAAAATTTTGAATTGGACGTCACGTGACCAAAAACAAATACCTCATTTGGTGATACAATAACAACAAAAGATACTATATTTGCTCTAATTTACACCCTCAAAATTATAATTCCCTACTACTGCCCAGTTCCGATATATTGCTTGTCTTAGTCATCGTGGGGCACCCTGTATGTATGTGTATGTGTAAATATATGTATATATTTCAATCTAAATAGGATATACAAAGTCCATGCACAATGTCAGCACCTTCTGTGGATCAAGCAATTTATTTATCCCCCCCCCCTCTGTATTGTTTGTGAATAAATTATTATTATTATTTACTTCCTGTAATTCTCAATATTCTACTGAAATATTCTACTTTTCTCGTATAATACAACCCGACAGCAGTTGATGTAGCTAGAGTTGAAATGCAAAATATGAGCATATATGGTTATAAATTTCAAATGTGTTGCACCCAAGGCTTCCTAGGGCATTACCGTTAGACATATATAAAATACGGTTTGTGCTATCTGTCACAATCTTGTACTTGGATGATTTATTTATTTATATCAGTTTTCGCAGCTGTTATAGATTGGATTTGCTGGCCAAAAGATACGTGCATGTCATGCCATAGTTGAACACCGCAGATTTTCATTTTCAGTACGAGAATGTATTCAAAGATCTCTTGAGTTTCAAAAGGAAAATTCAAATCTGATATCAACAGTGGCGGTCCCTGCATTATTGAAAGGGGGGCGCACAAAACTTTAAACAAAAAAAAACTAGTCGAAAACCGTACTTAAGTTTGTTGAGGCTGCAGCAGCGCCCTGCATATATTAACAGTTTTCCGGTGTCTACAGTCATTTCTTAAAAGTTTTTTCTATTTTTTACTGTACGTCAAGTGACAAAGACAAAATATGTGGATGAGCTATCTGCCATTTATGAGAAGGTGGTGGAACTGGCCCTGTTTTCTTTAAAGTTTCGGAGACACCGATTAGTCTTAACTAATAGCTATATCGCAAACAAGAACAAAAGCTAGGCACAGCTGTCAAATAGTATCACTTATTCTAAATTAATGTTCTATGTAATATACTCACTGACATTAGAAGTGTACTACCAAGAAGAAGAACTTTTTCACAACAGAATCACCATATTCAATGTATGCTATGATAACAATTTCAACGTTTTATCTTTCATATAGTTTTTGCAAAAACAAATTTTTATCTTTTAAGTTTTGTAAGGAAACCCGTCTATAAGACCTGAATAGAAAGAATATCTTTAGTTATTAGGTGTCAGTCTACTTGTTTTAAGCGTAACAAAATGCCATGGGCTCGAAGACTACAAATGTATCATCACCTAAGTGATTTTGACAGGGGTAGAATTGTTGCCTATCGAGAGGTTGGTTTGTCCTATCGCGAAATTGGTCGTTGTGTTAATTGTACTGCATTGACGGTAATGCGTGTGTGTCTTGTGTGGAGAGAAGAAGGCAGAGGAGCACGAAGAAGACCCAGTGGTCGGCCGAGGCGTAAAACAGAGCGTCAAGATAGGCGCTTCAGACAACTAGCTCTGCGAGACCATTTTGCTACTAAGCGTCAAATTGCTGATCAATGGTTTTGAGAAGAAGGTAGGCCAGTTACCATGCATACTCTATATCGCCGCATTGGAGCCTTTGGACTTTTTTCATACCGTCCACGTTTAGTGCTTCCTTTGACTGCGGACGACTGTTGCCAACGTTTAAACTGGTGCAGAGAACGAAATCAGTGGGAGGCAGAATGGCATAATGTTGTATTCGGCGACGAATCACGATTCTGTCTAGGTATACAAGATGGCCGTAGAAAGGTTAGGCACCGCCGTGGAGAGCGACATGATATTGGGTTTGTTGTTGAGAGGCATGTACACAGAACAGTAAAGTTGGAGTAATAGTTTGGGGGGCTAGTGCCTATGGTCGCCGATCACCGCTTTTGTTTATTCGAGGCAGTATGACAGCTACACGTTATGGTTTATGGAGTTCTCCAAGCTATTTTACTGTCTTATCTGGATTATCGTCCACTTGGTCCACAAGTCCTTTTTCAGCAAGACAACGCACGTCCCCACATTGCTCGTCAAACTATGGACCTTCTCCAACAAGCTGTCGTTAATCTTTTACCGTGGCCACCCCATTCACCTGATTTAAATCCCATCGATAAAGTGTGGGATGTGATGAAGAAACGACTGCCCAATTTGCACCATCCTCCACAGACACTGGCACAGTTAATTCACAGTTCGACTTGCTTGAAACGAGGTGTCACAAGCAGACGTCGACCATCTCATTCTGTCGGTGCCTAGACGTGTACATGAGTGTATTCAGCTGCCAAACACATTATTAATTTTTTTCGTAGTATATGTTAATAAAATGTATTGCAAATGTTATCGTTTTATTCTCGATGTAAGGCTATACCATGGTTAAAAAATCAAGTTCAAGAAATCATTCCTTCTCGGTGTAATACTTCTAATGTCACTGAGTATATTTTGTCGTTTACTAAAGCTTGCAAAAGTGGCCAAACCGTCATCAAATAATGTATCTTCCAGAATGTGTGATTTTATTGTTCAGATTTATTTGAAAAATTGGCGTTACAGCTGAAATCGGAATTGATTTATTTCAATGTGTTAAAAACGACCGAATTCCTCATTTCAAGTACTGTGCTGATTTATAAAATAAAATCTGAAACCACGTCAACTTTAGGGGATGGAATAAAAAAAGCACATCCCTATGACGAACATCTTTGCAGCGGAGATGCTTCTCAAATTTGTTCCTATTTGACCTAAAAAAGGTTATAACTGTCACTTAGGGAGGTTTGTTGTTTCTTAGTTGCAAGATATCGATCCATAATTGACGTGACATTGATTAGTAGATGAACTTTGTGTCCAACGGCAAATTTCTCGAGCAACATTGAATAAATTCAAATCTACAGAGCAAACCCTTGGATCTTGGCTCTCCATTTGCATTCTTGTCAGTCAACCTATCCTGTTTACCCAGATTTCAGACGAAAACAAAGAGAAATAAGGGAATAATAGGAAAAGAAAGGAATGGGAAGAGCAAAGAGAAGCAAGTGCGTCGCCTGAAAAATACAGCTTCACATTGTCTACTGGAATTTGGTAATTATGGGTTTCTTCAAAACATTAAAACCACGAAAGGTTGTATACAAAGTTTCATTATTTCTCTCTATATTGTAAGGTTATGCACTTGCGTGACTGTAATTCGATCCAAATTGTCATTTGGGGTAGTAAGAGTTGACCTTGCTCACACTACTGGTTAGAGTTGGTATAATCATGACTAGCTTACGCATAAAAAGCGGTGATTTAACGATATAACTAACTCTAGCCAAATCGTTGTGGTTTTTGGGAACTTCCTGGTTTTCGTAAGAAGTCTTATTATTATGTTATAAGGCTGAATACCAATTAATCTGTAACAGTACTTCTCCTTCTTCTTTCTTATATTTTTTTTCTGAAGTAAATTATAACTTTCTGCAAAACTGAAGAAAGGTATCCGCTATTTACATAAAAGCTCCTTAATTAATACCTGGGTAAAAACTGGGTGAATGCATTTATCTGAATTAGTTATACCCATAATAGATAACGTAACTACACCACCCGTATGAATCATACATTCTCATGAATAATTCAATAGCTTATGTTTATAGGGAAGCAAATATGAGTTTTATTGATATCTTGTCTACTTTACAAGGAATAACTGAATCATAGAAAATCATTATTTTGTATTAACATCTGAATGACAGGGCTAATTCAATTGTATCACGTTTTTTGATATATGCATTGCCTCGAAAATAGCGGTGAGTTGGCCCTGAATTGACGTTACAAAGGCAATGTCTTCGTTTTAAAGGGTTTGGCTTCGAAAAACTGCTATGTCTATGTGTATGTGCAATGTTATGTCAGTTTACAGTTTTTGTTTAGAGACAGGATACCCAAAGGAATAAGATTGACATTGAAACAGGATATCTTAGAATTATAATAAATAGAGACAAGGCACCTAAAGGAAATATATTGGCAACAAAATAGGACATTTCTAGACTATAATGAAAAAAAAAGAATAAAATATGAAATATGTCATACTGGATGGAAAATAATCCAGATGAATTTCATAATTCACGTTTTTTCCGAAATATCATCGATAAATACCAATAAATCACAGATGTGGAAATTGAAAAAAATTATATTTCGTACTTATTTAGCCGAGTCAGCGAAGTGATAGCTCGATAAACCACTGATTTATGTGGTTTTGGGACTGATTTCAGAACAAGCTACACCATTTGTTTCAATTTCAGTTTCAAATATATAGTAGGGTATTGGATCACTTGTGTTATGTCGGCTACACACGTTCCGGCAGGCCTGTCAGTTCGAACTGAATGGTCCGCCCACGTCCGGCCGCCTGAGCGTGTGTATGGTCCGGTCTACCTGTCAGTTACGACTGATCAGGCGACCGGAGAAGAATCACATATATGTTCGTCTCTCCGTCCGGCCTGACGTCCGGTCGCCTGAGCGTGTGTATGGTCCGGTCTACCTGTCAGTTACGACTGATCAGGCGACCGGAGAAGAATCACATATATGTTCGTCCATCCGGCCGACCTGACGCACTACCATTGGTCCATTCAAAAAGAAAGGGACAGACAGCTGGTGTTTCCACGACATTTGGATCTCGATACGATCCCAAAAAATAGCGAATCGACCTTGAACTGGAAACGTTTTGAAAACGTATCCAATTTGTTTCCACTATATAGTGAGTAATTCTTCGATATCTCGCAATATATACCTGATACAAGAAAATATCAAATACAAAAGTTATTTGGTTAAGACGAACATAAAAAAACATAAAAATATTTTGAAATATACAGGGTGTTGCGGGAAAGTAGGGCAGTGATCAAATTGATTTTTTTATATGGAACCATAACTTTTTTTAAATTTTTCTAGTTTCCATCATCAATCTCTATTTAACAATAAAATATTTTTGGGATTGGCTGCGATGTTGCCAAGTTATAATTTATTTTCTAATAATTTGCGGATTTGCAAGGTCGCAAGTAATACGTCTAAATTGATATATTTCTTGAACTTTTCTCAATAATATTATACAGCGCGTTACTTGAATATTGAGTGAGAATTATTTTGGATGTTATCAGCAATGCGCATCTACAGGGTGTTTTTGGCAGAATTTTGAGTTAAGGCAATTTGAAGGTCATTTTACTCTGTTTTTTAAATGTATGTTTTATTCTAAATCGAAATATCTACTAATACCCTATCTCGCTTTGTAATATTTTTCTTCGCGTTTGCGACGTTGCCAAGTTATAAATTATTTTACCAAATTTTCAAACAAATATCTATGATTTTTATTAATAGAACACACTGTATATTTTATTTAACATAGAAGTACTCCCTAGTAATGGTTTACGGCGTGAACATGTTTTAACTGGTGTTCCTAAAGTAATAAAACCGTTTACCTTACACATACTGCCTATTTCGAGCACCAGATCAGTAAAAGGTACACGAACGCTTAAATATCTCCAAAACTTGCTCAGCTGGAACGAAAAAATCTATATCTGCAGGTTTTCTAACATGCAGAATTCAAAAATTATAACAGCAGCGTTGCCAGATTTACCACTTTTACGTTACACGTCATAATTTTGTTATTTTCAATAAAATCCTCTACTTATTTTTATTGCAATGAATTGCGCATGTCGAATTTAGTAGGATTTCATAACTTCAAAATTTTGTTTCTATTGATTACTGAGATACGGCAACACCACTTTTTCAGTAAAAAGTACCGGGACGCTTGAATATCCAATACTGCCACCGCTGAAGCGAAAATTATCAATATCGAAGAGTTTTTTTACAGCAAAATTCAAAAATGCTAACATCAGGGTTGTCAGATTTACCACTTTTACGTTAGACTTCATAAATAGGGCATTTCATTCAAAGTAATGACGTGAAACGTAAAATCGGAAAATCTGACAACGCCGATGTTAGCATTTTTGAATTCTGTATGTTCAAAAACCCCTACGTATTGAATTTCAGCGCTCCAGCTGTGGCAGTTTTGGAAATATTCAAGCGTTCCGGTACTGTTTACTGAAAAAGCAGTGTTGCCGTATCTCAGTAATTAATAGAATCAAAATTTTGAAATTGTGAGACTTTACTAAATTCGACATACGCAATTCATTGCAATAAAGATAAGTAGAGGATTCTATTGAAAATAACAAAATTATGACGAGTTACGTAAAAGTGGTAAAATCTGGCAACGCTGCTGTTGGAATTTTTGAATTCTGCATGTTCAAAAACCTGCAGTTATTGATTTTCTCGTTCCAGCTGTGCAAGTTTTGAAGATATTTAAGCGTTCCTGTACCTTTTACTGACCTGGTATTCGAAATAGCAGTATGTGCAAGGAAAACGGTTTTATTATTTTAGGAACACCAGTTAACTCTTGTTCACGCTATAGACCATTACTAGGGAGTACTTCTATGTTAAATAAAATATATACAGTGTGTTCTATTAATAAAAATCGGAGATATTTGTTTGAAAATTTGGAAAAATAATTTATAACTTGGCAACGTCGCAAACACGAAAAAAAATATTAAAAGGCGAGATAGGTTATTCGTGGGTATTTTGATTTAAAGTAAAACATACATTGTTACATTTAAAAAAACAAAGTAAAATGACCATCAAATTGCCGTTATTTAAAATTCTGCCAAAACCACCCTGTAGATGCACATTGCTGATAACATCAAAAATAATATTCATTTAATATTCAAGTAACTCGCTGCATAATAATATTGAGAAAAGGTGAAGGAATATATCAATTTGGACTATTACTTGCGACCTTGCAAATCCGGAAATTAATAGAAAATAAATAATAACTTGGCAACGTCGTAACGGATCCCTAAATATTTTAGGGTTGAATAGAAATCAACGACGGAAACTAGAAGAATTTAAAAAAAGTTATAGTACTATATATAAAAAACAAGTTGATCACTATACAATACTTTCCCGCAACACCCTATATATTTCAAAATATTTTTAGGATATGCGTCTTAAGTAACTAAATAACCTTTGTACTTGACATTTTCTTCTATCAGGTATACCTTGCCAGATATCGAGAAATTACACACAAAATGTTTTAAAAGCCCGTGGAAACGTAGCAGCTGATATATTTCACATTCGCCTGAACGTGTGGAGGGCCGTCAGCCAATCAGAGGCGACCGGTCTTTAGGCGGCCTTGTTCAGTTCGAACTGACAGGCCTGCCGGAACGTGTGGGGGCGAGGCGACCGGTCTTCAGGCAGACCGATCAGTTTGAACTGACAGGCCTGCCGGAACGTGTGTAGCCGACATTAGGGTGCTACTTTTACTGAGATATGTTAAATAAAACAAAAAGGATGCAGACTACCGTTCTTCCTTTGTTTCGTGTTCTGGCACCATTTCTGTGTTACACGTTTGACAAAAAATTGTCAGTACTAAAACGTATAGTATTTTCATTGAAATCATTTCCAATTTTCGAGTTCATACCAATCTGTGCCGCTGTATAAAACTGCAGTGTCATTGGAAAGGTTAACTATTTATTCAGTGCATTTTAGACCATTTCAATATTTATGTCAAAAAAAGGTAGACACAGAGCTGTCCCATGTGGCACACTAACATTTCCTTACCGAATGTTTTGGATATTCTAACAAATTGTGACGGTAAGATAAATTTTCATTAAAGTGTCCATTTTTTACGAAAGCCAATGCGTTCTAATGAATTTAGAAGTAAATTGGATCAACAGTATAAAACTTTTACACTTAAAAAAAAAGTATAAATCTTAAGTGTTTATTGGTTAAGATTTTTGTAAACTTCATTCGCTATAGTCAAGATGTGAGTAATAATATATTGCTGCATGCATATTAGATGTGCTTATACAGGTCAAAAAATAACTTCTTGACTAGTAATAGGAAAATATAAACGTAAACATAGACACAAACATAAAATATAGACATATAAATTGGAGGAATCTTGTCAAGTTGAAAATAGTAAGGACATGAAAAAAGTGAATTGAAAACTAACTCAGATTTTGGAAGCTGTAGCAAAAGAACTCATCCATCTTGAAGAAAGTATTGTAAAATAGAGCCTTTATTGTGTCTCTGAGCTCTCTATCATCTCGGGCCTTTATTTTATCGGGTATAAAACATTGACGAATTCTATGCCATGGTTATTAACATTATTGATGGTTTTCGAAAGTCTGTGTTTTCAGGATACATTTTTTATGTTGAATATTATAAATTGTGTGGTGTATATAAAGCGTTGGTTTTGACATACATGAAGCAGCTATACATATATGTATGTTATGTAGACACATAAAAGTAAATTGAATATATTGAGTATAGACTTTCATTCATGTATATCATATTTTCCTATATGCATAAAGCTGTAACCGTCTTAAAGCAGGAATGTGATATTTATGATACTTTAGGGTTTACATTGAGTAAACACATATTTTCAATCCAAAATTGAGAAAATCTTTAAAGCAGGAATTCTAAAATCTTAAAGCAAATTGATTCTCTATTTTTTTTTTCATTTTCCAGTTCATTAATTTTGTTACCTACTGAAACAAATGAATATGTTTGATGTCATAATCCTCTCCGGGATCTTAAGAAACAGTTATGTTGTAATGGAGAATATACAGCTGAAAGTAAAGTTTGTGAGGTACCATGAAGTCTTAATACGACAATACTTGTTTACCAATATTTACACGTTTAATACCATAAAATGTTATTGAACGTTCATTATTGCGCAGATCAACCAATAGGATCGAGGGCTTTGAATGTGGACCCTACGTTATTTTTAAGAATCCCATGGACAGACCATGTATTGAATAGAGCCTCCACCGAAAGAGAGTTACTGGAAACTATAAACAAATGCAAAGTAGTTATATAGGCTACCGAAAGAGATTTTAATGGGTAAAATTGAAGGAAGGAAAGGTCCATGTCACAAGCAACACTCATAGCTCCGAGATATCAGAAACTGATGGTGTCACGAGAACGACATCTCAATACTAGTGAGAAGATCAGAAGACGACACTCTTAGGTTGTGCATGAGGTGTTTCTTTTAGTAATATTTTGATCCTTTCCTTTCCGGGATTATATATGACGATTATTAAGAAATATTAAAGGAAAGAAGTTTATAATTTTCATAATGCAATGAACAAAATATTAAACTATATTATATATACTATTGTGTCTTTCAGGGATGTCGAATCTACGAGTAATATTATTGTAGCGTTTAAGTAGATAGGAGGGTGCAGAAATCTTAAGGTGCTCCGGGCGCCAAAAGGTCCAGTTGCGGCTCTAATCATTAAAGACATTATTATTTTATTAATATGGAATCCAACACGATGAAAAAGGAACTCACCGTTGCTAGATGACTGACAACCCTCGCGGCTTTTACCCCAACGCTGTAAGCATTTTCTCGTGCGAGTTTAGCGTGAGGTGTGCGGCTTACGTACGGCACTGCGTCCACGCGCGTCTTTCCGCCACTGTTGACCGTTTCAGGAGCGACAACGATTTGCTGGTCGCTGCCGTTTCTTTCAGCTTTTCCAGCTTTGATCCTGCGACCGCCTCTTCTCATCCCCACCAGCGCCCGGCAATCTTTCATTCAGATTTATCGGAAATCAAAGCCCGCGCTCTCTGACAGCTTGCTGAAGATGTTGGAGTTGGAGCAGTGTGTCCTAGTCAGCGTGGTTGGAGCGTTAGTACGAGCGATAGCTCGTAAATGAGATGCATTATTCCACCGTCACAGCTGTCAGTCAAAATGGTTGAATAGTAAGCTCTAAGCTTCAAGTTGAGTAAAATTTGATTTTTGTTGGAAAAGGCTCAAAAATCAGTGATTTTTCAAAAAATGTTTTTTCTATTCAAAATAATCTATTTTGATTGAGAGCAAAATCAAAAGTAAACTAAAAATGATTAGCAAACTAAAATTACGACTCTTTAAAAATAAGACGAAGAAGAACATAATAATATTCAACAAACACCACGTTTCTGTTTACGCATTTTATTTGAGAAATTTCAACAAAACACTAATTGTCCTCCTTTTCCTACATATCTTCATTCTGTTCCTTATACCCGAGTATACAGGGTTTTAATTAAGTATGTTAACAAACTTCAACCACTAATAGTACTCCGAAAAATAGAAAGAAAATGTCATACGAACATGGGTCCGGAAATGCTTCCTAAGGGAGCTACGCTCCTTTGCATGGGGCACCCTGAAGACGGTTTTCCCTCGATATTCTCGAAACCATTCATAACAAAATTACGAAATTAGGTACTATGGGTAAACTTTTGACGCTGAATCTGATTCTGAATTCAGAATTTCATAATTTTAATCAGAGGCGTATCATACGGGAGGAGTTAAGGGTAAAACTAACCCCATTTTCTAAATGGTAATTTTTTTGACACTGATTTTAGGATATGGTATTTCAGAGATTTCTACCTAAAAATGGTCTCTTGGTACATCTCGATAGGGCTCCGTTTTCGAGAAAAGTGCAAATTTTTGAATCGATGCAGGCTATTGTAAATAAATAAATGCATTTTTCTCGAAAACGGTTAGTCCTATCGAGATGTACCAAGAAACCATTTTTACGTAGAAATCTCTGAAATACCATATTCTAAAATCAAAATGTCAAAAAATTACCATTTAGAGAATGGGGTTATTTTTACCCTTAACTCCTCCCGTATGATACGACTCTGATTAAAATTATGAAATTCTGAATTCAGAATCAGATTCAGCGTCAAAAGTTTACCCATCGTACCTAATTTCGTAACTTTGTTATGAATGGTTTCGAGAATATCGAGGGAAAACCGTCTTCGGGGTGCCCCATGCAAAGGGGCGTAGCACCCTTAGGAAGCATTGCCGGATCCATGTTCATATGACATTTTTTTTCTATTTTTCGGAGTACTGTTCATGGTTAAAGTTTGTTAACATACTTAATTAACACCCTATATAAGCCCAAGAGTGCTGAAGATTTGAATGAATGAATGAATGCATGAATGAAGGATAGAGGCTTTCTGGTGACAACAACCACCAGTGTATACGCCTACCAGATGGCCCTTCTGCATTTCTCCTTATTGTTCTCCTTCAGCGTGCACACGTCGGGTCGCTTGCCACACCCATCACATACAAGTGACGTCGGAAGGTATTACGGCCAGATAGCAGGCCCAAAAAAATAACCTTAGCCGGCTCTGAACCGAGAGAGACAGATCCGCCCCACCTTGACCAGAGGTCCTAAAATAAGTTCTCTAGCTTGACGGAGATGTCGAGAGATTCCCCTTCATCTTATAAGATGTTGACTTTGCAACCCCTGTTTTCCTCCTAATGGCACGTGATGCCTGCCCAACAGCTGGCTTAGGACCCAAAAAATTATTCCTCCACCCTCACCTTGGGCGCGTCCACCGTTTCATTACCGCAAACTCCAGCACCTACATAGATGGCACCTAACATCTTACCGAAATGTCATCCAACACCTTTTTGCATTGAAGAACTAGCCTTGATGTAAACGTACAAGCACTAAATGCTTTTAGTGTTGACTGGCTGTCAGAGCAGACAGTAACCCGCCTCATAAGACACTGAATGTTACGAGTACTAGAGACACAAGCTAAAATCGCTTACATTTCTGCTTAGAACGTCGTGGTGTATCCTCCATAAGAGAGGGAGGGCCTTCGTGTGTAAGTGAACCGTCTGTGTACTAGACTGGCCCTCCCTTCTCAAAAGGGTGCCTGCCTCTTGACCCTCATTCTTCCCTTGTAGGACACTACACCGTAAATATGCAGTCGATGCAATATTTAGGAGAAATTATCACTCCTCATGATATTACGTAGTATACGTTCATCCCTTTGCAGCTTCGAGAGGATGGCAGAGTGTCTTCTGCCAGAATTGACAACGGACCAACTGCCCTGACTCCATAGTCGGAACATGGTCCTGGATATTATCTTGTACCTTCCTCCATTACAAACTGTAACAATGGGGAGGCAAGCATGGGATACTCCAGACTGCAGACACAACTAAGGAGAATCTATAAGGATTTCGGACATAATCAAATCGCAGAATATGTGGGGAATAAGGGAAGCTAGAAAGTACCACATAACTCCAAAACGTATCTTCAAAAAGAACTTCGAGACTATATTTAGGGGTCTAAAATTTTTTGAAAAACAGAATCTGCAGCGAAAAATCGTCTGGTACACAGACGGATCCTCGACCGAGCAGGGGTGAGGAGCGGGAATGTTTGGGAGAGAACATAACTCTAGACTCAGGATTCTGCGTGGAAAGCACGCCTCTGTATTTCAGACGGAGATGTATGACATCCTGCTCTGTGCAATGACAAACAATGAGCAAGCATACAAAAACAGAAGGATAGCAATGATAGCACTAGAAAGTCCCAAAATGACGCCAGGACTAGTCTGGGGGTGCCAACAAGAGCTGATCAGGCTGGCGGAAGACAACAAAGTTACACAGTGGAGTGGGTGCCAGGACAATCAGGTATGGTAATGAAAAGGCAGATGAGCTCGCTTGAACAGGAACATCTGACTTGTATGTACATTGGCGCAGAACCCTACTCGGTGGTGCAGAAAACAATTAGGCATCAGGTCGGGGAATGGGTGAAACTTCAGCACAAGGACTATTGGGTCTTGAAGCCTGGATGTAGACATGGAAAAGTATTCCTCAAAGATCCATATCGGTGAATAGCTGAAGGATTGCTCTCTTTGATCAGGAATCAGCTTGAGCTACGATGGAGACTTTGACTGCAGATTATGTGGCACAATGACAGGTCAGCCTTCCATGTACTCTGTGCACCCCTTTGGAAAGCCTAGACTAGAACCAACTGATTTTAACTCAGTACCAGGACCAGTAGGGGACCTGTAAATTAATGCAAGGACCTAGACTACTGGAACAAGTTCTATAGCATATAGGGTGAGCCGCCCATATTGAACCAAATTTTTAAAATCCGTTCATGTGCGGCATTAAAGGATAAGATACATTGATAACGCAAAACAAATCCCTCAACTTTGAGGAATATTTTGAGCAGCGTAAATTATTTCTATATTTGGAGACAAGAGAATGGTAAAATTAAGATGGAGTTGCAAATGGTTCATTTTAGACAACCAGGTCTCTTAAATTGCACTTACCCTCAAATGTCAATAAAGTAGGAATAATACATCCAGGAAAGCAAATTAAACTGAAATGAACTAATTTCTATTTAAGAAAAGTTGGTAAATACTGAAACATATTTTTTCCAATAATTGCTAACATAATACTGTACTGCAAGAAAATTTAATATTTCCTTTTTTGGCATATCACCAACACACGTGCAATGAAACCAGGTGTCGCAGCGGAGGCATTGACCCATTTCAACTTGCTCTTCAGTTCAAGAGCGATAAAAATTTAGAATAGCCTTAAGCAGGGGTTCAATTAGAGGCTCCTTAAGTGGCTCAATATGACCACCTATCTCCAATATCAAGATCAACACCGTATTTATATAAGTTTTTGACAACAGTATTGTTAGATAGCGGTATAAAATAGTGCTTTCTAATAGATAAATTATAAAATTGAAAGAACAAACCTACAATGTTCATTTGTTCTAGTTAGATCTGAGTTCATAAAATATTACTTTGCACATGGTCGAAGTCGTCAACACTTCACAGATCTGTATTACGCTATCCTAATCAAAACATCAACTGAGTAGCAAGTTGGTTTAAAATGTGGTGTCCAATACCCAATAGCAACATTGCAAAGTTTTACTGGAAGTAACAAAAATGGCAAAAGTTGAGTTTGGGCAACAATTTAATATGGGCAACCGTACCCTATGAGTTTCAATACCATGGGCCTTAAGGCAGAAGTATTAACAGGGACAGTACTGCCGGACGGCTTATAGAGGAAAAAAGTGCCTAGATGCGGTATACTAAGATAAATGAATAAATTTTGACTCACCGCCTGTACTAAGTACGTTGTTTATCTCTCCAGGCGATGCTGAATGAGCTGTCATCCCAATCTAAGTCCATTTGGAGGTACTGTTTATAACCTTAACATTTCAAAAAAATTTATTCGAAAAAAAGTTAGGCAAGAGTGGAACTACTTGATGATATTTATGTTTGTACGGTTGTTGGTGCATCTCTACCTACCTTGTCGTGATTCATCTGTCTCTTGAGCGCCGGCCTGCTTTGATGCGAGCAACGTTTTGACAGGTCAATATTGCGAAACCACAGGTTTATTGGTCTCTGAAATGAGTAGCGGCGTCAAAAATAAATGAGATATTAGGTACGCTTTCGCGATCTTAAGTTTTTAGGTCGAACAGGGAGGGTTCTATGCATGCAAAAGTGTACCTACATTGCGAGAAGCGATTAAAAGTATCATGTTTTGACCCAGGAAGTAATATACAATCCAGTGAGCTGCGTTTTATGATGTCTACATCACGAAAATCTAGGTCACTCATTTCCGTAGGTCTGCCTGTATTTTTGTCCGTCTCTTTGTGTGTCTGTCTACAGTCTTTTTTTTAGCTGCGTAATCTTAGTAACTGCTGCACCGGCTATGGTGTGCTGTGGATTCGTAGCAAGTAGTTCTGCTATATTTTGAACAAAGACTACACGGTCTTAACCACTTGTCAAACTGCTTTTTCCAAATATCTTCAGGGTATGATTCAGACTAAATACAGCCAACCGCAAGTTGTTTTACCTAAGGGTTCTGTTACTTGTCCAAGGGACACGTCACATTACCACGTGACCTTTAATAAACCCAACTGATTAGTGAACTATTTGCATTCCAGCCTCTATCCCCATTCTTTAAGTTGCTTAACCTGTTTGTTATTTCCCACCTTCCATTTGCGTCCAGTTATTTAAAGTTTGCCACAATACGAACTAATTTTAAATTACTAAAATCGACCGTACATTCTTACGTTAGCATTATGTATTCCACCAAATCGTAAACGTGCGGTATTTAAACCCATACCTAATAGATTTTCTAGTTTGTCCTCATTCACTTCAGTCACTACTCATGTCACTGATGATTTCGTATTGGTGAGTAATTTATATGAAATCAACTGCAATGATCAAGTGCCACTTTACTATATTTTTGAGAATGCGTGCAGTGGAAGGAAGCTCCAAAATTTTGTTTACATGTTCATGGAGAAGTGTTATTACATTGAAATAAATTTGTTATATATAATCCTATATCGAATAACCTGGATACGAGTTTCCAGGGATTTTTGTGAAATTAATGCATTACTAGAGTGAGGAGATGAAACCACTGTAGTGGTAGTTAGTATTGTATAAAAGTCGATCCAGTGGCGGCGTCATCAAAGAAACGGAGAATATTAAAACCACTTAAATATTGCTTCTAATAGATGAATTCTTTATCTAAAAATGATGGAAATTCCAGAAGTTTATTGCTTTTACGAATTCTGTCATCAAAAAACATTGAAAATATTTCTAGAGAACTGAATAATTTGTCCAATAAATTGCGCATAAAATTAGATTACCACAGATACATGCTTTTTGATGTATGAAAATAAGATCTGCCCCTCATAAGGTTTTCCTGCATTTATACATTATACAGGGTGAGCCAAGTTCAACGCCTCGGACTCCTGTGACCAAACGAGAGAGTTAGACTGCATTTCAGAAATAACAACTTTTATACAGGGTGTTTAATGAAAGCGCAAGATATCAGAGTTGTATTTTCGTCAATGGAAAATTTTATATATTATATTACATATTCAGATTCCTTGATTAATTACAGTGTAACTTCATGTATCATATATTGGGCTGAAAGCGAACCATTTGAGCGCAAATCACGATTTTTGGTATAAGTAAATATCAGAAAAAAATTGAAATCGCAGCAATTATAAAACTTTGAAGGCTGTCACTTTGCCGTGTCACTAAGGATCAAATGCATCAGCTTAGCTTAAACGGTCAAATTTGAATTACATTTGTATTTGGAGAAATCGGTAGGCTGAGGAAAATTAAATCAGATATGTTGAATGTTGAAAAGTTGATTTTTTAAATGCCAATACTTAATTTTTTATATGATTGAATGTAAAATTTGATAGCCTTTCTAATGATATAAGGTTGTGAATATGAATCTCTGGTAGTTTTCATTTAATTTCAAATGTTCATTAAAATCGGTATTTTTGAATTTTGCTATTTATAAGCAACTTAGGCTCTGAACTATTAAGAAAAATGTGTTCATAAAGAACAAATATACATATAGATGAACTAGATTAGACAAGATTATAGAAATTCCTTAAAATAAATCAACGTTAACAGGAAACGATGGCGGTAACGTATCTAAGGCCTAAGACAAGTTGGATTATGACAGAAATGGATATCTTTCACAACTGCAATGTACTAGAGATTAAAATTTTCAAAACCATTGAAGACTTTGAAATGAAAAGAAAGACTGCCAGTGATTGTTGCTGGGATGGCAGTTAATATCTTCAACACGCGCTCTGTGCGGAAGGTTAGTGGACCTAAAGTATACGGGGCTGTAGTTATCGAAAATCTACTAAAAATTTAATTCGATTGAATGTGATTGAAATTATGAGAATACTTTTTTCACAATCCTCACCTTCTGGAGGTATAGTTTCTAAGCATTGTTGGATGTATAGTGGGCGAGCCACCGTCGCAGCATGAATAAAAACAAACCCGCTGTCGCGGACGGTACAACACAGCATTCGCATTATTTACGACTCATTAACTAAAGATCGGCGGGATATGCGGGCCGAAAGTATCACGGTCCGTGGATTTGAACAAATCGACAATAACCTGAGTGACGTGCTTGATTCCACATCATATGTCAAGTTCTCACGATCGCGATTCCAGGGACGACCGACACTTTACTTGTCTACATAATAGCTTGACAATATTTAAATCTGAAACTGAATAATAAAACACATTCAATATACGCGACTGGAAAAGTTGGATCTGGAAATCTCTAATGCAAATAACAGAGAAGGTATGTATGTATGTACAGGTCAGAAATATAAGAGCAGTTTACGTTTTTTGTGCTCCTATCGACTGCCGACACTACAAAGGACCCCATAATCCTTCACAAGACACCCGCTTTCGGCTTTTTTTTGCTGCGCCATCAGTTAAAAAGAGACACTAACTCCTCATACATCTTACTTTCCCGCTAGATTTACACTGACATCTTACTCAAAGCGAGTATCGCATGATGCCAGGTTATATTAGCAACTTGTAGCCAATTTTTAGCATGAAAATCACCAGAAATCGCAATATTTAGCATGCATGAATGAAAATCCCCAGAAATGGTGACTTCATGGTTGTGAATGTCCCAAAACGTCCAGTATGACATATTCTGAGGGTGTGGGTGAGCTTTGTTCATATTCTGTGCTTAGCATGTGGTTAAGGTGATATTTATTGTAGAAACTATGGCCTATTGCGATCCTCTCGGACTCCCAGGCAGCTTGAATTGGCTTGGACACCAAAGAGATTACACTAAACCGGCATGAGATTGTTTCAACACTCTCAGCTCACTAGCTTCACGCTTCACGCAACTCGGTGCAACTCCAGCTTTTCAAATAATTTTTATTTTGAGACATTGGGGCGTTTTTGGACAACCGAAAATAATGAACTTCGTGGCTCTCATTATTTTGAGCACGCGCAGTAATGAGAAATAGGTAAATGATTCACAATAATCTTAACGAAAGTTGACCAATTTTAATTGCCTGCTCTCACGCTGAACATATTTCAAGCGTTTTCCAAAGTAGGAAAACATTGATTAGGAATGTGTTCACCAAAAAATTCTCTCTCTCTCTTTCTCTCTCTCTCTCTTTTCTTGTGAGAATGAGTGTGTTGGTACAGTTGATCAGGTAACTGCATAATATTGAACGAAAAATAGCTACCATCCTCTTTCGAAGGTGTCACTGGCTGCTAAGGGTTTTATTTCAAATTCAGCTAACCTAATGGAATTTATGCTGGAGAAATTGTTCATTATTAGCATATTAGAAAGTTATGTGAAAAATTCTCAGGGAAAATGTTTCGTGCAACAACATATTAAATGGCTTTTCGAAAATTAGTTGCTCGCGCAGTTTGTACATACATTAAATATGAAGATGAGAAAATCTTGGGGTTGTGGCCAAAATTTTAATTTTTAATTTAAAATTTAATTTTAATTTTTTATTTAAAATTTTGGCCACAACCCCAAGATTTTCTCATCTAAATTAAGTTTATTGGCCATAAGCTTCCTTCGTACTAAAAATGAAGTGTATTCTTTTATTATTTGATGTCGGTTTTTCATTTACAGTGCCCAGTATTACCAGTAGGTAGAGAAAAAGAAACAACTGAGGAAAGTTTAGCAGAGGGTATCAGTGAAATGGCTTGAGGACCTGTTATAAAAGATATCTGTTAAGAGATATTTCCAGTATATTGTTCAACGAGCAGTAATAACGGTAATAACTTACGCAGCTGAAGTCTGCTATAAATCAACTTTATCTACGACGCGACCTTAGAAATAAAGAATACGATTTAAATACATAATAATTACAAACTACAGACAACTTTACCACACCTCTGATGCTAGAGTAAATACTGTACTACATACTTCTTCAAGAAGTAGTGCTATCGTAGGATTAAAACATACTAATTCACTTGTCCGTATTTTGGCGAGGAAGTGATTCCAGTAAATTATTTTCAACCAACTTTGAAATCGTGATTGGCCAAGACCAGCATTCGTATACAAAACAGCTCTGACTGTCCTGTAGGTACGGTCAAGAGATACCCCTTTTTTCGCCCTATTCGAGGTAATCAAAATTCAGCTCTTACTGAACTTTCATCCGAAAAAAGGAAACATTGATTTATTTGAGAACAATTTTCGGGTTGGTGATTAACAGGCCAACTTTTTTCGTCTATAATTTACTGTGCGTCCAATATAAATATACGTGTCAATCAAAGAAACAGTTGTCAATAAATAAAACATAGGACAGAGGGCCCTGAGAACGAAATATTCGATAAAACAAGCTCTTTGGAGACCACACGCGCGCCTACAATCCAGTGGCATACCGATGGAGGTGGGTTGAAGGCGAGAACAAAGGAACAACTTTATGTAAACTAGCTCAATCTTAGAAAAGACAGTCATTGGTGCACTGAAGCTTCTGCTATTCTAGATCGTTGATTTTAAATTGGTAAATCTTAAAAGTTGTTTCATAATAATGTGCCACTTCTAGAATGTACCAATTTAAAATTAACAACGATAAAAAAAATGAAGTCAAGTTGATTGACTCAGTACTTCCCACACATTACGCTGATACCAGTTTATTATTTTCCCATAGCATGAAGCTTTAGTCTAAGATCCCTTGCAACCAAATAATTGCCAACCCCCCCCCTAAAATTGTCTTATGCCGCTAGGTCTTTCCTTCACAGGTCAATGGACAGCCTATTATCGATACCACAAACTTCTCAGTTTTTCAACCCTCACCCCCCGCAACCACCTCACTTTCACCCCCACCCAAAAAACTGGTAGGAACCCCTAAAACATCTAAAAACCGAATTTGAGTTGCTTTCATACTTGTCGCGTTCTTTGATTATTGCTACGCTGCCACTGACAAGATTTTTAACAAACATACGCGTTTTCCATTCTCACCACGGTAACAATATACTGTGTCAAAATTTCATTAGAATCAATTTAATAGTGTCCACGTTACAAAATACAAAACGATTTAGACCAATAAATTCTCGTATAGTATACAGAAAATTCTAAGTCCCTTAGTTTCTGTAATAGGCTAGGCAATGTTCGGATGCACCTAAAAAGGTGATTTGTGTCGCTAGATCTTCTTTCACAGGTTAGTGGACAGCCTATTGTGAGTACAAGAATTTTTTTAATTTTTCAACCCCCAACCCCCCAACCACCCCAATTTCACCCCCACCCAAAAAAAACGCAGAAAATGATCAGGAACCTCTAAAACGCCTAAAAACGAAGTTTGAGCTGTTCTTATATTTTTAGTTTTTTTATTATTTCTGCGCCGCCACTGGCACGATTTAACAAAACCATACGCGTTTTCCATCTTCGCCGTGGTAGTAATACTGTGTCAATATTTCATTAACATCAATTCAACAGTTTCCTCGTTACAATGAACTAAAGCAATACTCTCGTATGTTTACATAAAAAAAAATTCTGTCCTTTGCTTTCTGTAATAGGCAAAGGCAATGTTCGGATGGACCTAAAAAAGTTACTTATGTCGCCAGGTCTTCCTTCACAGGTCAGTGGACAGTCTATTATGAAAGCAACAAATTTTTCAATTTTACAACCCCCCACCCCCCAATCACCCCAATTTCACTCCCACCCAAAAAAAGTAGAAAATGATCAGGGACCCCTAAAACGCCTAAAAACGAAGTTTCAGCAATATTTATTTTTTTTGTTTTTTGCTAGTTACTCCGCCGCCTATGGACCGATTTTCAAAATTATAGGAACATTACCTACTACGACCCCACAGCATACCGCTTCCCAAATTTCATCACAATCCATGCAGCGGTTACTGAGATTACGAGGGTAGAAGAACGCGACAGACAGACAGACAGACAGACCGACAGACAGACAGACAGACCGACCGACAGACAGACAGACAGACCGACAGACAGACAGACCGACGGAAATGAGTGACGTGGATTTTCGTTATGTACACATCATAAAACGCCCAAAAGACGTATTATCTCAAAATCGAAAATTTTCGCGATCACAATACTCCCCTCTCCTATCAGTGTGGGAAGTAAAAGAGACTACTGCACTCTATGACAGGTACAATGCCTAGTCGATTTGACAAAAATTCGAGCAAAAAATTAAACATACATAGACTAGGTACGTCTTGATGCACAAACCCAAATATAACTTTTTTATTCTGTATCTCGCTTATTTTTCAGTTTTCTGAGAGTAAGAGTAATTTGAAAAGTTGTTTGTTTTAAGGACTTCTATAATCAGTTAAAGTATCAACTTAGGACTCACCCTGTACTTAACATTAGATTGTTTAAACCCAGCCCTGTACTACATCCTCCTGCAATACAACATTGGCAAGCTCAAACTCAATTTCTTCCCGTCTGCGTCTTAAAGCTTTTTTCTTACAACCATCGACAATACAACTAGTTCTATAGCTGCCTTTATAATTTGGTCGAAAATACGTAAGCCTTATATGGGTCATATCGCAGTAAATTTCGAGTATTTTGTACTGAAAAGGAGTATTTCGTTCTAAACATATCCTTAAAAATATTGCCAAGCCCTTTGCCTTTACATCCAGAGTGGTCCAATCTGTGATGACAAAACTTAAGGACATCAAGATAACGTTAAAATAATGATAATTTCTATATATTAAACTTATATCCGCGAGCGCTACGCTTTCGAGATACAGAGTGATCAAATTTTATTAAAAGTCTATATTATTTTGAATATTTCCTAAACGGCTGCTTAGAAAAATTTGGTAAACAGGATAAGCTACAGATTCTCAATGATTTAAAGGATATGGCGATAAATGTTAAAAACCAGTGGTAGAGCTATGGGTACACGATTACCCTTTTTTACATTCCTACACCACTGACTTTGCTACAATGTGATTCAATATTTGATGCTTTTTAAGTCAATAGGACGTTCCTCGTACTAGTTTTCGAGATATTTGCGATAACAAATAGCCTAGCACTAGGCTGATTTATTTTTGACGTTTTCACCAATTTAATACTTCTGAAGTATCGCTAGGTTAAATCAAGGCTGTATAGTATGTTTTAACTTGCCTTGCCTGACGTATATTTTATTTATAGATTTTGTGATGGAAATCCAGCAGAAGGAGTTTGAGAATACCGCAGATAATTTCCTTACCGACAACAGCTACATCGTAATGTTTTCTCAAATGTGCACAGTCAATTTGTTCGTAAGGGCTTAAGGGCCATTCACTTAAATCCATAATCATTACAATATTAATACCGTAAGAGGAAACAATCGCATAGCACGTGAGCTTAGAGATGGAATTACAAGGACAAGTCAAAGAAGAGTAAGTCGAACCCCTGAACTTCTAAAAGCTCGCTTTTAAGGGTATTAAAACGGGATCTTCGACATCCTTTTCAATTACAAAGCGTTCATTTTTTACAACCAAAGGCCAACAACAGAAGATAGTACTTTGTAGGTGGATTTACTGGGCAACAATCACGATTTTCCAAAAAATGTTATGTGAACTAACGAATCATCATGTTTTACTCGATGTGGTATTGTAAATTTCCATGAACAACATGTATAGGCCCATGAGAATCCCCATGAAATTGGCCCAAACTCATAAATTTTGCATGAATATTTGGGTGAAAATCTACAATGATAACTTCTTTAGCCATTATGTGCTTTCACAGTGACCGAATTCTAAAAACTTACATTAAAACTTATTTGATTGGAAGTTATTCTTAACAATTCTTAACAATTACTAAAGGTACTCGAGAAAATCGGCGAATATTTCGAAAACGGTCCACCGTAACAAAAAACGCAATAATACTTTTTAATTTTAAAAGGTATGGATCATTGAACAATATTATTGTTACTTGCAAAAAAGTCAGCTGCGTAGGAGTTCAAACAAAGCGTAATTGTGTAGCCATATTTCCACCACTGATTTTTGTCATCTATCATCATATCCCCTAGATCATCAAGGATTTTTAGCTTATCTTGTGTGCGAAATTTCAAATTTTTCTAAGCAACAGTTTATAAACTATTCAAAATACACTCTGTATCTCGAAAACGAAGCTGTCCCGGGTGTGTATTGGGAAATTGTCATTATTTTAACATCATCTGTAATGTCCAAAAGTTTTGCCACTATGGAGTGGATCACCCTGTATAGTCTGTCTACTAATCGTTTAGTTCTTAAAAAAAGTGAGAAAGAATTTACTTGAGTAATTCCAAACTGCGCTCTCACTGTGGTCGATATTGACAAAATCGGATTTTTCCCGGACTAGTTTCTTCATGCTTTCATGCCGAATCTGTAGTTAGTTTTTCTCTAGCACCTGTAGTTTGGCTATCTTTTGTATACGGACAGACGGACGGACAAACAGAGGCTCTGCACAAGATAACTAAGGTTGTGGTTACAGTGCAAGCGATGGCTTTCTAATTCGCGCGAATTCGCGCGGAGGAAACAAACACACAGAAACAACTGTAGGTGATTGTGATTACAGTAGAAGCGAATTAGTCACGCGAATCGCTGCTTCTCGCTTGAAGTTCAAACGAGTTTGTTTTTTTCAAGCTAATATGAGAGACCGACAAGCATCCTGTGCATTCTTTTTTCTCAAAATATTGAATATGGATTGTGAAAAACCGATTTTGTTGATTTCTGAAAGAAAACCTTTGTGGAACCAAAAATGTAAAGAGTATCATAATCGTGATAAATCACGGAAACTATATGGGAAGAAATAGCAGTCGAACTATTAAGTGTTAATTGGTGGTTTTCGAATATTTCGTTTACCCATATCTGCCTACTCTTTCTCTATCGAAGAATGTACAGTTTTAAAAACGGGCTTTCACTTGAAGAGCACGCTTCTTCCACATCCATATTGGTCTTTAACTCACAGCTATACGTAGTACTTCATTAAACTAAACGATTTCAGCTTTAAATCGCGCGAACACAGATGAAAGCAGAAACCACTAATAGAGAGACATTGCGCGAAGTGTCGTTCGCACGAAGTCGCTTGCGCTGTAACCACAACCTTACAGTGAGAGCTAAAATTGGATGGATGTATGAGGTGTCGCCCATGAAAATTGAAAAAATCGGTTTGGCAGGTGGTTAGGCTATGTACTGCTTGTCAAAGGATATAGTGTCACTTTCCTCCTTTTTTATTTCTGCACCCTTCTTAAAACTGTACGCCACTGGCCAGAACCGCAAGAAAAGAATATTCGTGAGTTTCGCCGATTGCACCATAGCGCGCTGCTGTAACCGTATACCGCCCTGCATCTGCAGCAGTTTTATAAATATTTGATACGAACCTGGAGATTATTTACTTCTCCGTCACGTGAATGAACAAATGGCACGTAATTATGCATCAGATTTAATCGGTATTTCACCCACTTTACCACACGTTGTGGAACCTTTTCACAAACTCATCGCGCTTTATTCCCAACCAGCCTTGCCAAATCTAGGGAGATTTCCCTATTCTAGGGAAATTTGATTAGCTCTAGGGAAATAGGGAAACTGGTTTGAATTCTAAGGAATTTTCAGAAATTTTGAAAAGAAGCATTTTTCAAGATCACTTCTTAACTTTTTTGGGTAAAATGAATGCTAAAATATTATATTATGTACCAGATCATGAATCAGATTAAGATTAAGGTCAATTATATATATTTTTTAATTCTAATATCGTTTATTAAGGTACCTAGGTATTTTGTTTTAGCTCTCACAAAATGTTTTTCCCAAAAATCGCGTTTATTTGCGTTTTTCCTAATATTTTCCAATAAAAATAACTAATTTTAAGATTCCCGCGAATTTAAATTTAGGGAAAAAAGTGCTATTCTAGGGAAATTTTAAAGAGCACTCAAGGAATGTTTCTCAAAGTTTGTTGGCAACGTTGCTTCCAACCAGCATAAGGACGTCAACTTACGTTGCGCAAACGTCACTTTGAACATACGCGACGTTTACTGCGACGTTGCTTCGACGGCATGGCGACCTGTGTTCTGTGTTTCCTCCACATCGTCGGTGGATATTACATTTGCCTACCAAGTTGCGCATCATCATCATAGTCACAATGTGTTAACAGACCTGCTGTGAATTCGTAAAATGCATTAAAGTCGGATCTAGAATATTGCCGACACGAATATTATCAATAGTTTTGAGAACTGTAATTCGCCATCGGTCGCGATTTACTGTCAGCTCAGTGATGCTCTTGCTACCCACATCCAGCAACTGTTTCGACGTTTCCACCCAGCGTGTAGGGGAACGGCCACGGCGCCGCCCACTCGGGGCATGACCCTGAACTACAAGTTTCTCCATATCATCGTTTCTGTGAATATGCCCGAAGAATGTAAGCATTCTCTTTGACACAATGGAGGATAGTCTCTTTGAATTACCGAGCTCATCCAGTATGGAAACGAAGTTGCGCATAAAGATGACCATATACAATTAGGTATTTGTGGAAAAAACCATAACAAGTTTAAATTTAACTTATTTATTTGTAACTGTTATAAAAATTATGAACCCTTTAGGCATTTTTTTGGAACTTTTCACTTTGCTCACTTTGCACACGAATGTTATCTATGTTATGGCCACTGTTGTAAATTGGGCATTGACGACATTGGCCGGCCATTAACGTTAGAAGCCAAATATGCAGGCCAATATCGTTTTTGCCCAGTCTATAACGAGAATCACCGTCAGTCATGGACAAGGTTGAAAATATTTTACCTTTTGCATCTTTGTCCGGACATTCACGACATCGACCATCAAAGGGCAAAGTTGACATTACAGATTAGGGCAGCTATTTGAAAAAGAAATAACGAAAATAAAAAAATATTCATTTTCATCGCTTCACAAAAAATCTACCTACCTAATCATTAAATATGACAACTTAAAGTATAAAAATATGTCTATAAAAACTAGATGAAAACATCCACTGAGCATTTTCATTACCCGTGACACTTTGAATGGCAGATTTTGCCATTGGCAGGGTATCCACATTTTTTGTTTTTGCAACCGCCCTTACTTATAGCAACCGTCTAAGTGAAACTTCTTTCCGTTTCATGTCACTGCGGTTTTCCGATAATATAAGCTTGTCCAAAGATGGATTGAATTCGCTTTGTGTAAATTTTGCTTGCGGGCTCCTTTGTTTGAGGAACTTGATTGAAAACATGACAGCCCACTCTTGAGCGGACATTAACGAGATTGCCCAGGCAAAGTCGTAAAAACGTAAATCCATTCCCAGTTTATCAACACTGCCCGGATTACATGGATATTCACGCTATTGGCCGGTCATTATCAGGATGTCCCGCTGTAATGCGACATTCACGACAATGGCCGGTCAATATCGTTAAATATCGAAATACCATCTTTGATCGTAACATATGCATAGATAGGCTGTGCTGACTTGTTTGGTTTCATGTATTGCAAGTCCCAGCGGAGCCTACTTGTCAAACTTCTAATCTTACTTCCCACACCGATAGGTGTGTGATCGCGAAAATTTTAAATTTTGAGATAACAGGCTTTTTGTCTGTCGGTCTGTCGGTCTTCCGGTCTGTCGGTCTTTCGGTCTGTCGGTCTGTCGGTCTGTCGGTCTGTCGGTCTGTCGGTCTGTCGGTCTGTCGGTCTGTCGGTCTGTCGGTCTGTCGGTCTGTCGGTCTGTCGGTCTGTCGGTCTGTCGGTCTGTCGGTCTGTCGGTCTGTCGGTCTGTCGGTCTGTCGGTCTGTCGGTCTGTCGGTCTGTCGGTCTGTCGGTCTGTCGGTCTGTCGGTCTGTCGGTCTGTCGGTCTGTCGGTCTGTCGGTCTGTCGGTCTGTCGGTCTGTGTGTTTGTCTGCGCGCGTTTTTCTAACCTCGTAATCTCAGTAACTGCTCCATGGATTGTGATGAAATTTGGGCAGCGATGTGCTGGGGGGTCGTAGTAGGTAATGTTCTTATGATTTTGAAAATCGGTGTAGGGGCGGTGGAGTAATTAGCAAAAAACAAAAAAATTAAATATTCCTCAAACTTCGTTTTTAGGTGTTTTAAGGGTTCCTGATCATTTTCTACTTTTCTTTGGATGGGGGTGAAATTGGGGTGGTTAGAGGGTGAGGGGTTGTGAATCTCAAAAATGTGTTGTACTCATAATAGGCTATCCATTGGCCTGTAAAAGAAAGACCTAGCGGCATAATACCCTTTTTCAGGCCCATCCGAATATTGCCTTTCCTATTCCAGAAACCAGTGACTTGGATCTGATAAATACGCAGGAATATTGCTTCAGATCGTTATGTTTTGAGTATTGAGCGCAGCAATAATAAAAAAATAAAAACGCCTCAAACTTTGTTTTTAGGCGTGTTAGGTGTTCCTGATCATTTTCTAATTTTTTTTGGTGGGGGTGAATTTGGGGTGGTTGGGGGGTGGGGGGTTGGAAAACTGAAAAATTTGTTGTATTCATAATGGGCTATGAACGAAAAACCTAGCGGCATAATACACTTTTTTAGGTTCATTTGAACATTGCCTTGCTCATTATAGAAACCAAGGGACTTACAGTTTATTAAATTGATTTTAATGAAATTTCGACACAGAATTGACTCCGGCGGCGGGAGTGGAAAATGCGCCAGTGTCTGAAAAATCGTGTCAGTGGCGGCGCAACAGTAATTAAAAAACTAAAAATATGAAAACAGCTCATGCTTCGCTTTTAGACGGTTTAGAGGCCCCTGATCGTCTTGCATCGTTCAGTTGAAGCATACAGAATGAAAACTGTGGCGTCCTAGTTTCAAAGGAGGGGGACGCACGAAACTATTTACTAGAGTCTTGTGTTGTACGTTTTTTTGCGGGAGGGTGGACGATGATTTGGTTGTAAGGGGATTTCAGACTATAACGTCATCCAATGCGAAAACAATAAAATGAAATCATCATGTGTGGGAAGTACTGAGTCAATCAACTTGACTCCACTTTTTATTTTCATTGCAGAGATAACTGTTATGATAATAGTTTATCTCCTGAGTTTGAAGAAGACTAACATGCTTCCCGATATATATATCTCTTTAAATTTGACACGATGTGGTGCAACGATTAGTCGCTGTTTAACGACACGTGAAAAGTGGCTATTTTAAAGACGTAATTGTTAAACGCATTTCGAACTCTATCGCCAGAAAGGTTATTCGTTCCTCGGCGATCGAACACCCTATTATTATCGACCTTCCATCCAAATTAAGCCGAAAGCGTTGCCAGATTTACGAGTTACATGCAATTCTACCATTTAAACCAGTGGACGATTGAAAGGCAACGCCTGTTATGATTTTGCCACTGTTATGGACCTTTTCGATCACGAAAATTATAAGTTTATGTAGTGCGTGGGTATCTTACTTTAGAAAACAGATTCAGATATATCACACTATAGAGGAAGGAGGTAGTCTTGACTGAAAAGTTAATGCGGAAGCTAAGAAGTCTTGAGGAAAGCAGATACGAAGGATCAGACCAACGATGATAAAAAACATGGACAACATTGGCATTGACAAGATAAACTTGTCGGAAATATTAGATAAATCAGAAAATGTCATCAAGTACAAATGAGCGTTTTTAATGCAATAACCATAATAAGAATAACTGCGGAAAATGTCACCAACAAAAAGAAACAATAGACCACATAACAAAACTCTTGCCGGTACCGAATACAGAGGTCATACACCAAGCACTAGTCACAGCAAACAAACTAATAGAAAACACAGATCAATACTACAATTACACTCCGACATCAGTACTCGAAGATGATCAGTACAAACTATACTTGGACGTCGAAATACACACAGACAAGACTATCCCAGCCAATAGACCAGATATAGTTTTCCAGTCAAAGGCCGACAAAATTACCTATTTGATAGATATTGCCATTACCAGCGATGTTAATATCTAAAACACCTACACTGAGAAGATATCTAAACACGTGGACCTTGCCATGGAAATAAAACGACTTTGGAAACAAAACAAAGTCACTATCGTTCCACTCATTATGTCGGTGTCAGGCCTTACACCAAACACGTTTACAAAATACCTCCAACAGTTGGGCCTGGACGAAAAGTTACACAAAGTAAGTCTATAATCCTGAAGACCTGTAATATTGTGTGATCCTTCCTAAATTCCGATCAATAATAACCAAGGTGTTGACTCTGCACAGCCCGTCAACAGTTAATGCTACTGCAATTCTGCGAGAGGAACTTAGAAAGTCAAATAATAAGGATAACAAAAGGCCTTTATTTTTACCTCAGTGGAATCAAATTCAGATAATCGGCTGTTCTAGAACATTTCAATAGTTGTAGTAGCAAAAATGTAAATTCTACGCCAGTGTATTCATAAAAATGACCTCAAATGACACGGAGTCAAATCCAAAAATTCTGGACATCCACTATTTACGTTGCCCACTTCACATCTTCTCACTATTGCTTTATATAGATATTATCTATAGTAATAACAAAATATCACCCAAGCAGCACAAAAAATGCAGAAATGCATAGCTGTAAACAATACAAAGTAGAACGTACGTCAAGGGTATCGGGGTGAAGTTGGTAGTATTTCTCAAAGTAAGTTGCAACGGCGACGTTGGCCACTGGGCCAGCCCACCCCCTGATTGAGGTTTTGAATTAAGAATAAAAGTACTTCTTTGTGATAAATGGAAATATCATATATGTATAAGTTTTATAACAAAACTGTTTTTGTTTTCTTTTTTTTCGCAATCATTCAAAAGTTATACCAAAATAAAAATGGGTTTTTAAGTCGAGTACCGAAAACACGGCGACGGCTCTCGAACTCGTGTGACGTCACCATGGCGATAAGGATGCTCCTTTGACCAACGGTGTCCTCCTCCGACACTAGATTCTAGATTCCCAGCCAATCGCGAGAATACGTACTGGTAAACTGATAAATAGTGTATATTTGTTGCAACACAGTCGATGAATGAAGTTTGCAGCTCGAGACGAAGTCTACGATCGAAATAAATATGTTTTTGAATGTTTGAAGTTGAAGTCAGGTTACACATTCCAGTAAGTACCTAATCAAATATGTTTCGTTGAAAAGATCTCCTCAATCGAAGGATGGCCCAGTGGTTACAGAGTCCGATAGTGGATCTCAGGGTCTTTGGGGTCTTTGGATCGAAACCCAGGCCTTCCAGCTTTTTTTTTATTTTTTTTATCAAACATTTTATTGATGTGCTTTTTGCTCTTGTTACGCACATCTTTTCTACGATCTCGTAATCACATTCTGTTTATCACTATCTAATATTATTTATTTAACTTTGGGCAACGAAGCTTAACAATATTAAATTTTCATAAAAATTTAACAAGCACTGTGAAGTGCAAGTAATATGTCTAACAAAATTTGATTCAAACACATATTTATGTTGACCGTAGAACAAGTGTGCATAACAAGTGCAAAAAGAACATCAATAAATTTTTTGATAAAAAAAAAATAAAAAAAGTTGGAAGGCCTGGGTTTCGATCCAAAGACCCCAAAGACCCTGAAATCCACTATCGGATTCTCTAACCACTGGGCCTTCCTTCGATTGAGGAGATCTTTTCAACGAAACATATTTGATTAGGTACTTACTTACTGGAATCTGTAATCTGACTTCAACTTCAAACAGATTTATTTGGATCCTAGACTTCGTCTCGAGCTGCAAACTTTATTCATCGACTGTGTTGCAACAAATATATACCTGTTACCAGTTTAGCAGTACGTATTTTCGCGATTGGCTGGGAATCTAGAATCTAGTATCGGAGTAGGACGTCGTTGGTCAAAGGAGCATCCTTGCCGCCTGGTGACGTCACACGGGTTCGGGAGCCGTCGGCGTGTTTTCGGTACTCGATTCAAAAACCCATTTTTATTTTGATACAACTTTTGAATTATTGCGAAAAAAAAAGAAAACAAAAACAGTTTTGTTATAAAACTTATGTATGATCTTTCCATTTATGACAAAAAAAAATTGTATTCAAAACCTCAATTATAATCATAAATTTGTTTACACCCCAAGTTTTTTCAGTCATTATAAGTGGGCTTTCAGCTATGATTTTGATATGTAAATCACGTAAATTCAATAATATTTTTGACAAATGTGTCTTTCAGTGTTCACGTTTCGTTTCCAACAGTGATAAAATGATGAATGATAGGTACTTAACTATAGCCATCTATTGAGCGAAAAGGATTTTATTCTATTCTGCTGCATATTTCCAATAGAATCCTTTCGCCAAATAACATCCAATAGAATGTGTTTATCAGGACCCTCATCAAAACATGGATGCCGATAGAACCGACCCTTAAATAAATAATAATTAACAATAATGGTAATATAAAATACCTACTTACTTTGGACTATATCGGTGCATCTTGCGGAGCATTTATAAAACCCTTTGTCGGGAGCTATTTTTGTAGTATTAGTACATAATAGCACAAAACAAGAACGGTAACCTTAGAAGTTCGATCTTTTCAATACATGTTTGAGTATTTAACAATGACAACAGAACGTAATAGATCAAAACACTGTACTTACTATCCACATAAACTGCAATGAGTGAAAAATAACGATGACGTCACACGCGCTTGGTTTTGTTCGGGAGCTATCGGCGTGTCTTCGGTACTGGATTCAAAAATTAATTTTTATTTTGATGACAACTTTTGAATTTATCACAGACATGTTTTGTTTCAAAAACCCAATTGGGGTGTTGGGGAGTTTGGTTATTACTAATAAAGTGTGGCGAGTTGCGTCAAGTCATTAGGCGCCATTTTTATTCTGGTTCAAAGTGAAGTGTAATATCCTGCTGTATACCGTTCTGTCACAACTGGCCAGCAGCTTACACTCAGAATCGATGATATTGGACACTGGGGGCCGTAATGCGAAAGTTATGCCTGTTAATAAATGCTTATGGGGGCAATATAAGTGATTGACGTTGATAATTCAATCACTAAAACGGCCGATCTGGGGACGCGATGATAGGGTGACATGAGTTACTGGATTCATCTTTCGGAAAAATTATATAGGCGATTAATTAGATTTTTGAAGGCCTCGGCGTTGCGGGAACAGATAGAATGTAGAATGATGGTCGTTAAATACATAGGCCGATCAAATTTTGTTGAGCGTTTCACTCGGAGAACAATATACTTTTCTCAAGGTTTTCCATGCCGCAGAGGTCAATACCGTTATCTCATACTAATCAGTTCGTTTACCATGGTATTACTTTTGATCAGAAATAGCACCGTTTATGATAAAAATAATGCAGAAAACTTTTGCAAAGTAAATAAAAATAACACCACAAAGAAAATCTGCCCACAAGTAAAATTGCTCAACTCAATAATTAAAAGGTCATTTCTTGTGGACATTTTTTATCTATTTGTATGTTTTCAAAATTACGGTTTAAACATGAATGTAACCTTGTAAGTTTTCTTTAAACGACAGTCTAAAGTGCATCACAATCTGGTAAAATGTGCCACTGCTACGACACTTAGGCTGCGTTTCCACCAGAGATGTCCGAGGATGTGTACCGAGGAATATGTTTCTAACGAACCAATAGAATCGCTTGAATTACCTCGCTTCGCCCAGTAAAGCTCTGGTGGAAACGGCTTAGCGGAGCGAGGAGTTTGTACATACAAAACAAGGCATGTTGGCAAGGAATGTGTGCAAGAAATATTTTTCGAGAGATGTAGGCTGCAAATGTCTTGCGAGGGATGTCTGCTATGGCAGAAGGTGAGCAAACCACGGGCAGATGCACACCATTTCATACCTCCGCCACACATCTTCGCACCGCTCATCTTTCTAGCACATCTCTGGTGGAAACGTAGCCTTAGGATCGTATTCATAATTGTCTCTGAAGTGGGCACTTCGAGGTACCTCACGCAAGTAAGACTCAAGTATTTCCTTTTGCATCTGTTTAACAGGTTTCTTTTTCTTATTATTTTCTCATTTTTCTTCTTCTTTTTCTTCTATATGGCTTCTGCGTTTCCACACAATCAGCATGTGATAAGTTCCAGGAAAGTCCGGTTCTGAGCCATTTTCATAGATCCTATGATCCTAATTCTAATTCTTCTTCTTAGACTGGACACTATCATTATAATCATATAAGAAGATGAATACCGCGTATTATACTGCATCGAAAATGTAAACATATATATCAAATATCACAATAAACGAAGAACGGAAATACTGAAATGCACGTGTTATAACGGCCCTAACTTAAAATCGACTCGGGTGGCTCATCGCAGTCAGAACTGACAACATCTCACTCCAAAATTAACCTGCTATGTTCCCTTGAGTGCAGCGAAATGTCATATTGAGAGCTCGTTACTTGAGTGAGCTGTTACATGTGAGAGACTCTCAAGTGGCAGTCGAGCGACTGTGAAACACATAGCTGGACTTGAGGGACTCTCTCAAGTATTAAGAAGCCCTAAAGCGGCAAATCAGGATAAGAATAGAGTAGCAACATATAGCTAGCTATTGGGAAGCAGTACTGAAAAACTATTGGTTCGCCATCTATCTAACCAAAGCCGGTACCTGAGCGTTTAGTTTGAGTATCCGAGCAATGTTTATGCAACCCGTTTAAAAGCATCAGGTATAGAACCTGCGTGTACGACAACAAACAGACTCCTTTCTGTGAAACACTCATTTAACACTCCTGATTCCGGTTTATTCTAAAAAGTGACTCAATTAAAGAGCAGCAATTTCATTCATTCATCGGAAACCAATCACAGACGACGTCGTTTCGCTTTTATTAATGCTCGTCAGTATGATTTAGGTCTCAGACGAATAAACGAAATTGCATGATAGTGCCTAGCTGGCAAAACTTGTACTAGTAGTAGCAACATATAGATGATACTGGGAAGCAGTACTTTGAAAAAGTATTGGTTCGCCATCTATCTAACCAAAAATTAAACGCTCAGGTACCGGCTTTGGTTAGATAGACGGCGAACCAATACTTTTTCAAAGTACTGCTTCCCAATATCTATATGTTGCTACTACTAGTACAACTTTTGCCAGCTAGGCACTATCATGCAATTTCATTTATTCGTGTGAGACCTAAATCAGACTGATGAGCTGTAATAAAAGGGAAACGACGGCGTCTGTGGTTGGTTTGGGATGAATGAACGAAATTGCTGAGACAGCTGTTGGGCGGTAGAGAGCTTATGTTTGAGAGTGAGGATGCTTAAATGCTACGATTTCTCGGTCCTCTTGTATGGTAGAGAGGGCTTTGACTAAATAAACAATACATGAATAGATATCCTTCAAGCGTTCAACATCTGGGCATATCGAAGGATTTTAAAAGTCACATGGAAAGATAGACTGATAAACGAACAAGTACTTAACAGAATGGATAAGCAAGGAGAAATAGTAAATACCATTAAAGTAAGAAAACTGGTACTGACCTGGGCTGTATTAGAGCTGCGAAAAATATAAGTTGCTACAATCGATTATCTAGCGCAGAATTCAGGGAAAACGGGGCACTTGGAGAACAAGGATGTCCTGTTATGCAACTGCGGTCTCAAACATACAAATTGCATTGATGATTGCATTGAAAAGAAGTGGCAAATATAAATACTGCTCAGATTCATTAGATGTCTGAAAATAAAAGTCGCAAGATGTTTTGTGCGACTTTGACCATCAGATTCACTAAGTTATGATCCACTTGCATTATTCTTTTACAATGCACATATCTTATGAAATATCACATTGTTCGTTATATCGCAATACCCAGGGTCCAGACCTACCTCTTCCCATCGCGCCCGTATTATCAGATAAAAAAATAGAAGTTTTTCCATTTTTCCTTTCCGGTTTTCCTGGTGGAATGAAGGGAAGGAAACTAATTTTTTGTATCAATGTCTATCAATCTGGTGGGATCCTATACTTTTTAGATATTGCCTTCGAAGACATACATGTGAATTTTTTATCAACAGTACACCTGGTCCTACCAATTGTAATTTGAGAACTACCGAATTCATAGCAATTATTTTTTGGATTGGCGACGGGGTTATTGGCAAAACATTTCTAATCAAGACCCCCCAAAACTCCGTTTTTTGAACATTTTTACAACCTATGAAAATTATTATCATGCTATTCAATCTGCTTAGTTCTCTTCTAGCTTGTTGTTTTGTTCAGTTAACAGAGAAGTCTCAGGCTGGCTGGAAAACTATGGAAATGGAGGGACACCCACTAATTGAGTCACCTTCCGTCAATTTTTTGGGGATTAACATCAACAACAACATGTCCTGGCATGTCCATGTCGTCTGTATTGTTAAAACGGCATCCCAGAAGCTTGGACTTTTGTTCCGCTGTAGGAAACTGTATACACCAGAGCAACTACTGCTGCTCTACAAGGCACAGATCCGACCATCGTTGGAGTACTGCTTTCACGTATGGGGATGCGCTCCGAAGAACTCTCCTATCCAGAAGAAAGCAATTATTAGAGTAATCGATACGCCTAGTTCCTGTTCCACAAATCCTATCACGGAAGATCATAATAGAAAGATAGCAACACCGAAGCCCGCCTAAACAAGGAACACTAGAGAGGCTCTGCAAGCTCATCCTTACCAAGCCAAGGTACCTGCTCCCCGAACCAGTCTCCTCCAGCGTTGCTTCTTTTGGAGAACTTGGACGCTGTGGAATAAGCTGCCGTGGAACAGATTAGAATAAAATAGATTTGGTTGGCTTTCGGTTACGGAAATATGCAACTGGAGCAACAAGTCAAAAGGCATGTAAGGTATAATGTAAATAACAGATAATTCTTGTTAATAGTACATACATATAAATAAATACATAAAAATAAAAACATGTAAATCAGTCACTGTTTGGTGAAAAATTTATGATTTCACTAGAGTGGAGAACTCGTCTAAAGAGTAAGGCTCCAGTTCGCGAATGTATTTGTGGATGGTTTTATTCACTAGTTGAAATGATGGTATGGATTGTGTATTTTATGGTAACAAATTGAACATCTCAAGTGCTGAATAGTGTGGGCATTGTTTAGTATAACTCAGTTTATGAGATGGGTAAATATATTTTTGATCTTTGCGGGTATTTCTTTCCCCACAGCTACAACCTGCATCGTTTTAAAGCTGACGTACACACCTATCCTCTCGCAGTGCCTCTACAGTGCCATAGGCTTTCGACCTTTGCGGGAGGCTGACCATAAAAAGAATCAAGAAACCATGCAGTAAGAAGAATTGCGGATCCCCGTATCATATCTGGGTTAGGCCGATTAATTCTCAATTTTCCCTCGTAAGTGTGTGAGAACACGAGGG
Organism: Callosobruchus maculatus; assembly: GCA_951848785.1. Lineage (NCBI taxonomy): Eukaryota > Metazoa > Arthropoda > Insecta > Coleoptera > Chrysomelidae > Callosobruchus > Callosobruchus maculatus. Next base: position 14,187,220 of record CATOUR010000059.1, read on the forward strand.
CTTATCTTGTAAAGTTGGAAACAGCAAGCCGGCGCAAATTTCTTGACTGAAAACACTGCCATCCATCCGTCCGAGCGCGACTGCCCAATTTCAGGATGCCTTCTGGCTCTGTCTTATCACCTCTTTCTTCTTGACCACTACGTAGGCATCTCCGGTTCACGAAACGTTCGTTCGCATAACCGTTTTACAAACCACCACAGCAGTCAAAAAATGGTATACCTATCATTCCTTTTTTGTCCGAAGAGAACTTGGAATCCATCAATGGGTCGGTAGTGAGTAGGGTTCGTCAGTTTGACAAAGGGCTAAATGATTCCACGCCCAAAATGTCTAGGGCGTTCGCCTTTCTTTTTTTATTTAAAAAAGTGAGTTTTTAATGTCATGAAATTTTAAAAATATTAACCCAAAAATATAGATAAATACACATTACTGTTTAAGAATTACAATGAAAAAGCTATATAAACAAAACAAAACATTATATGTATATATAACTGAATCTTTAATGAGTAACAGAGGTATTAATATCCGGCATGGAAGCCTATATTCCTCATGTCGTCAAGCATCCCTCCAAAAACAAGCCATGGTTCAATCAGCGTTGCAGAGATGCAGTTACCTCTAAAAACCAACATTACAGAGAATGGAGGAAAAATCCAAATGCTGAGAGCCACCGCAGTTTTATCGACGCCAGAAATCACTGTAAACGCGTGATTGACAGCAGCAAGGAGGAACACAACCAAAAAATTAAGAACAAGCTCCTCTCATGTCCTACCTCGTCCAGAACATTCTGGTCTGTAGCTAAGGCTGTTAGTCAGAACTTTTCCTATTCGTCAATACCACCCTTGACCAGAGAGGACAAATCCATCGCTTCTGCTCCTAAAGAAAAAGCAGACATCTTGGGGAAGCTCTTCGCAGCCAATTCTACTGTAGACTTTCAAGGAAGTACTCCGACCACCACCATAAGCGTGAACTCGAGAATGGCAGAGGTCAAATTTCAACATCGAGATGTAAAAAGCATCCTCCAAAAACTGAACACCAATAAAGCTACTGGTCCTGACCAAATTCCAGCCATTGTCCTTAAACGCTGTGCCGCTGAGCTTGCACCTATTCTTTGCAAGCTCTTCAAACTTTCGTATCAACGAGGCGTGTTTCCTGCTTCGTGGAAGATTTGCTGCGTACAACCCATCCCTAAGAAAGGCAAAAAAACTGATCCCGCCAATTATAGACATGTGGCTCTTCTCAGCATCATGTCTAAGGTTATGGAGACTGTCATTAACACACAGCTCCTAAAATACCTGGACAACAATAACATCATAAATGATCGCCAGTATGGCTTCCGTAAGCACAGGTCTACAGGTGACCTCCTTGCCTACGTCACTCACTTGTGGAACAGAGCAATAGACAATCATGGCGAATCCCGCGTTGTTGCGCTTGATATATCGAAAGCTTTCGACAGAGTATGGCATGACGGACTTCTGGTGAAGCTTGCTGCTTATGGACTACCACCTGGCCTGCGCCAGTGGCTGAATAGCTTTTTGAACGACCGATCTCTGTTTTTCGTAGTCGAGGGCTGCTCATCAGACGTATTTTCAATAAACGCCGGTGTTCCTCAAGGAACTGTCCTATCCCCTACACTGTTTCTGCTGTACATCAACGAGCTGATGGAAATAACATCCAATCCAATCTACAGCTTCGCAGATGACAGTACATTAGTGTCGTGCATGGAACCAGGCAAGCCACTATCATCCCAGGAGACGGTACGTCGGCGACAGCAGCATGCCTCACAGATCAACGCAGATATCAAAACAATTGTCGAGTGGGGATTAGTAAATAAAGTACAGTTCAACGCACAAAAAACTCAGGCAACAACACTTACAAAGAAGTCTCACGATGGCTTACCAACCGTGGAAATGGAGGGTCACCCCATAGTCGAATCACCTTCCGTCAAGCTTTTGGGAATCAACATCAACAATAACATGTCCTGGCACGACCACGTCGTCAGTATTGCTAAAACGGCATCCCAGAAGCTTGGAGTGTTGTTCCGCTGTAGGAAGTTGTATACACCAGAGCAACTGCTGCTGCTCTACAAGGCACAGATCCGACCAGCGCTGGAGTATTGCTCCCATGTGTGAGGATGCGCTCCGAAGCACTCTCTAAAGCTTCTGGACACTATCCAGAAAAGAGCGATTAGACTAATCGATACGCCTAACCTCACAAAGGACCTCCACAGCCTGGAACATCGAAGGAGGGTGGCTGACCTATCCCTGTTTTACAGATTCTATCACGGAAGATGTTCGAGTGAGCTCACACCACAGGCCGTCCGAACTAGGAACACTAGAGAAGCTCTGCGAGCTCATCCTTACCAGGTCGAGGTACTTACTCCCCGAACTAGTCTCCTCCAGCATTCCTTCTTTTGGAGAACTTCGATGCTGTGGAATCAGCTGCCAGGGAGTTTGTTTCCCGACGGCTATAACCTGCAGCGTTTCAAATCTAACGTGAACCGATACTTATCCTCTCGCAGCGCTTCTACAGCGCCATAGGCTTTCAGCCTTTGCGAGAGGCCGACTATAAAAAAAAAAGTCGGTGTTAATGAGTGATAATTTGGGGCTTAAAATCATTCTTTCATCTTATAATATGATCTATATTCAAGGTATCAAATTTTGTTTTATTTTTGAATATTAGTTATTTTATGTATTCTACAAATAATGGCTTGCATGAAGTTTGAGCTTGAGTAAATTACGTTACACAGTAACTGTGCATGTGGGAAAAATGAAGCTGATGTTTATTGTATATGGAATATTTCATATATAATAAAAATTAGAAATCATATCCCGCAGTGATGTTTTCTAAATGCTTGGCAACATTGCAAGCTTTGACAAGGTATCCCAGTATTCCCAGTTGACTGTTGACATTTCATTGAAGGCAAGTAGGTGTGAGGGTGTGTTTTCGTTTTTTGCTGAAATTTTAAAATGGGAAAAAGCAGGATCGCTCAACAAAAAAAAAAAAGACAAGTAGCAGCAATGATTTCATTCATTTGTGCCTATTCTCACAGTGAGATATTGTTCCAATGTCTAGTCGGTAGCAACCATGTCCCAAAAAATTAAGCGCGCAGAGTACTTGTAAATACTTGGGCATTGCGGTTACCCCTCACACCTTCCTGCATATGCGAAAATGAAGCGAATCAGAAATTGTGCAGCTCCTTTGTTGAGATGAAACAATTTCAAAAATGTGTTTTCAGGGAGCTGAAAGACGTCACTGGTATCCCTCAAGTTGCGGTTCGCCGGCATCCTACCAACAAAAAATTTACGTGATAGTTGTATCAGTTGCAAACTAATTTTCCTTTGCTTTCGTTGAATAACCCTTCTTGACTTGTAATCACGAAATAAATTGGTACATCAGCCATTTCGATCAATTTTTCTTCTATATTACGTGTATAACGCCACCCAAAAGCCCTGCTGTTATACGCACAAATTTAACCGCCGATTTTAACCAATGGCGGTTATAATTTTAACAAGCGCTCTGCTTGCAGAATACCTATGATGGTTATAATGAACGCAAGTTATTGTAACCATACGTTATGTTTAACCATGCTGTTACAGAACAGACCCCTGTATCCAGGTTCACCTGATGAGATCTAAAGTGCGCTGTTCTTAGACTAGGGACATGGTGCCTGAAGCGATTGAGGACATGTTCCAAACAAGGATTGTGATATCCTTGAGCTCACTCACACAAATAATTTTCTTCATGTTTCTCCAAAGGAAGCACTCGACCCAATAATGTAATTCAATGCGCTAGGGGTATGTTGGTTCACTGTATTGTTCGACTGCGCATGCCCTCTGGAAATCATTCTTGGGTGCCCAAGGAACAGAGTTGCAGTCACACGCTCATACGGCATAATACCTACCGTAAAGCACACCTGGTCGTCCGTATACCACCCGCAAAATAAATTACATAAGAACTGATGGTACTTTTGACCTCGGTTGATATGCCTCGACTCATGTTACACTCATGTACACATGGCTGGCAAGAAAATAATTAATCGCATTCCGAGTTGCCTATTGACGGGCTCTGGAAGAGAATCGTAACTGTTTTCATAATAACGATTTTTTTGATTCACGTATGTATACCAATGCACCAGACAGCTGATGCTGACGGCCTTTGGATTTAAGGATAATACATGTAGTTAAAATGCACATGTTTTGCTCAAAAGACCAACGTTTCGGCATTTCTTTTACGTTGCCTTCAGGGCTGCAGTACAAGGTGAGTCAAGCTCAACGCCTCGGACTCTTGTGACCAAACGATACCCTTTTCGAAAAATCGACTTTGCAGGTGTATGGAGGTCGAGTTGGACTACATTTTAAAAATAATGGCTTTTATACAGGGTGTCTAGTAAAAGCGTGACATATCAAAGTTATGTTTTTTAAATGGAATACCCTGTATATTATTGCATACTTAGATTCCTGGGTGCATTTTAGTGTGACTTTATATATCACACATAGGATTTTAAGCGAGCCGTTTAGGTGCAAATCACAATTTTGGGTATAGGTAGATGTCAGAAAAATATTGAATATCGTTGCTATTATAAATCTTAGAGGACTTTGCCTTTGCCGTGTTACTAAGCATGAAATGTGTCAGCTTACGTTAGATGGTCGAGTTCGAACTACATTTGTACTTGGAGAAATCGGTAGACCAATTAAGGAATTTTCAATCAAAGGTAACTTGATTTTTTCAAATGGGAATGCATAATTTTTTTTATACAACAAATGTGCAATTTGATAAGCTTTCTAATGATATGCAGTTGTAACTATCAATCTCTGGTAGTTTTGATTTAATTTCAAATTTCCAGTAAAACCGGTGTTTTTCAATTTTCCTACCTATAAGCAACTTAGCAGGCCATGAAATATAAACCAAAAACTGTTCAGATGGAACAAAACAACTAACTTAGCAGGTAGTTACGGACGAACTAGAGTAAAGGGACAAAGTTATAAAAATGACGTACAACAAATCAATTCTAACCAGAAATAGCAGATCATAACACATCTAAGTTCAAAAAGCAGCTAGAGTAGGACAGAAATGGGTATTTTTCACAGCATACCGGCTACTACAATATTCTAAAGATTGATGATTCACAAAACCCTTGTGAATTTTGAAATGGAAGGAAATCTACCACGTAATGTTGCTGGCAGTTTAATAGCTTCAGAATAAAATTTCACATTTCATGATTTAAAAAAATAGTAACCGATACCTCTGACTGGAGCTCTGCAAATTTTTCAATACTCATAAGCAAGATCGCCGAAAATGAAGAATAAATTAAAAATCTGCTCAAATTATTAAACATAATTTACCTGACAGAAAATTAAAATGTGATTAGTCAGTATTCCTTTTTTTGCGACCTTGCTTATAGATACTGAAAAATTTAAAAGACGACAGTGAGAGGTATCATTACTTTTGACTGTGACGGAAATGACTACTGTTTTATACCATTAAATGTGAAATTGCGTTCTGAAGATATTAGACTGACGGCAACGATCGCCGAAAGTTTTGCTTTCATTTCAAAGTGTTTAGTGATTTTGGAAATTTTTAATCTCTAGTACATTGCAGTCGCTAGAAGGCTGTAAAAATTATCCATTTCTGTCGTACTCCAAGCTTCTCTTTAACATTGGACTTGTTTCCGCCGGTGTTTCTGGTTAGAGTTGATTTGTTGTAGGGAATTTTTATAATCTTGTTCTTTTACTCTAGTTCTGCTGGATCTTTTTGCTAAGTTAGTTGTTTTCTTCCATCTGAATACGATTTTGTTTATATTTCATGGTCTGCCAGTTTGTTTATAGGTAGGAAAATTGAAAATCACTGATTTGATTGAAATCTCGAAATTTAATAAAAACTACCATAGATTGATATTCACAACCTGATATAATTAGAAAGCCTATCAAATTGCACATTTGATCGTATAAAAAAAATTATGCATTCCCATTATTTGAAAAAATCAAGTTACCTTTGATTGAAGTTTCCTTAATTGATCTACCGATTTCTCCAAGTACAAATGTAATTTGAACTTGACCGTCTAACGTAAGCTGACACATTTCATGGTTAGTAACACGGCAAAGTCACAGCCCTCTAAGATTTATAATAGCTGCGATATTAATTTTTTTTCTGACATCTACCTATACCCAAAATTGTGATTTGCACCTAAACAGTTGGCTTAACGTCCCATGTATGATACATAAAGTCACACTAAAATGCACCCAGAAATCTAAATATGAAATAATATACAGGGTGTTCCATTTAAAAAAAACATAACTTTGATATGTCACGCTTTTATTAGACACCCTGTATAAAAGAAATTATTTTTAAAATGTAGCCCAACTCGACCGACATATATTTGCAAAGTCGATTTTTCGAAAGGTGGTATCGTTGGGTCACAAGAGTCCAAGGCGTTGAGCTTGACTCACCCTGTATACACGAAAAGTCGTAAACTAATTCTAGTTTAAATGTGCCGATATAAATGCATCGGGCGCAGATAGCCGATAAGATAGCCTTTAACATGTTGAACAGAGAACACAATATCCCTACGTTCCACTTTCCATTCTCCATGCGCTACTCACAGGGTTACCTGGTGCCAAACGATGCCAAAGTGTCCATTTTAAAACCGAGTTGGTGACCAAAAATTGAATATGGGCGATTGGCGACTTTTGGTGGCGCAAAACTCACAGCATGTTAGCCAGATTGACTATTTCTGACTTCCATTCATACTTCTCGCAAAAATAAGGGCTAGCCTCATGAAGCGGCAATATTGTCGATTGTCGTACAATTGATATTTTGACCATAGTGACTCTTTAAGGAGAGAGAAAGAGAGAGAGCAGGCAAGTAAAATTGGTAATAGGAAAATAGGAAAAACATTCGAAATACTTAGGCTGCGATATATCTTATGACAGAAGCAAATATATAGAAGAAAAACTTGATAAATTCACGAATATTTGCGGAACTATTAGTCAAACATTGAAGAATGTGTGTAGTGAAACATAGACAACTACGAAATAAAGAAGAAAGTAGCATACAAACACAAAAAATCAAATTTCTAAGAAGAGAAGGATCGAACAATCGAAGATGTTTATCGTAACATGCAGAGTATCTAAAACCTGAAGTGAAGAAGAATAGGAAGAAGAATAAGAAAAAGAAGAAGAAAAAGAAGAAGATACTGTGAGTTAGAAGTACTCAACCGTATTATAAAATATAATTCCTCTCATACATACCTTGCACGAAACTAACCCAGTTGAAAGCTATTACTAGAACAGCGTTGATATGCGCCTAATAACCATAGTAGTTGATGCCGCTTAACCAAAAAAAAAGAAGAAAAAGAACAAGAAGTATTCTAAAAATTGTACAAATGACATCCAGTAGACATCTATTGGACATCCAAACAACAGACGCTTGGACGTCTGTCTTGGAATGATTCGTCCAGTTAGGTACACGCATTTCATACATTTGGACACTGTAAGGAGATTTGTTAAATGGGTTTATATGAACAAAAAAGCATGTATGTATACCTTAGGCTTAGTTCAGATGACGCGCGTCGATGTGGCGCACGTTTGTTGCGTCTGTGTTCAGATGACGCGCGTATGACTTCGCACAACCTTTATATAGAGTGAAATCATCAAATCAATCAAGTGTCAGTGTATTTGTTGTCATTGACGAGAATGGATGTAGGAGAAGCTGTTTGTGTTTGGTTAGCATATAGAAGAAGGAAACGACGTAGGAGGGAAATGACACACTGGGTTCACCCAATTTTAAGGAATAGACTTTCTAAAGTTTATAGGCTACACTGTATCCCAGTCTGCGAAATCACGAACCTAAATTTTTTAACTATTTCAGGAGTAAAGTTGACAAAGTACTTTGTGAATGAGGGAAAACTAGAATGGCAGGATAGAATGATCTGAATTGCTGTATTTACTGTAAACACCTATTATGAATAAAGCAGTACCAAAAACCTACCTAATATTTTCTAAACATTAGGACCAGTTCCTCCCAGGCGCTCTTTTTTGCCGTCTTATTTGAATATAATTTGGAATGCATGTTCCAAATCGTAGGCCTCTTCTCAATTTCATCAATGAAAACATCTGTGTTGAGTTCTTCTAGGATAGATAAGAAATAAATTTTTGCAGAGAGACACCAGATATGTCGAATGAACGCTAGAAAAGACGCGTGCCAACTGAACAGGCAACGGGAGCGTCTAGTATTTCAATACGCGCGTGGCCGCTGACCGACGCGCGTATTGAAATTCTCTGCGCCTAGTGGCGTCGTACGCGCGTACAATTTGTCGTGCGCGCGCCCATGTGAACAGCTTGAATTAATTATGTGTATTTTCAAAAGAGCGCCACGTCGACACGCGTCGTACGCGCGTCATCTGAACTAAGCCTTATTTATTATACAAATAACTGTCAATATATGAGCAGTTAGATATCTCAAAAAAATAAAAAAAAAATCTAAAATAAAATTTGAAACGAAAATTTATCCACTTAAAAAAATACGACAAAAAAATGAGTTTACACTAATAACACCTAAGTCATCACTTGTGAGAGATTCAGTCATATTAAATGAAGAAGATATATAATAGTCTTCCTCAGTCTCAGTCAACAGAATGAAACGGTTGAACCTTAAACATTTCTTATTACAGAATCCTTATTACCCATTATTTTACCTCTAAAGTAATAAATAGCCAGCAAAATTAAGTAAAAGTGAGTATTTTGGGTGCCCATTGGACATCTTGTACTATCTGGGTCAAGTCAAGTCAAAAATTCAACTCCATTTGTTTTGGCGGCGTTTTGTTTCACGTGCACAGCACCAGTAGGTAGTATGATATTACTTATATGAGATTTAAATTTTGTAAAACACACCTGTGGTTTTTTGGACTTCATCTTATCTCTTCTAGGTTACTATAGGGTTTAGAACACACATGAATTGGAGGGAGCTGTAAAGTTTGCATTACATCTCTCAATAATTGACAATGGTAGATGATATGCTCTACTGAGAGAGGCTGTTGACATTGCTCACAAGTGGGGCTTAGTTGTCCAAGAAATAAATGTGACTCAGTAAGGCGAGTATATCCAATGCTCAGCCTTCTTTTTTTTGAGGTCACAGGCTCGGATAGAAAGCCCTTTTTGGGAGTTATCTACTGCCTTGCGTGCAATTTCGTCTGCTGCATAACGATGCAACGATGATAATGATGTCCAGCAATACCGACATATCCAGGGGTCCAGACAAAAGCTAGTATTTTGCACTGTTGTTGGAGTAAATGGTGTAAGTGGAGAAGAAATGAACTCCGATTATTACCTATAGGTCAGCTACGATCTTGTTTAAATAAAAGCCGGAATACCTTTCACGAAGCTTTATTGATTTTATTTAACATCATCAAAAACTAAGCCTACCTATATATCAAATATCTATATTTTATAATAATGTATGTACCTACATATTTATAATACACTGCCTTATCGAGTGTCAATTTGCACTTCTCTACCACACCTCGTACATTTTTATGCAAACCAGTCCATTGCTTCGATTAGTACTTTTTGGCAGTGAACTGTCTTGCCCAGAGATATCTATATTCTTGTATACTGCTTTGTATTGGTATACCTCAATATATCGTATTTTATAAATAAATCTATATACGGATATTGTTTAAGTTTACCCTGTTTACGCATTTTCTTTTGAAATGAAATAAAAATAATGCTCAAATTATGAAGGTACGAGGTGCCAATGGTTGGAATATACTTTTGTCTTATTCACTTAACATTACCTATTGATTTTTACAATGATTGCACCATTATATAAATACAAGATTGCAACATTAAATTTTTATACACATTAATGCCAGGGATCTCGTTCCTTTTTTAAGAATTTCAAAAATTCTCAATTTAATTACAAATTTTAATGCCCAATATAGAGAAAAGGATGTTTAAAGCGAAAAATGGTAACAACGCACAAGTTAGTGTAAGTCTTGTATTCGCCATTTTTCGTCAAAGAGATCCTTATCTGCAAAGTCAACAAGAAACAATGACATATTGCACGAAACAGTCACAAATAGTATCAAAAATCAAATAACCTAATATCGTGGAAATTGAGTATTCTTGGTACTGTTTTCATTTAGCAGAATTGAGTAAAATGACGGAGAAAAAACGTTTTTTCATGAAGTTAACCAGAACTCGATTGAGATTCGTTATTTTCCAAAGCTTAAAATAATCCAAAATTCCTAGATAGCTATACAAAGTAAAAGCACAGATAACTAACTTGGAAATTATAAGAAAATATTTATGACTTGTTTAAAGTATATAAGCAAATGCACCCAATCTTGTAAGTAAGATACTCTACAGCACGAGTGTTTTCTCCGTGATTTTACGATTTTTGTCTTTGAACTACTGAGCTATATAATATCTCAGCTGTGAATTATACCCTGCTCATATAAAATATCTATTCATATTGTCTAGGTGTGCATTGTGCCATACGATTAACTGAATGTAAACATATAAATAAAAATTGTGCAACATTAACTAAAATGTGCCTTAAAAATATTGAAAGAGGAACTCAGGAAACGCCTAAAATTATATCGATCAAAAATAATTACAAACTAATAATACTTTGTTTAGGAATGTCTGTGTGTGTGTGAGTATATGTACAACTTAAGAATTACCAGCACCATTTAAGTTAACTGTTAAGTATCTGCTATAGGGATAAATACTGTCAATCGCTGATTCAGCAATTACGAAGAGCAACAATCCATAGAAAAGTACTACAAAATGATGATACATTATTGGCGCACTATCGTCATTTAAACCCTCTTCAAAGCTTAAATGTTCAACCAATATGTTTGACCAAGGCAAAAAATCTAGCTAAACTATAAATTTATCCCCAACTAATTTGTACTTGAGAGAATTCTAATGTCTTTTACCTAAAAAATTTTTGCATTTGCAAGGTTAACTAGTAGGTATTTGAAGTCGACGAAAGTTAAATACATTTTTTTATCTCTAGTTGTGTTGACCTATGAGAGACTGCATTTATCCCAACATTTTTATGTAGATTGTAGGTAAAGGAACACATAAAGCTTTTTAAATAAAAGCGGAAAATATAAAAATAATACTATGTGCACAACCATAAATTTGATCAGTTTGAGAAGTCAGTTTGTAGAACAGGAAACGTATGTTGATCAGAACTTTGAGAGTCTGCTACTAATATGTATATAGTCCGCATCAGATCGTCAAACTATTTTTATCAGTATATCTAACCGTCATATGGAGTTTTGTTTAGAATAATATTGTTTTTCTTAAGTTGCTGCATTATCTGATAATCTAGCATCACATACTAAATTATAGTTGGATGACACTGCTAATATTAGAAAGAAACGCGAGTGTCTCAGTTTTTGGTTACAATGGAAAGAGCTCAGAGAATGCTCATTTCGAATTTATAGCATCACTCACTATGTGAATATAATAAGAACATTACTCTCAAAGTTCCTATGAGAAATCAGCGTTGAATTCCTGAACCATCACAGAAGAAAACAATATTAATAAAATAGAACAACAGATAAACAAGGAAAATAATAAATACGAAGAAGAAAAGAGTGGTAACACGTAATCTCACTTCCTAAGAAGAAATGTCATATATCTGGGCTTATTGATATTTCTGATGCAAATATATGCCATCTCCCAGTATCTATATCTACATCTAACAAACGACTACCCATTTTCAGAGTAGCAATTATCACATTTTAAAAATTCTAATTACAAATGTATTATAGATCAATCTGTAAACGCTATTCGCTCGTTTATAATAGACCAGGGCAATTGCGATTTGGGGTGTAAATATAAGATTTCAAAACAATATACAACATATCAGTACTAAAGCAAATGAGATAGTAAATTCAAACATGCATATCATTTTTTGGTTGCAAATGGAATATTAATGGCTTTATACACAAACGCGAGAGGGCTAAATTATTATGTCTATTCAAGCGTAGGGTTGCAACAAGCTTCTATTGTCTATCAGTTTGATGATGAATATAATATGCGACTTTTGTGCTACCTCCTTACACTTCTTGTTTTTATTCTGTAACAACACATAGATAAGTTCAATTATTATTATGATTACTTATTTATCGAAGAAAGACAATAGAAGTTGGCAACGCTGTAAGTTAAGCTTCTGATGAGCGTGAAAATTGTGTTTTTTATTCTGAAAGCGTCAAAGTGTTTTTAAAATGATTCCCTGGACTATCAACAAAATCATTTAAGGGGTGTCCGACTTGATCTCTGATATATGTAAGCCTCATCTTTGTCAACACTTTTTTAATCCTGTAAACACAAGGTGTATCCTTTTTTGAGCTTGGACTGAAGTACATCATTTTCTTAATACCTATGTGCGTGTTTCTAGTTTATATCAATACTTCGATTACTGGAAATCGATATAACATATGAGTTGGTTATCTTGGCCATCTGTCTAGTTAGAAGATATCGTGAGGAATTCCAGAGGTGTTGTGTTATTTTTTTTTTGTTCAACAGCTACAGAGCTTCTCTTTTAACTGAATCAAAATTGACCGTAGGACGAACCAGTTTTTCCAAAATTTATGACCTGGCATCGAAGCTACAAGTGTTTAAGTGTTTTGGGTGTAAGAAAATAGTTTAAAAAAATATTTACGAACGTAGTTTGCCCAATGACTGCAAAAATTAGAGCAGGTGTTGTGTTCAAAAATTTTCTGACGCATTTTGATCATTCAGTTAGACCAAAACTTGACCAAAACAGATACACCTAGGGCTAACAGTAGACAAAAGATGCTTTTTCCAACGAAAGTTGTTTTAGATATTGAGACACCAATCGCTTCCAAAGTTAAGCTTTCTCAACTAGTATCGCATCTTTTCATAAAATAGAGGGCACACACCTTTGCTACGAAGCAAAATATTTGTGTTCTGTATAATGGGTGTACCAAATTTAGAAAATGCTTTAACTCTAGTGATGTGTCTTAAACTTTGTATTGTTTATGATTAAATTTTGAAACTGCAAGTTTTGAACTTACAAGTACCCTGCATGTATGGAGTAAAGATGCATGAGAATCTAGGTGCTGTTCTATATTTTTTTTCAAAAACTATGTGCAAAGGGAAAGCATGCCTATCCAGTTTATTTAGAATTCAGTTTCGGGGATTATTATGATGACACGCCAAAAGGAATTATTTAAAAAGTTATAATTTTCTTCAGTTGTTTCAAGCGTTGTTCATTTTTTTATTTCACATATATGTAGGCTCTTTTGGGAGAAATACTAATGAAACATATCTACAACATAAAAGTTAGGAAAACAATAAGGTAAGTAAAAAACTAAAGGAACCCTTCAAGGCCAAAATAAAATCAATAAAGCACAGTTATATAGTGATAGGGTCATCTAAGAGAAAGAAGAAAAGTGTTTGGACATATTAAATAGGTTTAAGAAAACTGATTACTTTATGGACCTTGTATAATATTGGTTTTTGAACAACCCACGTGAGTCAGAGATTGCAATTAGTAATATAATTTCAAGCTGCATCCCGTTTTGGCTGTTTTAAATTATATAGGCTTTGGAGGAGCAGATTTTGTAAAGTTCTATTCTGGTAAAATTTGCATAAAAATGCAAATTTCTAAATAAACTGGATTTTGTAAAGGATTCTTCAGATAGCTATACCGACGAATATAATGTTTGAGGCAAGAGCTAAATACTTTGGGCTCTGGAAACGTGAATTAAATAAAATATCTAGTAGGCGTTGAAGAAACTAAAACGTAACTTTTATCACAAATTTTTCAGCTATAAGAATCTAAGTAAAAGCGGTTTATACTTTTTGAACTTGCAGCCAAAATAGATTATTTGTACATTGTTGACCGTATACCTATGTTCGCCTAAATTATACATATTTTTATACAATTTTCTAGCAAATCTTACAATATTACCTGTAAAATTTGTCGACTTTTACACCGAACTATATTATCAGTTAATCCAGAAGAAAATTTACATACACAGAGTCAACACATAGTTTGTACAAACATTTTTTTTTCATATATTGTATAAGACCTAAAGACTGTTTTTATATCCGGTAATTATTTATACAATAACCTAGACCGCTTTTTCTTTAATCATTTTGCCAAATATTCGAAAACGAGAACAAAAATCTTGCGATAAAGGAAAATCGTTGAATCACATTAGTTAAATAATATAGATGTATCAGATAAAATTATTAAAACAAAAATCATCAGTCTGTTCCAACTGCCTAATTATATATTTATTTCTGTAAAAATGTAATATTATAAAAAGTTTATATTTATTCTGTAACTATTTTATTTAAGGGGATATAAAAATACTGAAAAACCAGGAATCTCAGGAGATCAAAAATATTATCTGTCAAACAAAATAGTGTAGCTATATATAATCTGTATACTGTACAAACTGTTTATAAAAAATTACTAGTATCGCAGCTGAAATGTGATGCAGGACATCGGGTTCAGTTCATTTTCCAATAATATTCGCACCTTGCAAAATTCTCTGAACCGTTAGACCCGGAGGAGTGAACAAAAAACCTTTGTATATAGAATATTGAGTATATATTTGGTAAAAAATCTGTATATCTCAGGAACTGTATATAAAGTGGTATCAGTAAATAAAAAATGTTGGAACGTTGGCAATATGATATATCAGTCTTATAAAAAACAAATTCCGAGTGAAATTCGATATCTCATTTTCGAAAAATTGAGGATACGTATTATGTACATTTTTTTGTAATTGCGTTTGCTTCACTCGCGAATTTGACAATCTTTTCATTCGTTTCAATACCGGAAAAATAATTTAAAAATCAGGAAGCACGACAGCGTAGTCAATAAACATTAAACAACAATACCACAAACGTTCTTCAACAATATTTTGTGGCGTTACAAAACAAAATCCATGAATATAACGTAAAAGGTCCACAGACCTCATCCTTTAGTCTCATATACATAATTTTCTAACGTCTTATACTCTTAGATCTAATATTGCCCCTATTTTTTTTATTACTCGCTCAAGAAGATAGTTGGTATAGATTCGTATATTATATCTCTATATGAGACACCTATATTGAGTACAAACAGTTTTTTTATTGTTGAAAGGGGAGACATCTAGTAGCAATATCTTCAGCTCTGAAAAGCTTTACGTTTAAACACGATTCTTGGAGAGGTGTTTTTGAGACGCCTGTCTTAATAATATGTATGTGACAGTAAACAATATATATTTCATTTTGGAACATCCAGTAAGTTATATTTATTCAATCTCCGAGGTTATATTGCACAAAAACTATAAACGGTACCTATCTCAAACGTCTTTAAAGGAGAGATCTTTTGCAAGTTTTAGGAAATAACTTTCTGGGGAGTTTTTATTAACGTTAATCGTTAATTACTTATGATTAAGTAATTAATATCTGTGCTTGGAACTGTTTTGTCAAAAATGTGAAATGTGAACTTCTAAGGCATTTTATACTCGATAAATATAATAAAAAAGGATTCTAGTTGTCGAAAAGCATTAATTTGGTGCCTTTACATCTGTTGTAAATTTGAGCGCGCATTTTCATGACGTTCCAAACCTTTTATATTTCGCTTGCCTTTTGGTAAAAAAAAAATTGAATTAGGATCACAATTTTGCTTGGAAACAACTTAGAACAATAAATTGTTGCTTGCTGAGTTTGAATCTGAAGTACCTTGTTATGTGTGGATAAAGAAGTTACACAGTCAACAGCTCCAGCACTATCAAACAATGATGCAATAATTAAAAGTTTAAAAAAGACTAGCGTATCAATTGCGACATCGGGGCAAAAGATGTATACACTCCTCTGTAGAGGGTTCTACATATTTCGCTCCCTTACAATTTTTATACTAAATGTGTATCTGGTGTTAAAAGTATACCTACTTGGATGTCTCCCTCATACAATAGTTGTAACTATGCATTACATTCGAATTTTAATTTTAAAATTACGCGCTCTAGTGTGACAGGGTAGTAAAGGTGGTTGCAAATAATAGACCCAAAGATGTTTTGATAGCGTTTTCCGATTTTCTGTACCAACTAAGTTCTTAGCGCCATCTGTTCAACAGCCACCGAACCATATCCTAGTCCTGTCCATTTTGTACCAGTTCCCTTCGGTCGTCAACACTTATGGGGGGCGCACGGAATATGTCGCTGTCATCATCTGCCTCTTTGCGCTCTTTACAGTCCTGAAATAGTAAGGGGGATGTCCATTAATTACTTGAGCTCAAAATAAGGGAAACTAAAAAAGGAATAGGCTTGACTGTTGTCGTAACAATAAAATTAATCAGTAAGGTGCGATTGTTACGAATATTGAATTTTTTAGTATTGTGCTGGTTTTTGTTTAAAGGTGACTTGATAATTTACCTAATTATTATTATTATTATAAAGACAGAAGAGTTGAGCTAAAAAGCTATAAACTCAAACATAATATAAAAATATACAATTGTACTAAGCACAAGCTACTAAAAAATGTCTCGTTGCACCCAACTGTCAAACAAGTTCTTGAAACTGTTCACTGATGACGCATTCACTATGTTAAGGGGCAGCCTGTTCCATATATCGAATACCCTGTTGGAGAGGAAGAACTGTCGAGGTGTGGTCCGGAACTTCTCCTTCGTCAGCTTGAAGTTATGGCCACGCAAGCGGTTCGTATTCAGTGTGAAGAGGGGGGACAGATTCGTTCCAAACAGACCGTGCAACGAGCGGTATGTGGTAATGACATCCCCTCGTAAACGTCGGTCAAAAAAGTGGGTTATTTTGAACAATTTCATAGCTAGGACGTATCGCGCCATAAGGAATACGAGTTGCCCGTCTTTGTACATTTTCCAATAAGTCACGGTCCCTTTGCAGAATTGGATGCCAAACAGGTCCCGCAAATTCTAAAATTGGCCTCACGTAGATCTGGTATAAAAGAGCAGCTGAAGATGGGTGGCAGTTTCTGAAAGACCTTTCTATGAGGTATAAAGATTTCTTGGCTTTTGAAGTTGCGTGCTGTATATGCTCAGACCATGATAGATTAGCAGTGATGACAACTCCTAGATCGCAATGGCTAAATACCGGAGAGATTACCTGGTCGCCAAAATTGTATTGGATTCTAGGGTTATTCTTACCCATATGAATAACGAGACACTTCTCATAGTTGAGTGGAAGCAACCATTTCCGAGACCATTCATGAATTTTTTGGAGATCCTGTTGTAGGGTGTTGTTTTCAGTCGATGGAATATTGTAGATCTTGGTATCGTCAGCATAAGATGAGCAAGTCGATTGTACGACAAATGGCAAGTCAGATGTGTATAAAAGAAATAGCATAGGTCCTAAAACAGATCCCTGCGGAACACCACTAGTTACTGCTTTTCTGGTTGATACTGAGTCACCGAATCTAACAGAAAACTCTCTGGTGCTGAGAAAAGCCTTGATCCACTCCAGCAGTCTGCCAGCAATGCCCAAGCGTTCTAGCTTATGAAGCAGGTATCTGTGTGACACTCGATCAAACGCTCTGGAGAAATCCAAATAAATAACGTCCACAGGTAAGTGTGCATCAGTCAGCAAAGTCCAATCATTGACGCATTTCAGTAGGTTTGTAATGATGGAGCGGCCAGGTAAGAAGCCATGTTGGTTAGAGGACAAAATATTATTATCGATAGCAAACTGAAGCATTTTCGAGAGAATAATGTTTTCGGCCAATTTTGCAATTATAGAAGTAAGGCTAATGGGCCGATAGTTTTTTGCACTAA